>LNAC01000087.1:2840363-2873598 GCA_002007465.1 Ailurus styani | reverse complement strand
CCCTCTCCTTCCGCCCCCCCCCCCGCCGCTCATGCTCTCTCGCTCTCGCTCACTCTCTCTCATAAGATATAAATAAAGCCTTCTAAAAAATTAAAATAAAATAAATAAATAAAGAGATGGTACAGGGCAGGAATTACCTGCACTGGCTGTAGAGTCAGATAGATACTGGTTCTACCATTGGCCAGCTGTGTTACCCCCAGCAAATCACCTAATTCTCTTTATGAATCAATTCCCTGGTTTATAAATGAGGATAATTGTACCTACCTCATTAAACAAGATAATGCAGGTAAAGTGTATAGTGCTATGCCTGACACAGAGTGGGTGTCATTAGGTGTTTTCTGAAAGAGTGAATATTTTAATATGTGTACACAGCACTTCTCATTTTCCCAATGCGTTTCTCACATCCGTTACTTCATCTGATCCTCATGTCTTCCCTGCAGACCCTCTCCATTTCACTAATGCAGACACTGTGGCTTAGAGAAATAAGCCGACTTGCCCAAAATAAACAGAGGAACCAGCGTGAGAAGTCCCGGCTTTGACCTTTTTGCCTAGGGCTTTCCCCTCCTCTTTCCCCTGCCTTCTACTCACCTCCGCCTGGCAAGCTCTAGTCTAGGATCTGGAAGGCACCCAAAGATCCACACTGAACAAGCAAAGTTTCATTTGCCCTTTCCACCCCAAACACCCTGGCGTATCTCCACTCCACGAGGTTCCTCCTCCCCAGATACCCATGGAATCCTGCTGTATCTCCCCCTCCTCACACAAACCCAACAAAAGGCATCTGGAGGACTGCACCTGAAGCGTGAGATATTCTTGTCTGTTTTGTACCTTAAGATCCTGAACAACACTTTCTGGGACAATGAACAGAACCTGGTTGTCCTGGGAGACATAAGAAAGACCCTCCTGATTCAGACAACATGGTTGCTTCCCAGCTGTGGAATTCTGGCCAGGTTGGTGGCAGTCCTTCTCTACATGTTCCTGTCCTAGCCTCCTCCCTCCTCTTTTGTCCATCTACCTTCCTCTTTCTTTTCCTTCCAGGCCCATCTTTTTTTCTCTTCAAAATCGTCTCTTCCTTTTTTTCACGTCACTCCTTCTTTCCCCTTATGTTCCTCACACTTTCTCCTTGGGTTTCTGTGTATTTGTTGAGCACCTACTAAATGTCAGACACTATGCCAGGAGCTTGGGAAATACTATCTTACTTAATCCTCACAAGAGCCTGTGGGTCAATATAATCATCTTCAATTTATAAATGAGAAAATGAAGCCTTCAGGAGATTATATAACTCGCACAAGGTCATGTGGCTGTATTAGTGGAAATTGGGTTTAGATCTGGGTTTGGCTGGCTCCAAGTCCATATACAGCCCTGTCTCCCACTTCTCTTTCTCCCTTTCTTTTTTTCTTTCTCCCTTTCAATTTCCTTCCTTCCTTGACCATATCTTTCTCTTCTTTGCAAGTCCTTTTTTCCCCCTCTTGATTTTTTTTAAGATTTTATTTATTTATTAGAGAGAGACAGAGAGTGTACACATGAACGAGGGGGGGTGCAGAGGGAGAGGGAGAAGCAGACTCCCCACTGAGCAGGGAGTCCAACATGGGGCTCAATCCAAGACCCTGGATCATGACCTGAGCCAAAGGCAGACCCTTAACTGATTGAGCCACCCAGGGGCCCCGGCCCCCTCTGCTTTAATCTGACTGCCACAGTGTCTGAATCTGGGCAAGTCACTTTATTTCTCTGAATCATTTAGCCTCTCTGAGTCTCAGACTCCTCGGCTGTCAAGTAGGAATAGCCACAGTGCCTTTCTGCTGAGAGCAATTGGGAAAATTGAATGAGACGATGGATAAGCTGCCGTCCAGAGTTGCCTGTTGGAATGACAGTTGCTTTTTCTCTACTTTCCTCTTGCTCCTCTCACTCCTCTTCATCCCATTCTCCTTCTTTTATCGTCTTTTCCCACAAAGGAGGGGCTCTCTTTCCTCCTCCCTCCTTCTCCCTATTAGCCCACTGTCCACAGAGAGGGCTGAAGCCCCCAGGTACAAACAGGGTTCTTCTTCCCCCGCCATCTCAGCTTGAAGGCACTCCTGGCTCCTCTCTGGCCTCCTCTGGTTGACAGCCTCTCTGTGGCCCATTTCCTAACCTGAAAAAGGCCAGCAGCAGAAGTGTGCCCTAACTGTGGCCACATGGTTAAGAAGGAGGTAGCTGCTGGTTCATTATCTGCGGGCCACACAAACCCAGTCAGCTTCAGAGATCCACCACCTGCCCCCAGCATGTTTTCCTTAATGAATATCACAAAAATTGACTTTCTGGCCTTTTTTTTTTTTTTAAGATTTTATTTATTTGACAGAGAGAGACACAGAGGCAAGAGAGGGAATGCAAGCAGGGGGAGTAGGAGAGGAAGAAGCAGGCTTCCTGCTGAGCAGGGAGCCTGAATCAGGGCTCAATACCAGGACGCTGGGATCAAGACCTGAGCTGAAGGCAGAGGTTTAACAACTGAGCCACCCAGGCGCCCATGCCCTTTGACTGGCTTATCACAAATGACAATGTTTGGGGAGGTGGAGGAAGTGTGTTGCTTGCCTAGGAAAGCGGTTAAGAAGTAAATAGGCTTTAACTATCAGTATGGATGAAGATTAAGTCACAGGTCAAGGCCGGGGGCACAGATCCCTTCTGAGGAATTGGCACCAAGGGGAGGATATGTCATGTTGTATAGGTGGGCAGTGGGAAGAGGCCCAGGAGTCATATAGCCTGGATTTGAAAATAGTGTCTGTCAGCTACTAGCTGTGTGACCTCAGGCAAGTTGCCCAATCTCTCTCACCCTCCATTTCTTCATCTGTAGAATGGGATGACTATTACCTATAACAGTTCAAAAATACAATTTTAAAACCTTGTGATCTGGGTAGGGCAAGGCAGAAGTTATTTGTAATTTATACATAGGAAAACCTAGACTCAGAGATGAGCATAAGCCAGGGCTCTATCCCTTATGCCCCTTGTCTCGCTCTCAGTTGGAACAGTGACCGAACACATTATCACATTTCTAACCCAGGTAGCGCAAACCAGAGGCTATGCAGGAATGCAATGGAGAGAGAGAGTGGCAGGGGAAGAGGCTGCAGGAGAAGGTTTCCAGAAGTTGGTGGAGAAGGGAGACTTTAAGGCTAGAATTGAACAAAACTCTTCACCTAACTAACTTCTCATTCTTCAGGGCTCAGCTTAGATACAGCCCCTTCATTTTCCTCTGTGCTTCCCTCGGCCATAGCACATTACCCTGCATGGTAGAAGTCCATTTGACAAGGAGCTTCCCGAGCAGGAATCATGTAATTCATCTGAGCCCCAGGACTAGCCAGAGGAATAGGTGCTTGGTGAGTGTTGGTTGATGAACAGATGAATGAAGGAGGTGGGAATGAGCATGGAGGGCATGGGGAGGACGTGGACAGTGCGGGTCATGAGAGCTCAGCTCAACATCCACAAGGACACCGAGGTGAATCAGTAGTTCTTGCCCTCAAGGAGCTCCTAGTCTAGTGTGGGAAACAGACACATTGACAATAGCACAGTGATAAATGCTGGAATGGTGGGAAGCGAAGGGATTAGCAGGGCATGAGAGGAGGCACCTAACTGTCCTGGGAGCCAGGGAAGGCTTCTTGGAGAAGGTGATTCCTAAGCAGATATCAGCTAGATCAAGACAGGTGATTGTGAGTGTATGTGTGAGCACATGCATGTGTAGCCTACCAGGCAGGGGAAACTGCATGAGCACAGATAATGGCACAAAGAACAGCAGTTTATTATCATTAGAGCAGAAAGCCCAAAGTAATGAGCAATGAGGCAGTAAGTCTCATGGAGACTCATGGAGAGCTCGTATGTCATGACAAGGAGATGTTGTCACTGTCATCTCAAAGGTACCCAAGGTATAGGAACTCTGATTCAAATAACCAGCTCATGGCCCTAGCCAGCTCATGGGTCTCTTTTCCTAGCAGAACCACCCCAAATGCACACCCACCCAATTACTGTCAGGTTTCTGGAAGGCCCTTCATTAGCAGGCCCAGACGGTAACCTTTTCCTCAGGTTCATTAATAAGGATTCTCAGGAGCTAAGAACTTAGTGAGGTCAGGAAGATGATAACCAATTAATCAGACTAGCCCTCAACCCTTTCCTCCTTTTAATTAGCTTCAGAACAATATGTCTGCTGTCTTTAATAGGGCCCAGTCTTAGCTGAACCTGAAATAATTCACACCCCCCCCAAGATCATGTTTACCTATCCCATCCAAAGACAGCTACCACAGACCCACACACTCTACAGAGTTTGTCCACACTGCCTACTTCCGAATTTGACCTCAGAATTCTATTCAAAACACATAACCAACTGAACTCACCACTCCTCATCCTGATATTGCCCCAGAACAATTCTCCTCCAGTTTTATATTCAAATTCCTTTTCTATCTCGCTCTGATACCTCCCATCTCTGTTATGTATCAATCTTCAACTCATGACCCTCTGGTCACTGATGATTTAGCAAGGGACTCACTGTGTTCCTTTCTGTCCAGAGTTGTTCTCATTTTCAGGAACTTTGGGTTTCATGTGGACCATTCATCCAACACCCTTAATTTACCATCTCATTTAGAGAAAACTTCTCTTCTATTTTGCTCAGCTGTGCTTCTGTCTTTATCATCTGAAATATTTTGACTTGGATTTATATAGCTGGGACTGACAGAGGTCTCTTTAATGCAATACCGAGGCTCACTGGTGTAGTACCCAAGATCCTGCCTGGCTTGACCTCTATCTACTTCCCCAATCTCATCTTCCTGGTTCACACCATGCTCCAGAGACACTGACACTTTTTCTCTTAAGATTATCTATTTATTTTAGAGAGAGAGCGCAGGGGGAGGGGCAGATGAAGAGAGAGAATCTTGAAGCAGACTCCCCACCGAGCAGGGAGCCTGACATGGGGCTCGATCCCAGGATCCTGAGATCATGACCTGAGCCAAAATTGAGTCAGTCACTTAACCAACTGAGGCATCCAGGCACCTCTTGACACTTTCTTATTTGGTGCCATTGCTTATGCTATTATGCTCCAGCTCCTGTTCCCAATCCCCTTCATTATGCACCTACGGAATCGCTGATTCCAAAGAGCCTTCCCTTTCTCTTCCTACCCCACTTCCACCATTCAGAACATACCATGTACCTCTCCACTGTACTCCCATGGCACCTTACATAGTCATTTCAGATTCCAACAGGAAAATGGGAATTATTCTTAACATTTAAACCAGAGGGAATTGGTTATATAGGTGATAGAAGAACAAAGAGGCCGACAGAATAGTGAGGAAACCAGAGATCATCAACTGCAAACAAACTAATAAACCTATTAGGCTAAAAGAAGCTAGAATCATGGGAGCAGGCACCCGAGAAGAGGAGCAGCCTCTACACGAGGAATGAGGACTGGGAAGATACAGGTGCCCCTTTGGCCCTGCCAGTGTCTCTCCTTGGCTAAACCCAGACAGAAGCCACTGTCACAGGAGGCTGGGAAACACAGCATGCAAATGTCAAACCTGGGGCAGGGGACAGGCGTGTTTGCAGGAGAGGGAGCAGAAGAGTGAAGAATGATAGCACGCAGGCTAAGGACTGGCAAAGCCATCTACCCAAAGGATGTTGAAGTTATCTCTCTACTATTTTGTTCCCCTAGTCAATGAATATCTTATTTTTAAAAATATTTTTATTTATTTTATTTATTCATTTTTTAAAGATTTTATTTATTTATTTGACAGAGAGAGATACAGTGAGAGAGGGAACACAGGCAGGGGTAGGAGAAGCAGGCCTCCTGCTGAGCATGGAGCCCCACGAGGGACTCGATCCCAAAACCCTGGGATCATGACCTGAGTCAAAGGCAGACGCTTAACGACTGAGCCACCCAGGCATCCCTATTTATTTATTTTTAAGATTTTATTTATTTAGAGCAAGGGGGAAAGGCAAGGGGAGAGGGAGAGAGAGAGAATCTCGAGCAGACTCAGCACTGAGCACAGAGCCCAACACAGGGCTGGATCTTGTGACCCTGAGATTATGACCTGAGCCAAAACCAAGAGTCAGACGCTTGACTTACTGCACCACCCAGGTGTCCCATCAATGAGCATCTTGAGGGCAGGGAACCCACTCACCTCTCTGTCCCCAGGGTCCATCATGTGTTAGGTGATTGTGGCAGATCATTCCCTGCCCTCCCTCTAGAGGATCTGGCTTCCCCTCCCATTAGCAAGTGCCTTGCACTGCCTGCTTGGGGGAGGAATATATCCCTGTTCCACTGACATCAGATTTGGTCGTTTAACTTGCTTTGGCCAATGGATGTGGGCATTCCAAGTCCCAATAGAAGATTTAAGAGCCTTTGTCTGGTTTAGCCATCTCCGATTGGATCCCAGAGTAAGAAGACACATGTTACAGAATCACAGCTGACTTGTAGCTGGCATCTGTGAGAAATAAACCTTTATTATCTAAGCTCCTGACTTGAGTTATGTGTTACCACAATAGAATCTAAAGAAATCTCACTAACACTGTGATTGAGGGTAGAAATTTGATGAGAAACTATGGCAAACTTTTTGGGAAAACACCACCAGATGATGATACAATGGGGACCTTAGGATTTTAATCCAAAGCCTGAGTTTGAGCACTGGGCCCAATACCGGTTACCTGAATGGTTTAGAAAAGTTACATAATCTTTAAATGAAAAAATAAAGACATAGAAGTGTGCCACAGCTCACTGTGTGCAAGAAAACACAAGTCTGGACTCAGCTTCTTCCATCAGTATAATGGAGCTGATGATAATAGCATCTTCTAGGCGAGGAGAAAGAGTGAGGATCACAGAAAATTGTTATGAAAACACCTTGTAAACTATAAGTCACCGCACCAAAGTTAGTTACTATCAATGTCAGTTGGGTCTTTGATTCTCTGTTACCAGGCTCAGTGATGCAGGTTTCAATTGTTCATTCTAATCTGAAAACAAAACAAAACAAAACAAAACAAAAACCACAACATCTAACAGACACCCAAAGCAAGGCAGTGTACAAGGGTCTGTGGAGTCTGAGTGATAAGTAGGAATTCTGTGAACTGAAATCATGGACTCAAAGAGGTATAGAGCCAAATGTACCTTCGCATTCAACGAAACCAAATCCCCTGTTTTGCAGATGGTTAAACTAAGACCCAGGGACAGGAAACAAGTTGCTCAAGGTTACATAGTAAACTAGTGGCAGAAACAGGATAAAACCCTCAACCTCCTAATGGTTTTTCCACTATACTTTGCGGGAATGAGTGTATGTGTGTGTTCCAGAACCACACTGTAAACGTGTCTCTCCTTCCCTTGTAGGCAGAAGAGCATTTTTCTTTTACTATCCTTTGGGCTTTGGCCAGATCCATTTGCATTCAAATCTCAGGAAGGGATAGGAAGTCCCTTTCTGAGGGCCACAGGAGGGCAGAGGCCCTAACACACCATGTTTCTTAGAACAGGAGTCCCTGGGGAGCCTGGGTGGCTCAGTCGTTAGGTATCTGCCTTTGGCTTGGATCGTGGCACAGGGTCCTGGCATCGAGCCCTGCATCGGGCTCCCTGCTCAACAGGAAGCCTGCTTCTCCCTCTCCCACTCCCCCTGCTTGTGTTCCCTCTCTCACTGTGTCTCTGTCAAATAAATAAGAAAAAAAAGAAAAGAAAAAGAACAGGAGTCCCTGAAACTCCCCCACTCTCTCAAAGATCCACTGGCCTCAGTGACTCCACGGTCTCACCCATGTCCCAGGAACTCTGAGGATATTGATGGCCTGCTGCTACTCAACAGCTTCAATAAAAGCTAGCTGCTGGCCATATCACTAGTCTTGGCCTAGAGAGCTGAGAAAAGTTAAAGGAAAGGGAGTCCTGAAGAGGAATCCCACAAAGCAGAAGAGGGGCACTACTGTGGTGTCCAGTAGACCACTGAAACTTACTTAATTGTTGGAATAGCAGAGGGATAGGACAGATGTCGGGATGAAGAAGGCTGAGCATCCTCACTCACTGTTCCCAGATCTGATCACATCCTTGCAAAATTCTTAACATGGTCCACAAGACCCTTCATGACCTGGTCCCTGCCTACCTCTCTACTCTCCCCTCACACTAGTGACTATCTAGTCCCTGCAGCATGGGCTTCTTTCAATATCATGAGTGCTTCAAGCTCTACCCCACATTAGGGCTATTCTTGATCTGGAATATGGCCCTCTGCCTCCTCCCCACATACCCAACCCCACCCACACTCACACCCACTCTTTGCCTGGCTTTTTCTCATCTTTTAGTTCTCAGCTTCAGTGTTTCTCAGAAGATCTTGACTATCCACTCTAAAATTAGGTTTCTCTTTCTCACTTTCTTCACAGCACTTGTAACTTATGTTACTTTTATCTGCCCACCATTCCTTCCTTTAGGGAATCACTATTTTTAAGAGTTATGGTGGCACTATAGGTTATCATACCCGCCTTCCCCAGCCACTGGGACAGGCACGTGACTCACAGGTGGCCAATCACAGTCTTCCCTGACATTGATATATGGTGGTTGGGACAGAGAAGGCCTTTTTTTTACAGGAGTTGGGAAGATAATCTGGAGCTGCCATCATCCATTTTACTCCTCATGCAGAGTTTGACTGGAGAAGGAAGGAGGCTGAAGGGATACGCAAAGCTGAGAAATGGAATGTGCAGTTGAATCCTGGGTCTACAGCTACAAGAGATAATAGATTTTATTTTTAAAATATTTTTATTTTTAAAAAAATTGAAACTAGTTTGATTTGGGATTTTATCACTTGTCATAACAAGAGTCCTACCTCATGCAGAACTTGTCACAATTTCTAACAGGTTTATTGAGATAATTCACACACCATTCAATTTGTCTATTTAATACATTTTAAATTATATATTTGTATAATTATTTGTTTATTGTCCCTTTTCCATTAGTTCCACGATAATAAGTACAATACCTGTTTTGTTCACTATTATATCCCAAGTACCAAGACAGAGCCCAGCTCAGAGTAAGTACTCAATGAATAAGTGAATAAATGTATGAATGAATGAATATCTAACCTATTCTGGGTGCTTAGGATAATGAACCAAATTAGACCATAACCTTGTTGCCCTTGAGGTCTAGCAAGAGAGACAGGTGTCTAAATAGGCAAATACTGGTAAGCAATAGAGGAAAGCTCAGGAAATTGTGTAGGACAGACATGGTTTACTATGACCCACCCAAATCCAACCTATTCATGAAGGCCTTCTTTAAGTGCCCCCCTAAACTCTGCACTAAGAATTAATCTGACTTCATCTATGTTCCTACATAAATTTGATAAATCTAAATTGACTTCACTACTTCTTACCTGCATAAACTTCAGCAAATTATTTAACACCTCTGAACTTCATTTTTCAGAGCATTGGACGTACCCTAGAGCACCTACTTGGAAAGGTTATAGTGAGAATAAATGAAATAATTAATACACAGCATCTCATATAATGCCTGGATCAATATATATCTCCTACTATCATATTTACTATACAGTGAGGTTAAGTTAGGAGCACAGGCTATGGAGCCAGACTTCTGCTTGGGTCCAAATTCTGACTCTACCTGTTACTAGCTGTGTGACCTTAAGCAAGTTACTCAGTTTCTCTGTGCCCCTCGTCTTCTCATCTGTTTAAAAAAAAAAACAAAAAGCAATTTAGAGATAAGAGAAGTACATATGTCAGAGGGCTCTAGTGGGATTAAATTAAATGAGTAATACTTTAAAACACTTAGAATACCTTGTACCTGACACAAGGTAAGCACCTAATAAATATTTAACCAACCCACTTTTTCAAAATCTTAGTCACGAGGGCTTGGCATGCCAATTATATTTTTTTCCAAATATAAAACTAACTCACCTTTTAGAACTTAGTCTTGCTTAATTTTAAGGGTTGACATGCTGATTATCTATACCTGTTTCTAATACATATCAAAGTACATACATAAAATCATCTTGCACTCTTCCAATGGCATAAGTCTTTCTCTTTGGGAAATGCTACTCTCGACTCACACTGTCAATGATTTATAGTTCCTTGAACACACAGTGCTGTTCCTTGCCTTTGCCAGTGTTATTCCCCCAGAGTGTCCTTGCTTCTCCTCCTCACTTGGCTGCTCCTATTTGTCTTTAAGATTCAGCTTGGGCATCATGTTCTCTGGTCCCCACTGAGTTAGGTGCCTTCTCTGTGCCCCTGCACCCCCCAACACATCACTCTATCACAACACCGATCACTTGGGGTATCACTGTTTCTGTCCTTCAGACAGGAAAGTGTGTATCCTATTTCACTGCACAGTACCCAGCATAGAGTAGGCACTCAGGAAGTCTTAATTAGATTGAAATAAAATGAAGTAGCCAAATACTTAACATAATAAAATTTAAGCAAAACATATTTTTGCAGTGTCTACTCAGTGCCAGGCCATATAAGTAGGTACTGTTGGCACAAAAATAAACTAGACTCATTTCCTGTCCTCATGGAACTTTAGGGGAGATGGACAAGTAAAGAAATGCACTCAAGTGTGATAGGAACTGTGTCTGCTATGTGTGAGGTGGGGGCATGAAGAAAAGAGCTTTGGGGGCCAGGAGAGGTTTCATAGAAGATATGAAGCTTGAGCTGTTTTGAAAAGTGAGTGGAGGTTTACCAGCTGGATGAGGGTATGGGATGGGGAGTAGAAGAAAGGACTCTAAACAGATGGGGTGTAGCCACTCCAGGGAAAAGTGCTGGGAGTCTCCCTGGGGACAGCAGGTTGAAGGCATAAAGTGTTAGCCTAAAGAAACCCAAATGTATGCTTGACCACATACTCACTGTTCTTTGAACCAGGGGGACGGGTAGAGACACTTTCTGGACCCTGTGAACCTCTGTGATGGGGTAAGAACAGCAAGACCCAAGATAACCCAACCTCCCTCTTTAATAAACACCTACAGTTTGCTGATTTCTATTCCAGGCCACCCTGGGGAACAGGGGAGGAAAAAAGAAGTATGAGACACTCTCCCACACATGTACTCATAATATGCATAATACAAATATGTACCACACACAACTCACATTTGTATATTATACAGTTTGCCTGCCTACAAGCCCAAGTATCTATACTTCAGAGATCATCAGAGAAAACAACTTTAAACTCCCTATTCCTCAATATTTACAACACCTAAGTTATGAGACATATTTAGGGAGACTGGCCAAAAGTTAAGCAGTTAGCCTTTCTTCCAGGGGAAGTTTTCTCCAAGGTGATCCTACATTGAACCCCCATATAGAAAAGAAAGGAAAAGAAAAGAAAACAAAAGAGGGAAGCCTGGGTGGCTCAGTTGGTTAAACATCTGCCTTCAGCTCAGGTCATGATCCCACAGTCCTGGCATTGAGTACGGCATCAGGCTCCTTCCTAAGCAGGGAGCCTGCTTCTCTCTCTGGCCGCCGCTCCCCTGCTTGTGCAGTCTCTTTCTCTCTCTGGCAAGGCAAGGCAAGGTAAGGAGCTGCTCTTTGAAGCAAGTATTGGTAGGAGTTCTGCTGTTGGGCCGCTGAGACACGTCTGAGGCACCTGGGTGTCAGGGACGCACAGAGATAAAGGTGCTTTAACCTGGGAAAATGCCAGAGCATCACTAAGCTGCACACTTAAACCACATTGTTTCATCCCTTCATACAATTACTTTTGTTGTGAATTGTGTTTTGGTAAAGAAACCTCAGTTTACATTGAGAGAAATTCTAAGACATAACGTTGTGGTTGCTGTAAGGACATTTGATATTAAGGACATTGTCACATCCAGCATATAGAGCCTGCTCGAGAGTAGCCAATGAAGAGAGGTGCTTCTCTGAATAATGGGTTTGTTTTTCTTTTAAGGACCATCTCAAGACCATGTACTTGATTATGTTTCTTGCCTTGCATGGCTGGTAGGAAGCTCAAAGCCAGTATTTTGGCCCAACTCTTACACATGCCAGGGAACTTAAAACACACACATTTACCTCATCCCTGGCTTCATCTCATTTTCTCCTACCTTTGTTTTCCCTTTACTCCAATTTTCTTATTTTTTTATTGATCTACTATGATGATTTTTATAAGACACCTCAAAGCCTTTGTAGAAGGAACTGGTGAAAAAAGAGTTCATAAATTTAAATTTTACTTATTAATTCAGTGTAATAAAATATATACATTGTAAATAACAAATAACCTAAAATTCGCTAACACAAAGCTTACATGCACATCACACAAATATAAAACAATATACACAGACCACACATGCACATAATTCAGAATCACAACACACCCTTAATGTTACATTCCCATATAAACATGCACACATATGTTGTGCCCATACCAAGCTGCTCGGCAAGGAGCCGGCCCTTCTCAGTGGGAATAACCCTCTCTTCTTCCATGTCACACTTGTTCCCAACCAGGATAACCTGTGCATTGTCCCAGGAGTAGGTCTTGATCTGAGTAGCCCTAAAGAGAGGGAGAGAGAGGACAGTGTTAATGACATTCTCTTATACTACCAAGGACCCTACAAAAGCTACACCCAAGTTATGTCAATGAACTCAGCTGAGGACAGTTGGATGCCTGCCCCAGCTCTGCTTGCAAACCTCAACCCAGTCCTAGAAGCTCTCCTCTAATACATCTGCCCATCCCTCTCCTCACTGGGCAGACAGCTCTTTCTAAAACAACTATTTTTTTTAAGATTTTATTTATTTATTTGTCAGAGATAGAAAGAAAGAGAGCACAAGCAAGGGAAGTGGGAGAGGGAGAAGCAGGCTTCCCACTGAGCAAGGAGCCTGATATGGGACTTAATCCCAGGCCCCTAGGACCATGACCTGAGCTGAAGGAAGACACCTAACAGACTGAGCCACCCAGGTGCCCCTAAAACATCTATCTGACCATGATCAGTCCTTCCTTAAAAGGACTCTCCTATGGCCCCCCGACTAGCTGTGTGATGAAGTCTAGATCCCTCAGGTGTTCAAGATCATTCACATCCTGTCTCTGTAGCTTCATCCCACTTCTTCCCACTTCTCACCTATCTTGAAAGGCTCTTCCATGGTTTGTGCCTTTGCCTATACTGGGAGTCCCTTCCCCACACTAACTCATCCCCCAGGGCCCAGGGCTAGTCTCATAATTCCTTGGGGGAAGCCTTCCCCCCAAGGCCCAGCTAGCCTCTCCCTGCTCCTCTGTGACTTATAAACATTCACTGAGGCCTCAGATGGTGATTATTTGTAGAAACCAAAATGTCAGCAGTGGTTTCCTTCACATAGGATGGTTATGAAACTTTTTTTTTAAAGATTTTATTTATTTGACAGAAAGAGAGAGATTACAAGTAGGCAGAGAGGCAGGCAGAGAGAGAGAGGGAAGCAGGCTCCCTGCTGAGCAGAGAGCCTGATGCAGGGCTCGATCCCAGGACCCTGAAATCATGACCTGAGCCGAAGGCAGAGGCTTAACCCACTGTGCCACCCAGGCGCCCCAGTTATGAAATTTTTTAAAAATACTTTTCTGGGGGCACCTGGGTGTCTCAGTTATTAAGCAACTGCCTTTGGCTCAGGTCGTGATTCCAGGGTCCTGGAATTGAACCCTGTTTCAGGCTCCCTGCTCAGCGGGAAGCCTGTTTCTCTCTCTCCCACTTCCCCTGCTTATGTTCCCTCTCACTGTGTCTCTCTCTGTCAAATAAATAAAACCTTTAAAAAAAAAAAAACACTTTTCTGTAGGGGCACCTGGGTGGCTCAGCTGGTTAGGCAACTGACTCTAGATTTTGACTCAGGTCATGATCTCGGGTCATGGGATTGAGCCTAGAGTCAGACTCCAGCTCAGCTGTCCCTCTCCCTCTGCTCTTCCCCCCTCCCTGTTTGCTTGCTCTCTCTCTCTCTCTTAAATAAATATTTACAAAATACTTTTCTGTATTTTTCAAATTTTTGAAAGTGAGCATATGCTACTTATATAATGAGAAACGAAATTTTAATATAATGAATAAAATAGGACACTTATACTGTGGATGCATCTATTTGTGGGGATGGAACTCTGTCTCTAACCGTCCCATCAGATAGAAATGATTACTTCTCCTTTTCATACTCTACACCTTTACCATGGCACCTGTTACATTTGGCTGAATTTGTAAGTCTCTCCTTGAAGGCAAGGATAATCTCATTCATCTCTGGAGTGCCAGTCCCCAGCACAGAGCAGAGAAGGTATCAGCAAATGTCTGATGAATGAATAAGCCAGCTAATGGTTAATCCTGAAGCAGATCTTAAATGTGACCCTATCCTGACACTGACACTCAATCTAACTCAACCCTAACTGCAAACTGGACCTATTAACAACTCTGCTCCTGAAGCTGATCTCCTACTAATCCTCTCTTTAAGGGTGAGAAGCCATTCCCTCAAGGTACAGAATTCACTCAGCCACATTTGCTGTGGGCTGACAAAGCACCAGGTTCTGTGCTGAGCACTGGGGCTTAGATGGCTAGTCTAGGACCAAGTTGCTCAGAGGCAAAACTGAAAGGCCAGAGCTTGGGAGAAATAGACACTCAATCTTCAGCCTCAAGGCAGGTAACTAGAGGCAAGTCTCCATGTCTCCCCATACTACTCTTTCTGTCCTCTTCCTCCCTCCTCCCACCCCCATTCACTCTCAGCTCCCAGATTAGCAACTCAGGTTATTCTTGGAGGAATCATCACCAGGTGTTAAAATCACTGTGTTCCTGAGACAGAAGGAACAGGGACTGATGGTGAAAGGGAAGAAGGTCAAGACCGACAGGGAATGAGCAGTGTGGAGACACTTAAAGAAAGAGCTAATCACTGCACGGTAGGAGGTGGGGGGAAAGATGGAGAAGGAGGGTAAGAGGATGGGAGACAAATCATGACTGAAAAGAAGAGAGGCAATGAAAAGGGGGGAAAGGAAGAGAAAAGGGAAGAGAAAAAATGGAGTAAAGAGAAAAAAGAGGAAGGAAAGGAGAAAAAGGAAGATAGAGGGTACTTGTTAGAAGGAAAGAGAGAGAAAGGAGGAAGGGGAAGATGCTGCTGTATGCCTGGCCTGTGCAGCCTCTCTGATTCTGAAGAAGACTCATGACACAGATGTTCCACCTTCCCCAGTCCTCATCCTTTCCACTGGGCAAGGCTTCCAGGCCCTCCCTCTTACCTATCCTTCCCCTCAGCAACCTCCTCCTTGTGAGTTATGCTCCAGGAAGAAAGATGTAAGTTACTCAAAGGTTGTACCTTTGGAGCTGTGCTGATTTCCGTCATATACTGAATCTTTACAAACTTGGACTGGATGTGCTTTTGACCCTCAGCCTAGGGATAAACTTTATGGGGAAGTCATATGTGGATTCATTCACTACTGTGATCTTCCCAAAACATTAACCTGAACCTGCTGGTTCCCTGTTCAAATGTCATCACCTAGAGGATAAACTCCAAACTCCTTACCCCAGCACTCAAAATTCCTCAGGACCTCTACTCTTCCTATACCCCTCACTTCCCGTCTGGTCTTTGCACATCTGCATTCTTCTCCTGAAATATTCTTACCTACTCACCCTCTGGCTAACTTCTGTTCATCTTACAAAATTCAGAATCTGAATCAGCAACTCCAGGATGCCTCCCCTGACTCCCCAAGCTGGGTCAGAGCTTTCTGTTGGGTTCCCCACAGCTCTGGTGCCTCTCTTCATTACTGCACATGTCACATGATATTCTCACTGCTTGCTTGCTGATCTGTCCTCGCCTCTCATCTGTGTGTTCCTTGAGGCCAGGAGCCACGTCTGATTCATCCAGATTTCCCTAGCATACAGCACAGGCCTAGCACACATTAGGTTTTTCTAGACAATTTGATGAATAATGAATGAGTGAGGTGAATGAATGAATGAGTAAGGCGAATGAATGAAACTCTCATACCAATCCTGGACAGCATTGAAGGAGTCTTCATTGGTAATGTCATACATCAGAATGAAGCCCATGGCCCCACGGTAATAGGCTGTAGTGATGGTCCGGTACCGCTCTTGTCCAGCTGTGTCCTGAGTAGGAAAAAGAAAGAGTTAGCCTCGAGAAAGTCTACTTTTGTTCCTAAAAAGTCCTCAGAATAATTAACAAATAACCCAAGGTATATTTAAGGCGCACTTATTATGTGTCTTGTGTTGTACTTGGTGGGTAGAATAAAATGGTTTTTAAAACCTCATAAAAATTGGGGCACCTGGGTGGCTCAGTCATTAAGCGTCTGCCTTCAGCTCAGGTCATGATCCCAGGGTCCTGGGATTGAGCCCTGCAGTGGGCTCCCTGTTTAGCTTTTCCTTCTCCTCCTGCTCCTCCCCACCCCTGATGTTCTCTCTCTCTCAAATAAAAATCTCCAAAAAACAAATAAAACCTCATAAAATTTAATAAGAAAATAATTGAGGGGCACCTGGCTGGCTCAGTCAGTAGGGCAGGCAACTCTTGATCTTGGGGGGTCATGAGTTTGAACCCCATGTTGAGGGCAGAGTTAGGAAGAGGGAAGGAAGGAAAGAAGGAAGGAGGAAAGAAGGAAGGAAGGAAGGAAGGAAGGAAGGAAGGAAGGAAGGAAGGAAGGAAGGAAAGAAGGAAGGAGGGAAGGATTGAAATTTCAACAGAAAAATGGGCAAGAGGAACAAACAATTCACAGAAGAAAAGGCCAATGAATAATTATTATATTAAAAGACTTGAACTATATATATTTTTTAAAGATTTCATTCATTCATTTGACAGAGAGAGGGAGCAGCAGGCAGTGGGAGAGGGAGAAACAAGCTGGCAGACCAGAGAGCCCCATGCAGGGCTCGATCCCAGAACCCTGGGATCATGACCTGAGCTGAAGGCAGACGCTTAATGACTGAGCCACCCAGGTGCCCAAGATTTGAACTATTTTAAATTATAATTACCATTATAGGTGAGGATATAGTGAGATGTACAACCTGACACCTTGCTCATGGAAACTTGGTTCAGTCTTTCTGAAAATCAATTTGGAAGTCTCAAAACCATTAAAAATATTTGCACTTTTTTTTTTTTAAGATTTTACTCATTCATGACAGAGAGATGGCAAGAGAGGGAACACAAGCATGGGGGAGCTGGAGAGGGAGAAGCATGCTCCCTGCTAAGCAAGAAGCCTGATGTGGAACTCAATCCCAGGACGCCGGGATCATGACCTGAGCCAAAGGCAGACACCTAACGACTGAGCCACCGGCAGACACCTAATGACTGAGCCACCATGGTGCCCCAATATTTGCACTCTTGACCCAGAAATTTCCCCCCTCAAAACTTTTGCTACAAAATTAGAAAATCAGACCTATGCACAAAAATATTTGTTGGGACATGGGACAATGCTTGTATATGTGATATAGAATCAGTTTTCTAACTATATATATAGAAAACTGGAAAGAAGTACATCAAACGATTAATAGTGATTATCTCTGTATGAGTCAAGAATTACAGGGATTTTAATTTTTTTAATGCACTTTTACTTTATCTACAATAAGCACATATTGCCCTTATATAAGGAGAAATAAAAATTTTGCTTAAAAAGTAACCAACACAGTTCTTTATCTCAAGCAGATCACAGTCTAGATGAAAAGACAGATGTGTAAGCAAACGAGCAAAAACGAGACCAACAGTAAAGTGTTATTGGAGCACATTGGGATTCTTTACAAATGTCCACACAGTCCTTACATGAGGGACCCTGCAGCCAGGGTAAATGACTTTCCCAAGGTCACAAAGCTGGTGACACAAATTATGCCTGAAATCCAGGACTTCTGATTCCATGTCCAAAGCACATACCACTAAACCTCAATCAATGAAGGATGTATGCACAAGTATTTCCTGAACATAATCTATAATGAAAATAAAAACAAATAAGGAAATAATAATAACTACACCATGCCATTATTTGTACATATGTTGCACCTGTCACCCACATACTCAGAAAAACCCTGTAGGTTACTCCATTTTACTCCAGAATAGGAAACCGAGGCTCAGAGAGATCGCCACTAAGTGTCAGAATTGTGATTCAAAATAAGTCTATCTGACCCCTACACTCATTACAGTTTATACCTTAGCCATGAACCATACTTTGGGTGTTATAAAAATGGAACAAGCACTGTCTCTGCCCTCAAAAAGCCTCAGTAAAAGTGCAGAGGTAGCTAAGACATACACCGGCAGATTGGCAATAAGCGGTATGTGGCAATATGTCATGAGTATAAAGAAAATGCATCACACAAGTCAGGTAAGGTAGAAACATGGTGGGTTTGGGTAATTACAGAAGATGTCAAAGCAGAGATAGTGTATCAGTTAGGATATACTGAGTTACTCAGTAACAAAGCAATCCCCAAATCTCAGCAACTTAAACAAGGTTTTATTTTTTACTATTATTACATATCCATTAAGAGCTGGGTGCTCTGCTTTTTGTCTTCCTTATTCCAAGATAAAGACTGACAGAGCAGCTACCAGAGGGAAAAAGTGTGTGACTCATGTGCTGGCTCTTAAAACTTCCACTTCTCCCATTTCACTAGCCAAAGCAAGTCACACGCCCACATCCAAGAAAATGCAATCTTATAATATGCCCAGGAGGAGAATCATAAATGTGGTAGACAGCGTAGCTCCCACTAATGCAATCTGTACCAAGTCCAGAAGCACTGGCCTGAAGATGCACTTATCTGACAATAGTAGGAGGACAGCAAAGACTTTTCTAAAGAAGAATTTTCCAAGCAGAGAAATGAAGGAAAGTATTTTGGCAGAAGGAAGAGTTTTTGCCATTGAGTACTCCAAAAGAACTTCAGGAATGGTAGGAAATGGGAAATGGGTAGGTGCTAAAAGTAGAAAGAGCTTTAAATGTTGTGCTATGGGGTTTGGATTTTGTCTTTTTTTTTTTTAAGGCTCCATGCCCAGCACAGAGTCCAATGTGGGGCTCAAACTCATGACCCCCAGATCAAGACCTGAGCTGAGATCAAGAATCAGACACTCAACCGACTGAGCCACCCAGACACCTCTGGACTTCATCTTTTTTTTTTTTTAAGATTTTATTTATTTATTTTACAGAGAAGAAAGATCACAAGTAGGCAGAGAGGCAGGCAGAGAGAGAGGAGGAAGCAGGCTCCCTGCTGAGCAGAAAGCCCGATACAGGGCTTGATCCCAGGACCCTGAGATCATGACCTGAGCTGAAGGCAGAGGCTTTAACCCACTGAGCCACCCAGGCACCCCTGGACTTCATCTTTTAAAATGAAAGATTTTGGGCGCCTGGGTGGCTCAGTGGGTTAAAGCCTCTGCTTTCGGCTCAGGTCATGATCTCAGCATCCTGGGATCGAGGCCCACATCGGGCTCTCTGCTCAGCGGGGAGCCTGCTTCCTCCTCTCCCTGCCTCTCTGCCTACTTGTAATCTCTCTCTGTGTGTCAAATAAATAAATACAATCTTTTTTAAAAATTTTTTAAAAAATAAAATGAAACATTTTGAGGCAGGGAATTAACGTAATTAGATCTGAACTTTATTTAGAAAGATCACTCTGACTGTGATGTGGAGAATAGACTGGAAGAAGAGATGGGAAGCAGGAAGGCTAGTTGGAAGATCTTTGCAGCAGTTTCAATGAGTCCCAATAAGCATTTGAAATAGAGTGGTAGCAATGAGAATGGAGTAGATCCACAGATCCACAGGGTGTTTAAGAGGTGAACTGTAGGGCATGGTAATGGATTAGAGGTGAAGAGATGAGAAATTAAGGCCCCTGGGTGGCTCAGTGGGTTAAGCCTCTGCCTTTGGTTCAGGTCATGATCTCAGGGTCCTGGAATCAAGTCCTGCATCGGGCTCTCTGCTCAGCAGGGAGCCTGCTTCCCCCTCTCTCTTTGCCTGCCTCTCTGCCTACTTGTGATCTCTCTATCAAATAAATAAATAAATAAATAAATAAATAAATAAATAAATAAATAAAAATCTTTAAAAAAAAAAGAGTGAGGCTGAACATATTTAAAAAAAGAGAGAGATGAGAAATTAAAGATAACAGTTATGTTTCTGGCAGGGCTCATTTTCTCCATGTTCTCAGCAATTCAGCTCTGGCCCAGACTTGCACAACCTTACTCAGCAAAACAAAATCTGTACTCGCTTTACCCACTATTCTTGGGGAGCATATAAACCTCCATTTCCTTTTGTTGAGCATGGTCCTTGGGTATCTTACTCTTCACCTCAAGTGGCTTATCAGAGTATTCCTTCTAACCACATCCAGTACTCCTCCCTAAGAGTTCTAGCAAATATAATTTTCTCCAGTTCATAAACGAGTGTGCAGATGAATGAATTAACGAATGAGTAAAGAGATGGATGAGTGAGTAAACACATGACACTGGAAATTTTAGGTACTACTGAGAGAAATCATCAGTTTGCCATATCTACGCAGAAGCTCTGTGTGTACTTCAGCAGTATTTGACCCACCCCGCCCCTACACACCCTTGCCTCAGCTTCCTGAGCTCCTTGGAGTCAACACCACAGATGAGACTCTTTCCACCCATCTGAAGGCCATACCCCAAATTCTGTCCTGTAGGCTTTAGAACTTAGCCAACCATCCCGAGCAGTGATTTAGAGGCCCAGGCAGGATTTCTGAGCCGATGCACTGCTAGCAGGTCTCAACTCTTCTCACTCTGTCTGTGTTGTACCATTTCCCTGTGAGAGTTTCTAGTCCCCCACCTCTGACTGGAGCCTGGCCCTGTGCCCCAGCTCTTTGACAGAAGAGTCCTGTCACCCAATTGACGTCCAATTAAGCCCCACATTGGGTGTAGAGATTACATACAATACAATATAAAATATAAAATAAAATAAAATAAAATAAAACAAAACAAAACCCTGGTATGGAATAAAAAATGAGCTTGGACATGGAACCAGTTTCATCTCCATGCTCCTAGTGCCTAGCACAGGGCTGTGCATACAATAGGGATTCCATCACCACTTGCTAAACCAAAAGGCCATATAGTTGGTTTGTTTGGTTTTTTAGGCCACATAGTTTTTAGACTGAGGGTGGTCTCTGGAGTTAAGACTCCTGGGTGTGAATCCCTGTTCTACCACTTACTATGAGGCTACAGTAGGCAGCCTCTAAAACGCCTCCCAAATCACTATCTCCTGGTATTTGTGTTCCTATGTAATCCTCTCCTTGGGAAAATTTCCTTTTTGAGCCGTATTCTCCTCATCTATAAAGTGGGAATAATAGCAATATCTCCTTATTGTGAAGATTAAGAAAGTTATTATATCTAAATGCTTGGAATGTTTCCTAGTACATAGTAAGTGCCATAAAAGAATCAGAATTGTTATTTCTGCACTTCCAGAGTTAGCCCCAGGAACAGGGCCAGCTTCCCAGGGTCTGCCCAGCTGGAATAGATGAGCTTCATGCTATGTGTCACTTCCCACTCATTCAAACCTGCCCAAGGCTTCCTCCAGCCAGAGTCTTAATATGATGCTTCCTTCAAAGAGTAGCAAATGGCCTGATAGAAAGGGAACGGATGAGCATAAAAGTTGAGCAGGGCTTGGTCTAACTCCCAGCTCTGTATTCATCAGTTGTGTGATTTTTGGAAAGCTTGTGTTTTTTTTTCCATCTCTCTGAGACTCAGCTTCCTCACATCGAGACTAGAAATAATATGCCTACATTATAGGCTGTTTGCAATTAAAGAAGATTTTTTTAAATGTCTAGCTCATAACCAGTACTCAAATATGGGAGTACATATCATTTTCATTATTACTCAATTCTTCTAAGCCTCAGTTTTCTCATTTGTAAAGTGGTGATAATAATACCACCCTTGAAGTGCTTGCGTGAGGATTACAGATAATATATTTGTAAAGCCTGACAGAATGCCAGGCACACAGTAGGTGCTCAGTAAAGCTCATTGTAGCTCCTGCTACTACTGTTGATATTGTTGTTACGGTTATTTCACATGAAGAAAAGCAAGGCTGGAACAACAACAATCCAGCTCTCACTATCCTGTGCTCAATGGAAAGTAGCCCAGAGAATTGCTCCTGAACCTCCCTCTCTCTCCCTCTCTCTTTTATTTTTAAAAATCACTTTGACAAACATTGATTCCCCTCCTACTGATGAGAGTCAGAAATAGAACCAAAGAGGCGACAGGAAGGAGGAGAAAGAAAGAGGCATGACTCACTGGCTACTTGAGAAAGGAGACCATGTCATCAAGAGCAATCAATTCACTTCTATGAAACAGACATTCACTGAGCTCTTTCTATGGGCAGAGCATTATGCCACAGAGTGGACACCAGGGTGAGCAAGCCACTGCCCCAGCCTCCAGCAGCCCCGTGTGGCAGACAGACACATGGGCAAGGAGGAAAGAAGCTAACATCAACTGAACACCTACTGTGTGTCAGACATTTTGATAAATGCTTTATATATGGGATCTCATTATTTACAGTAATAAAACTGCCAGCTGAGCATTGTTCTATGCCAGGCACCATGCTAAGCACCTATCCTATTTTATTTAATTATCAAACAGCCTTGACATACTGATATCTCTATTTACAGATGAGAAAGTTACATAATTTGCTTAAGATCTTGCAACTGGTTCGTGGCAGACAGAGTCAAACCTGGGTCTGTCTGATTCCAAAGCCCATGCTCTTCCCAGGATGCCCTTTACTTCACATCATTTCTCTCAATTGTTACGGCAGCCTAAAGCAGGATAAGTTTGAGTCTCCATTTTACATATAAATTAGCTGAGGATCACAGAGGTTAAGTAAACTGCTACAGTCACAAGCTATAAGGAGACAGAGTCAGGATTCAAATTCTGTCTTTTGACCACAGCCCATGCATTTTCAATACAACCTATAGCAGAACCAGGGTATTCTTGATCCTGTTATGCCCCCTAAGACAGGACCCAGCCCATTCTGCAGCACCCTGTCCCCCCCAGATAGGAGATCCTCTAAGGTTTCCTGGGGTGAACAATCTCCTCTCCACCAGAGGGTGAGGCTGTACCCACAGAGCTTAAATGGAATCACATGTGTCTGGCACTCAGGTGCTCTACCAATATTAGTTATCTTCTTTATCTTCCACTGAATCATCAACCCAACACATACCCTTCATTTCTTTCTAGAGTTTCCTCATGGTCGCCCACACATGCCACACTCATTTCTGCTCCGTATTTCTGTTCATGCTACTCTCAGCCGCATCTTCCCTCTCTCGGCTCCTCCACTTGTCTTGACTACCAGATTGTTGAATTCTAAAGTTAAAAGGAAACCTTAAAAGTTATTCGACTCACCCTCTCACTCAAAATAGAATTCATTCCACAGCATACTTATATTGGGTGTTTCTAATGTTGGATGCCCACCACCTTAAAAGGCAGCGGTTTCACTGCCTTTGGACAGTTCTGATTATTAGAACATTTCTTCCTTCTGTTGAGCTGCACTCTGTATGTGGTAATTTCTATCCATTGATTTAATTCTGTTCTCTGGAGACACAAAGAATAAATCTAATTTTTCACTCATGTGGCAGCCTTCCAAATATTTAAATCCTATGTTTGGTTAGCTCTTAGAGGTTATAAAGTTTGTTCTTATTATCTCAGTTAATTCCCAAAGAAATCCTATGAGAGAAGAACCAAATCCCCATTTCCACAACAGAGGCAACTGAAGCTTTCGGAGGAGAAAGACGGTGAATGATGGAAAGGGGCTTAAATAAAACCGGGTCTTTTGGCTCCAAGGGACCACCGCTCTTTACACAAGGCTGCAGCTCGGTTTTAAACCACCTGTCACAGGGACTTGGACAATTACCAGAAAGATCAGAACAGTGACGGGAACTTGAAACTGTAACACTGGGAGGAATAACTACAGGAAGGAAGATGTTTAGTACTCTGGGGAATAGCACTGCTATCTTCAAAAATCTAAAGTGCCTAACAGGTCTTCCCCTTTTGCTTTTCTTTTCTTTCAAATATTCACTGGGTGTAGCAGTGCTGGCTAGGTCCTGAAGATCAAAGGATGAACACAACATGATACTGGCTTGAAATTTGCTGCAGAAGGTAAACAGGCACTGGATGGGATTCTGAAGCCTGAGGGGCTGTTCTCATAGAGCCTTCCTGTGCCCTTTCTTGAGGCAATAACTCTTCCTTTGAAGCTCAGCTTCAGCTCAGCTCAGCAGAGAAGCTCCCCTGACCATCCTGGCAAAGTCAAATGCTTCAATTACATGCTGTCCTGGCACCATGTACTTCTCCTTTGTGGCACTCATCCCCACTGTAATTTTGTATTTATTTGTGTAATTATTTGATTAAAGTCTGTCTCCCCTGCCAAACTGCAAGTGCCACAAGAACAGGATGTCTGGTTTTGCTTACTATTGTGTCTCGGTGCTTGGCATAGCACTAGCACATAAGGTTGGGGGAGAGTTCCAATAAATACTTGTGTAAAGGATGAATTTATTGGGTGTCTGCAACATTTTCAATAGAGCACACGGAATGTCAGATGGGCCTTTTCTAAAATCCAAATCTCATTATTTCCCTCTTGATCTAAATCCCTTCCCTGGTCTCCCACAGCCCACACCACAGGTCCAAACTTCCCAGTAGAACATACAGACCCTTCGGGATCTTGCTCAGGCTTCCCTTCCAGTTCCTTCCCTCTCTTACCTCCATTTGACACACCAGTTCCAGTTTTGCCTAACTACTCATGGGCCTTTTGTTAATTTGCAGATATTTGCCTAGATTCCCCTTCTCTTTTATAATTCACAAACTCATTCAAAGGTCACATCCTCTCTGAAGCTCTCCCTGACCCCCTCACCCCTGACAAAATTACTTCCCTCTTTGCCCTTTTATGCTTTGGCACTATATCCCTGGATACCTCACATTTATTACAGTTACTGGTTTACTTATCTGTCTCCTCTTTCAGATTATGAACATCTTAAGACCCAATCTTATATTTAGCTAAATCCCAGGCCCTTGACACATAGTAGGCTCTTAATAAGAATGCTGAATGAAACTCAAGGGCTGACCACGTGCTGGATAGGGAAAACTCACTTATAAGTTCCATCTGATTAGAAAAGGGTCCATAAAAAAGAAAGAAAGAAAGAAAGAAAAGGGTCCATGAGATCGTACAAACTACGTCCTCTTACTGGTCCCTTTCCATGTTATAGACAAAGGGAGAAGCCCAGAGCAGTGACAGAACTTAGAAGGTCACACAACTAGTAAGAGGTTATTTCTGGGGCTTCCCCCGTGGATACCACCCTTTTGCATACCTTCTCCCCCAGCCAGACTCTTTCCTCAACCCTCTTCAATTCACTACCTCTGGGCCATGTTGGGAGTTAGAAATAATGAGCACCAGGAAGGCAGGTAAGGAGAGCTTCTGGACTGGCTCTCCCACACCCCATCCTCTGACCCACAGCTTCCAAGCTCCAAGGTCTCTGTATTTTGCAGCAGCAGGGAGCTGAGGCATCATGTCCCATGGGAATGGGAGGAAATCAGAGGTAGAGGGCTTTTCAGGGAGGTTCAGTGGTGCCTGGGAGAAGCAGAGGACTGAGGAATGGAGAAAGTGATCTCTTGGAGCTAACCTGGTGTTACACCCATCTGTCCTCAGCAGTACAAACCACACTCTGGAGCACCTACAGTTTATAAATATTTTGTTGCATCATCTCATTGGATACTAACAATAACCCTGGATGCAGACTTTTTAGAGCCAGAAGAAATCAATCTTAGCTCATCCTGTCTGACTCCTTTATTCTTGTAGGTAGGGAAACTGAGACCTAGAGAGGTCTTCCCAAGGTCATACAGCTACTTGGCTGGTCTGGGATTCAAATCTAACTATTTGGATTCCAAAGGATGTTCTTTCCAGCATACCATGTATTAATGTCACTACTGGTCTACAGGTAAGAAAATTAAAGTCTAAGGGCATATAGTAGTAACTGATAGATCCTTGAGGGTGAAGAGGAGGAAAGAGGTCACTGGAACACAGGACTAGGGATTATACACCACTTCCCTATCTGCTGTAATCCTATCTAACCTTTGAGGTCCAGGTCAAAGGGCATCTATTCCAGAAAGTTCTTTGGGATCCAGCATTAAAATTTGTCATCATTCCTTCTGAGCTTCCACAGAATGTACATGGGACTTTATTTTAGTGACAGCACAGAATATTAGAGCAGGAAGATTCCCTTACAAGAATAATTAATTCCACAAATATTTATTGAGCCCACACTGTGCCAGTGAAAAAGACCCAGGTAGTCCCTGCTCTGGGAATTCTCAGTCTAGTGGGAAATTTGTAACATGTGACAAATCCCATGATAGGTACATACAGGGTCAACTTCCTCATTTTACAAACGGGAAGCCAAGGCCCAGAGAAACGAGTGCCCGGGATTCTTATTTTTGCCATTGGTCTCTTACACAAAACCCTCAAAAACTCAAAACTCAAAATCTCTCAAGGATATAACTATTGATTTCCCTTAAGATATAGGCATTACATTTTACTTCAAGCAGGCAAACTAAAGGTCATAGGACTTCCTTTCATTGTTCCTCAATATATCTGATATGTCTTGGGTGTTCAATAAATATTTTCTGAATGAATGCATCACAGCACTTATATCAGGGATTTGTTTCCACCTCCATCTGTATCTCCTCATTAACACTGTGGGTTAGGGTCTACGTCTTTCATTTCTGTACTTTCAGCATTATCTAAAGCAGTGCCTGGCACCTAGGAGGTATTCAAAAATACTAAATGAACAAAGAAATGAATGAAGGTGAGAAGGGCAGATAATGTGATCTCTTTGTTGCCCTAAATAACAAAGATGAGGGCGCCTGGGGGTTCAGTGGGTTAAAGCCTCTGCTTTCGGCTCAGGTCATGATCTCAGCGTCCTGGGATGGAGGCCCGCTTCGGGCTCTCTGCTCGGCAGGGAGCCTGCTTCCTCCTCTCCCTGTCTCTCTGCCTGCCTCTCTGCCTACTTGTAATCTCTCTCTCTGTGTCAAATAAATAAATAAAATCTTAAAAAAAAAAAAATAACAAAGACGACATCCCCAGACACACACTCCTCTTCTTGAAACCCCTCCTTTCCTCTGCATCTATGGAGCCTTGCTTCACCAGCGTGTTCCCTTTAACTCCCCCTACTCCTGCTCTGTCTTCTTTCTACACTGGCTCTTTATCCTCTCCTGGGCGTCTCACTTCCAAGTTTCAGATGGAAATTTCCAATTATCTGCTGAACGTCTCCACTTAGTCTGAATGCCTTTGAAATGTACATAGTTGACTATTAATTATGACCTATTTCATTTGTGTCTTCTCTAGCTAATAAGCCCTAATCAGTACCCAGCACAGACCTGGGCACGTAGCAGGTTATTTTAAAGATACCGCTGAATGAACCATCATCCATAAAACCTGAGTGCTTTGGCATGGACAAATTTAGCATCAGACTTGCCAACCCATTTCCTCCTTACCCTTTTTGCCTCCAAATTGACATCAGAACCATTCAGAGCATTCTGAGAAGTCTCTCTGGAGAATTCACTTAATTTTTCACTTCCTGTATCTTTTAGGTGACTCACCCAACTCCCCTTCAAGGCAGGAAGAGGTGGGGGAAGAAGTGAGGTAGGAGAGGACCAGGAGGAAAAAAAGAAGCTAGGAACAAGATTATACTTAATGCACTCCCAGGTCACAGCAAGTAAAAGGAAATGAGAGTCAGACCTTGTACTGAGAAATTGTCAGTGATAAAAACAGGAATCTTGTCAAACAATTTGCAGGAAACAAATGGTTAATAAATATATAGATGATTGCTCAATAAGTAATCAGAGAAATGCAATTTGAAATGATGCGATAACATGTTTTACCTATTGCATTAGCTAAAATTAAATAACGTAATATTCCATGCTGGCAAAGATAGAGCGAAATAGGAATTTCACTACTGAAAATCTATTTAAAGGAAATAATCTGAAACCTAAGAAAAGTTTTATACACAAGGATGATCACTGATCACTGTAACATGATTCATAAGAGCTCCAAACTGAAAAGTAGTTAAACATTCAAACAACGGAGAACAGCTAAGCTTTAAGAGGCCAGAGATTGTGGCTTATTCTTTCACCATGATTTAGAGTACCCAACACATATAAGTCCAACAAATATTGTTGAATGCATGAATTAATGAATGAATTTGGTACATCCTCCCTATAATGTACAATGAAGTCATTAAAAACAAATTCATTAAGATTTTCTAATGTTAGCTATACTTATGCTATAATGTTACTTTTTTCAAGATTGATTTTATTTATTTGTTTGCTTGTTTGTTTGTTTGTTTGTTTGACAGAGGGAGAGACACAGTGAGAGAAGGAACACAAGCAGAGGGAGTGGGAGAGGGAAAAAGCAGGCTCCCCGCTGAGCGGGGAGGCTGATGCGATGCAGGGCTCCATCCCAGGGCCCTGGGATCATGACCCAAGCCAAAGGGAGACACTTAATGACTGAGCCACCCAGGCACCGCTATAATGTTACATTTTTTAAAAAAACAGGATATAAAATTGAATGTACAGTATGACTGCAATTATGTTAAAGACTCATAGAAAGGAAACTAGAAAGAAACCAACCAAAATATCAATAATGTTTTCTTCTTTATGCTTGGATGTATTCTTAAAGTATTTTTTTAATGAGCATATATAATTAAGAAAAATTAAACTCATAGTAAGTAGTGGCAGTTGAGATTAATACTCATAGTCCCAGGAGAGCAAAATACGGGGAAAACATGGAGGATAAACTGTAAGTCGATAATTGTTGCAGCTGGATTATGGAGTGCACGTCATATTTAGTCTCCCTACTTGAGTGTGTGTGTGAAATTTTCCATAAGAAACAGTTAAAAAGGAAAAAAAAAGTCTGAAACAGCGTGGTGTCTGGGGAGAATACAAGCAGTTCCATTTTCACTGAAGTATAAAATACTCAGAAGGATTCTAAGATGTCCATTTTTTCACATTTTAGCATCTCTGAAATAAGAATGTAAATTGCAATCGATAACATTTTAGATTCTCCAAAATACCATACATAAAATACTGGGGGGGAAGGGATGAATTAGAGAGTGAGGCTCGAGCTAGCTTGATCATCAAGGTCTCGAATGCCAGGCCAGGTGCTTGGACATTGTCCTGAAGAGAACAGGGAGCTACTGAGGGGTTTGTGGTGCCCAACACAGGGCCTATCACCCGCAAGACATTCAGAAAGTATGTGGTAAATGGTGAGGCCCCTGAGGATGGGGACACTGATGCTTATGCCAGGGGCCAGGGAAATGGCCCTTTATGGGAGAAGTGTTTGAGGCCTTGCTCTGTCTGCCTCATCACATCATGAGTCCCAATTCTCTTCAGCTCTGCAGGGCAAAACCATTGGGTTGTCTCATAAAGTTGTCTTTCTCCCTCCAATCCCCTATAGTCCTTCCACTTTCCTGAAAGTAAGGATCATTTCTCCAGAACCTGAGCCAGCACCACAGCTGAATAGCTGATGTGAACGTCCACAGGCTTGGGTTCCACAACACCTTCTGACATGACATTTGAATCCCAAAAACTCAGCTTAGAGCCTGGCCAGAGACCTACTCATGAACTCATTTCCAAACAGAGACACAAAGAGTTAAAATATAGATGGCAGGTGAGAGATGAGAATAAACTCCCCAGGACTTCTAAGACTTAACTAGAAAGGTAGTCCAGGATCTCCACCTGCCCCAGGCTGTGCTTTCTCTGGTTTCATAGCTGCTTTCTTTGGGGAGTTGACCCAAGTCACCATAGCAGACAAGTCCCCTGAGGATCATTTGCATACAGGTGCCCGAGTATTCTAAAAATCAGATAAACACAAAGCAAACGCCTTGAAATGTATTTACAAGGGAGGGGAGACAATCATCGGAAGAGGGAGGGAGAATCTGTCAGAGGCGGCCTAATGATAGTAAGGGAGCCACATGGTGCAGGCTGGGAGTCAGGAGGCCTGGGTATGATTTAATTCTACCACTAACTTGCTTTGTGGGGTTATAAATATGCCCCACTTTGGGCCTTCGGTCTTCCATCTTTTTTTTAAATTTTTTAATTTAAATTCAATTTAGTTAACATATAGTGTATTATTAGTTTTAGGGGTAGAATTTAGTGGTTCACCAGTTGCATACAACACCCAGTGCTCATTCCCTCAAGTGCCCTCCTGAATGCCCATCACCCAGTTACTCCATCCACCACCCACCTCCCCTCCGGCAACCCTCAGTTTGTTTCCTAGAGTGAAGTCTCTTATGGCTTGCTGACTTCTCTCTTTTTATCTTATTTTATTTCTCCTTCCCTTCCCCTATGTTCACATGTTTTGTTTCTTAAATTCCACATATGAGTGAAGTCATATGGTATTTGTCTTTCTCTGACTTATTTCACTTAACATAATACACTCTAGTTCCACCCACGTTGCTGCAAATGGTAAGATTTCATTCTTTTCTATGGCTGAGTAATATTCCACTGTGTGTGGAATCTTTACCCATTCATCTGACAATGTGGGTTTTCTATCTTTATTTTTTTTTATTTTTTTTTTTTTAAAGATTTTTCTTTTTTATTTATTCATTTGACACAGAGAGAGAGAGAGAGATTACAATTAGGCAGAGAGGCAGGCAGAGAGAGAGAGGAGAGAGGAGGAAGCAGGCTCCCCGCTGAGCAGAGAGCCCGACGTGGGCCTCGATCCCAGGACCCTGGGATCATGACCTGAGCCGAAGGCAGCGGCTTTAACCCACTGAGCCACCCAGGCGCCCGGTTTTCTATCTTTAAAGTAGGGACATCAGACTAGATGATTTTTAGGGCCCCTTCCAGTTCTAGGGAGTCAGGATGAATAGTAATAATGATAATTATAAACATAAATATTTACTAAGTGTCAGGCACTGTGACAAGTGTTCTTCATGCATTACTTAACAATCTTCACAACCAACTCTATGAGGTGGGTATGGCAAAGAAACCAAGGCACAGAAAGGTTATCTACTTGTCCAAGTTAGGAAATGCTGAAGCTAGTTTAACTCCTGTGCCTTCCAGGATGCTAGGATCTTAAACTTACCCCTGGTTTTCTAACTTAATAGTCTGACTGCTAAGCTCACACCAGTCCTCCCATTCTTTATACCCAGTTTCTAACCACCCTGAGCTATTCTCCAGGTCCCAAACACTGTGTTCTTCAAAGTCTGTTTTTTTCATGCTGTTTCCTCTGCCTAGAACAGCCTGATCTCCTGCCCTGCTAAACCAGTCCCTACTTACCATTCAGAATTCAGTTCAAATGTTTCCTCTTTTCTGATTCACATTTCCCCCCAATACCCAGAGGCAGAAGTGATGACTGGCTGCCATTTGCTGAGACTTAAGAGTGTGCCAGGCAGTGTGCTAATCATTATTACATTTTTCTGAGAAAGGTTCCATTATCATACCCCTTCAACAGATGAAATAACAGAGACTCAGAGGTCAAATACTTGCCTAAGGTCATACGGCTGATAAAGATCTGAACCAGGCAGTCAGACCCACAGCCTCCCTAACCTCCACTCTACCCTCCCTCTAATGGAATACTGTGTGAATTGCCAAGCTGTCTTATCCACAAGACCACAAACTCTTCCAGTTTTGTTTTTCGTTTGGTCTGGTTTTTACTTTTTAGGATTGACCGAACTACTGGGAGGTTATTTAGAGCAGCATACCTGAGGGGAAAAAATTAGGCTAGAGTCAGAACCAAACTGGAAAAAAAAAAAAGATGAAGGTCTTCATTCTGTCTAACCTTTCTTTACCACTTTAAATCCCTTTGGAAACAAGACTGAATATATATTTATATTTATATTTATATTTATATTTTAATTCTATATATTGGTATTCAATTCTGTTCCCATCTCAGAGGTGGAATCACCTCCTCCAAGAAGCCACTTAAAATCCTCACTCTCATCATCCCCCTAATTTTAGTGTACCTTCAGCACTTGTTTGTCACTTAATTAAACATAACATCATAAGCATCTGATGAGTGGGTACTGTGAGGGGCAGCAGTAAGATGGTGGATTTGGGGGTCAAACACACCTGAGTTCCAATTCCAGCTCTGTCACTTGCTGGCGTGTAAACTTAGACCAGTTATCTGACTTTCTGAGTTGATCTGTTGGCTACAGAATGGGGCTGATTGTAATATCCTTTTCCCTGCATTGCTGGGAGGATAAAATAAGTGTTGTGACAGTGCTTGCGCAGCTGTAAAGCTCTGTCTAAACATTAGTCATGTTCATTCAATTTACAGCTTGCCCTCAATTATCTGCTGTTCCTCCCCTGCTGCCACATTCAGAGCAGGCAGATTCCCAGAGAGCTGGAGGTGTGGGAAAGCGAGAAGAGGGAGGAGCCCAAGAAAACAGGGCTGGTAACTACCTGAGCAAACTTCCGCTGGAAGGAAATTAAAAGGCTAATTATGCCTCCACTGGTGGTAAATTTCCAGGCCAGCCTTTGGGCTCAATCAGTTGACACAGCAACACAGCGGTGGGGGAGGACAGTATCCTGAGAGAACATTTTTCTCTCCTCACAAAATGGTACCTCCTAGGAGCCTGAACACAACGTCCAATCTTAGAATCACCTCTGATTTCCTCTATTCACTCTTTCTCTTCTCTCTTACCTCCCTCATCTCTTCCTGCCCAAGTCCTAGCTGAGGAAACTGAAGGGTTCAGCCTGGATTTCTCTCTCTCTCTCTCTCTCTCTCTCTCTCTCTCTCTCTCTCTCTCTTTTTAAGATTTTATTTATTTATTTGACAGTGAGAGAGAGAGAGAGACAGCAAGAGGGAACTCAAGCAGGAAAGGGGGAAAGGGAGAAGTAGGCTTCCTGCCGAGCAGGGAGCCCGATGTGGGGCTCGATCCCAGGACCCGGGATCATGACCTGAGCTAAAAGCAGACGCTTAACCGACTAAGCCACCCTGATGCCCCTGGAGTCCTCTTTAAAATAGTGCCTGCGGAGAAGGCAGAGATATCCCGGGATGGCTCCAAGACAGCACTAAATTATTGCTTGGGGTTAGATCTCATTTTTTTGTATGTAGAAACACTGTGATCCAGTGAGAAGAGCCCAGGTTTGAAGGTGGTTCATGAACGCTTGGGTTCCAGTCTCACTGAACCCATTTACCAGCTGTGTGACCTCTGGAAAAGTACAAACACTCCACCTCTCCAGGCCTCAGTGTCCTTATGCGTCCAATGAGGATGACAAGACCTCCTCTCAGGATCAAATGAGATCACCGATATATCCAATGATCTAACTGGACTGGTGTCCACATGACTCTGAGGGGAAATCACGTGACAAAGCAGTGTGCCTATTCTACAGAGGGGCCAACCGAAGAGGAGCTTCTGATCTCCCAGACACCGAGGGGCAGAACTGACCAGAGGAGGTTGCTGGG
>LNAC01000087.1:2769557-2840305 GCA_002007465.1 Ailurus styani | reverse complement strand
GGGCGGGGGGGGGGGGGGGGGGGGGGGGGGGGGGTGCAAAACTTAACACGGGGCCAAAAGAAGGGTCAGAGGGAGAATGGTGGGCCTTGACTTGGAGAAGTATAAAGCCACAGCCTGAGCACTGACTTCCATTTTGCCAAGCTCTCTTGAATGCTTACTCTTTGCCAGGCCCTGCTGGGCAGTGGAATTGCAGACATGAACCAGACCTGATCCTGCCCTCAAGGAACTTGTAGTCTGGGAGGAAAACCAAGTCCCAAACACTTGCAGTACAGCTGGTAAGTGTAGGAAGTAAAGGCTGGGCCCTCAACTCTGACTAGGGGGTGAGGTGGGTCGGGGAAGGTTTTCCAGAGGAGGTTATATTTGAACTGAGCCTTTAAAGTCAAATGCAAGTTTGCTGGTGGAAAAGGGGGCGTCAGGGGATGAGGTGGGAGAGAGGGGAGGGTAATTCCTAGGGAAAGGGAAAGCAAGACACAATAAAGTACATCCTAACGCTCACAGACAAGAGGAACCTAAGAAGCCATGACAATTAAGTGCAGTCTGGTATCCTGGATGGGATCCTGGGACAGAAGAGGGATATTAGGTAAAAACTAAGGAAATCTGAATAAACTCTGGACTTTGGTTAATAACAAGGTATCAGTATTGGTTATAATTAGAACAAATGTACCATATTAATGTAAGATGGTAATAATGGGAAACTGGGTGCAGTGTAAATTAGAACTCTTTGGGCTATCTTTGTAATTTTTCTGTAAGTCTAAAACTATTCTATTTTTTAAAGATTTAATGTATTTATTTGAGAGAGAGAGGGAGGGAGAGGAAGCACAAGCAGGGGGAGGGGCAGAGGGAGAAGCAGACTTCCCACTGAGCAGGGAGCCAGCCCAGAGGCTCTATCCCAGGCCCCTGAGATCATGACCTGAACTGAACGCGAACACTTAACCAACTGAGCCACCCAAGCACCCCTAAAACTATTCTAAAAGATAAAGTTTGTTTGGTGGGGGGGTTTTGGTGTTTTTTTGGTTTTTTTTTTTAAACTGCATCCTGTGTTTGGATTGAGCATTTGGAGAACACATGGGTGAAGTGTGGACTGCCTGAAGGGTGAGTAACTGAAGATGGAGCTGTGAAGGCAAAAAAGGGCCTGGAGTGCCAGGAAAAGGAATTTACTGGGTGTCAGTAGATAGCCCCTTCTGGGTTTTAAGCAGTGGAGTGACCATAATCAGACAGCATATGGAGCGAGCAAGACTGGGGCAGGGGGAGCCACTCGGGTTGCTGCTACAGTCTAAGGAGGAAGTAAGAGGAATCTGAGGTAGGAAAGGGCAGAAGGGAGGCTCGCAGTTAACCCTAGATAAATGTTTATGGCGCAGAACCAAGGAGGGAAATTTGGGAGATAGAATTGATCTTTCTAATGAACACCTGGATGATTAGGACAAGAGCTGAGAAGAAAAAAAGGAGGACCCTCGGTTTTGAGGTAGAGGCTCAAAAAGAGAGGGAGTATTGGGCGCCTGGGTGGCTCAGTGGGTTAAAGCCGCTGCCTTCGGCTCAGGTCATGATCTCAGGGTCCTGGGATCGAGGCCCACATCGGGCTCTCTGCTCAGCAGGGAGCCTGCTTCCTCCTCTCTCCTCTCTCTCTGCCTGCCTCTCTGCCTACTTGTAATCTCTCTCTCTGTGTCAAATGAATAAAAAAAAAAATCTTAAAAAAAAAAAGAGAGAGGGAGTATTGATATGACGTTGGCATTGACCTCCCATCGTTTTGCCCTCTTGTCCACCTCCACCCTGGGGCCTGAGCTCAGAGCCTCTGCATCATTAGCACAGAGCTGACAGACTTCACAGAGGAAGGGGAGAAGCGCAGGAGCACAGACAGGATAAGAGTTTCCAGCTGTCCCCTGGCAACCCAAGGTGTGGGGCAACTGTGTGGGGGAAAGGGGAGGCCGTAGAAGGAAGGAATTATAAATCCTCAATAGCAGGGCCTCCCCTCCTCCCACCCCTTCCCTCACCAACCCATCAGGCGGACCCGAGCAAGCTGGGAGAATCTTTGAAGGCTTTGACAGAACTTTTCTACTTTCTATCTTCTTGCTATCTGTTGATTTTATTTGGCTTCATGGTTTTAAACACCACCTCTATGCTAATGACTTGCTAATTTAGATCTCTAGCCAGGGCCTCTGTTCTGAACTGCAGATTCATTCATGCAGCAGCCTATTCTGTATCTCCACTCAGTTTTCCAACGGGCATCTCAAACTTAACATGATCAAAACTCAGCTCCGATTGCCTCCCCAAATCCTGCCCTCCCTGCAGTCTTCCTTTCTATGTCAGAGGGATCTTTGACCTTCTGGTCACTCAGCCCAAACCCTCGGCATCATCCGTGACCCCTCCTCTTCCTTCCGTCCCCACATTCAATTCATCAGCAAATCTTAACAGCAATATTTTCATCATATACACAGAATCTGACCACTTTCATGACCACCACAATTACCACTCTACTTCTGGCCACATCATTCCTGGCCTGGATCCTCCCTGCTTCTGCCCTTTGTCTGTTTATAATTGATCCTTGAAACAGTCATAATCATTCCTCAGAGCAATCCTATTAAATATTGAGGTGTAAGTCACTAAAATATTCTGGAGTTAGTAGTGATGGCTGCACAATTTTGGGAATACTAAAAAATCACTAACTGTATACTTTAAGAGAGTGAATTTTATGAGATATGAATTATATCTCAACTTTTACAATATGTTATTAAGTATAACATGAATCAGACCCTGGAACAATAAAAGGATATTATTTAGAAACTAGTGAAATCTAGATAAAGTCTATAGTATAGTAAATAATATTGTACTATTTTTAATTTCTTCATTTTGACAAATGCACCATGGTTATGTAAGATGTTAATATTAGGGAAACTGGGTGACGGAAATATGAGAACTTCCTGTACTCTCCTTGCAAATTTTCTATAAATCTAAAATTATCCAAAAGTAAAGCTGATTTTAAAAATGTTAGTTAGATCATGTAATTCCTCTGCTCAAAACCCTCCCAACTCATCCTGAGTACAACCTAAAGACATTCTGTAATTTTCTGAGGATTCTCCAGACGGTTTTCTGTAGTGGCTGCACCTACATTCCCATCAACAGTGCACAAGGTTAGAAAAGTGTGCAAGTGGGACAATGGTTCCAGTTCCTCCACATCGTCACCAACACTTGTTATTTTTTTTTATAATAGCCATCCCAACATATGTGAGGTAATACCTTATGGTTTTGATTTGCATTTCCTTGGTGATTAGTAACACTGAGACTTTCTCATGTACCTACTGGCCATTCACATGTCTTCTCTGGAGAAAAGTCTTTTCAAGTGCTTTGACAGAACTGCCATATGATCTAGCAATCCCACTTCTGGGTATGTACCCAAAGGAACTGAAATCTGAATCTCAAAGAGGAATCTGCAATCCCATGTTCACTGCAGCATTATTCACAAAAACCAAGATGTGGAAACAACTCAAATGTCCATTGCTAATGAGTGGATAAAAAAAAATGGAGTATAAAATTTTTTTAAAAAAATTTTAAAAAAAGAAAATGTAGTATACACATACAATGGAATATTATTCAGCCTTTGAAAAAAGGAAATTCTGCCATTTGTGACATATGAATGAACCTGGAAGACATTATACCAAGGGAAATAAGCCAATCACAGAAAGGCAAATACTGCATGGTTCTATTTATAAGACATAACTAAAGTAGTAAAACTCAAAGAAGCAGAGAATAAAACAGTGGTTTCCAGGAGCTGGAGGGAGGGAGAAATGGGGAGTTGTTTCATTGGTGTAATGTTTCAGTTATACAAAATGCATAAGTTCTAGAGATCTGCTGTGCCTATAGTGCCTATAATTAATAATGCTGTGCTGTGTACTTAAAATTTTATTAAAAGGGTAAATCTCATGTTAAAACCACCACTGAAAAAAGATGTGGGGGAAGGGACACAAGAAAACTTTTAGATGTGATGAATATGTCTATTATCTTAATTGTGGTGATGGTTTCACACATGTTTGCATAAGTCCAAATTCATTAAATGGTATCCATTAAATATGTGCCTTCTTTGTGTATCAATTATACATCAATAAAGTTGTTTCTTAAAACCCCGAAGTCCAGTTATGGAATAAATAAGTCATGAGAATAAAGGATGCAGCACAGGGAATAAGGTCAGTGATGTTATGATAGCATTCTATGGTGACAGATGGTAGCTACGCTTGTGGGGAGCGCAGCATAACGTATAGAGAAGTTGAATCACCATGTTGTACACCTGAAACTAATGTAACATTCTGTGTCAGCTATACTCAAATTAAAAAAACAGTTTTTTAAAACACCCAAGTTTTTACAAAGACCTCTAAGGGCCTCCACAATCTGTCCCTCCCACCAACTCTCTGGCCTCATCTCTGACCGCCATCTCCCTTACTATTCCCTTACTATTCCTGGTATGTGCCAGGGATACACCTGCCTCAGGGCCTCAGGGCTTCTGACTTTGCCATTCGTTCTGTTTCTTGTGGAGGGAATGGCTACACCACATGGCATAGGAAGCAGAGGCAGGAGCTGTGACTAGCAGGTTTCGGAGAAGTCCAATCACCTCACAGGAAAAACACTGCCCAAAGCGCACTACAACTCATGCCCTCCCTTAAGGTCAACCCTCTTGCTTGGGGTGTCTCCATGACACTGCTCCCTCTTTCCCTGTCCTGTAACGCACACACACACACACCCTATCTTCCTCCCAGACGCCTTTCTTACTCACTCTTCCTAATAGTGAACTCTTTCCTTTAAATTTCCATTGCATTCACTCTGCACCACACATTTTAGTTTTTTAAGGTTTTTTAAATTGTTTTATCACCCCAGCTAAACAGCACTTGCCATGAGGGCACGGCTCTGCCAAAGGGGTCAGCCAGCAACCATCGCAGACTCAGTCAGGACGCAGAGAAAGAATTCAGGTGGATGTTCATCGATTCCTAAAAGAGATGCAGCTGAGATCACATCCAGACTTCTGGTACCACAAATCAATGTCTGAGGGTACCAGAGTTAATAAAAACAAAAACTACCAAGTAATGATCATTTACTATGTACCAGGGACTATGTTAAGCATTATCTTATTTCCTTCCCTCAACACTTTGTAGGTGTTACTAATTCGCCTTATTTCAGAAAGAAGAAAGCAAAGCACAGGGAGGTAACAAGACCTGAACAAGGTAACAATGACAGACATGGGTTTGAAGCATGTGCCTGACTCACCCCCTGCCTCTGCTCCTAAGGACAAGCTGCACAGCTTTCTGAACATGCAAATCATTCCAGGCAATGTCAGAACACTTCCACTGAGTCAAAAACTGAGGTCAGCCCAGCCCACAGAACTAGATGAATGAGGCAGATAGCCCTGCCTCTGAGGATGTTATTATCTGCTAGACCTGACTCTCCTTACAATAAGGCTACCTCCTCCATGAAACCCTCCCTGATCTCTCAAGCTTAGAGGGAGCACACCCTCTCTGAAAACTCCCTTAAAACGTACTGTACCTCTCAAGGCATCATTCACATCTACAGCATCGTTGATATTTGTATACATGTTGTATCTGTCTTACTGCACTGAGTGCCCCTTAGAGGTACAGATGTTGTCTCACCAGTCCCTGAAGAACCTACCAGAGCCAGGCATATGATGGGTCCTTAAAAGCAATCATGCTTTTGCAAGTGTCTTTCCTTTTCCTCGGAAAGATCTTCCCCAGCATTAACCTGAAAAACTCTGACTCATTTGCCAAGACCCAACCCAAGTGTCCCCTCCTTTGTGAAGCCGAAAATAACTTCCCCAGGCAGAGGTAACAGCTCCTTTCCCTTTCCTCCAGCACTTTCTTTATCCCTTTATTATATCTTTCGTATTGTATTATAGCTGTTTATTTGTCCTCTTATGACAGCGCCTGGAACATAATAGGTACAGGGTTTATTGAATGAATAAGTCCACAAATGGCTTGTAGGTGTTTATTTTTCTCCCACACAGATTTAGGTAGAGATAAGGGGGCCCAAAGAATGGAAGTCCCTTGCATAACCAAAACGCCTTTTGGTTAACTCATTTGCAAATCGCAAAGGCAGACTATGTCTGTGATTCTGATTTGACTTCCCATAGTCTTTGTTGTGATTTTAAAAATCAGATTAAACCTCTCCAGCAGCTGGTTCCTACAGGCGTTGGGGAGATGAAAGTGTCAACATGTCTCTGCAGCCACACCAGGAAACTTGCTGCCTAGAAAAGTCAATTCTGATTATTGTAAGAGCTAAGTATGAGATGCTGTACTCAGGAACTGTCTCCATATTCATAGAGCCACAGGGACCCATCAGAGCCCCAGCATCCATGTTCAGCCTCCAGCCTCCTCTTTGCTGCCCACCAGTCCTTTTGCGAGTCCCCAGTCTATGTTCAGGTGGCCAGATTTCACCTTCCTGAAGTGGTGGGAAGAGCACTGAAATGTGTTAAGAAACCTCACTGTGGGCCCTTAGTAAAGTCTGCATCTCTCTCTGGACCTCAGCCTCCTCATGTCTAAAATGGGAAACTGAGATGTGATGAGCTCTGACCTCATAGGATTGTTGGCACCTCACAAGGTGATAGGCACTCTCCTTGGGCCATATGAGCCTAAGATGCAAACAGTACCTGTTTCAGGCAGTTAGGAGAGGGGACTATCATCAGAGGAGAGGGAACCTGAGTTAGAGTCTTAAAGGACAGGGAGTATTTATAGTAGATCTTTTTCTGTTACCGTTATTATTTTTTTTTTGCTCCTATCACTTCTAGTTAGTTATTGTTTGTTTATTCTTTTAAAGATTTTATTTAATGATTGATTCACTGATTGATCTGTCAGAGAGAGAGAGAGAGAGAGCACAAGTAGGGGGAGCAGCAGGCAGAAAGAGAAGCAGGATCCCCACTGAGCAAGGAGCCTGATGCAGGACTTGATCCCAGGACACTGGGATCATGACCTCAGCTGAAGGCAGATGCTTAACCAACTGAGCCACCCAGGCATCCTTTTTGTTTGTTTGTTTCTTTTTTAGTTTTTATTTAAATTCCAGTTGGTTAATGGGGTGCTTGGGTGGCTCAGTTCATTGGGCATCCAACTCTTGATTTCAGCTCAGGTCATGATCTCAGGGTGGTGAGATTGAGCCCCATGTCGGGCTCTGCACTGGGTGTGGAGCTTGCTTATAATTTTCTCTCTCCCTCTGCCCCTCCCTGCCCCTTGTGAATGTACAACCTCTCTCACTCTCAAAAATAAATAGATAGATAAATTCCAGTTTGTTAACGTATCGTGTACTATTAGTTTCATGTGTGCAATAGATCTTTTCCATGTTATCAACAAATGCTGTGGTAGACAGAATAGCACCCCAAAAGATACTCGCATCTTAATCCCCAGAACCTATGAATACCTTACCTTGCATGGCAAAAGGGACTTCACGAATAGCATTAAATTAAGGTGAGGAGATGGGAGATTATCCTGATTATTCAGGTGAGCCCAAGATAATCATAAGGGTCCTTCTAAGAGAGAAGCAGGAAGGTCAGAGAGCAAGAGAGAGAGAGAGAGAGAGAGAGAGAGAGAGAGAGAGATCAAAAGATGCTGCATTTCTGGCTCTGAAGATGAAGGAAGGGGCCACAAGCAAAGAAATGCAAGTGGCCTCTAGAAGCTGAAAAAGGCAAGTTAACGAGTAGCTTCTAGAAGCTGAAAAAGGCAAGCTAATGGATTCTCCCCTAGAGCCACCAGCAGGAACACATACCCACTTCAATTTTTAACTGAGTGGCACCAATCTTGAATGTCTGACCTCTAGGACTCTAATAAATCTGTGTTGTTTTAAGCCACTAGGTTTGTGGTAGTTTGTTAGAGCAGCAATAGGAAACTAATACAGACATCCATGAGACAGCTGCCTAATCTCATATAATAACCCATTATTATATATACTTAAATTCTTGGAAAAAGTCTATCTCTTGTCCGTGTTTGTTTCCCTTAGCAAGAACAAGAGAACTATGCTACTTATTTTATTTCACTTTTGGAGCTCAGAGGTAATTCCAGACTCACTACTTCTGGAGAACAGAGAATGTGTCACTCGCTGTATTAATTTCTCTATCCCCAATGTAAGCCACAGTAAATATTTGTTAAGAGACTGCTTAAGAGCCACAATCCTGGGGTGCCTGGGTGTCTCAGTCGTTAAGCCTCTGCCTTTGGCTTAGGTCATGATCCCAGCATCCTGGAATTGAGCCGCATATTAGGCTCCTTGCTCAGCAGGGACCCTGCTTCTCCCTCTCCAGTTCCCCCCTGCTTGTGTTCTCTCTCTTGCTCTCTCTGTCATAAATAAATAAAATCTTTTTTAAAAAAGGAGCCATAATCCTTCTTAATGTAGGTTTCTTTTTTTTTTTTTAAGATTTTATTTATTTATTTGACAGAGAGAGAGAGAGAGATCACAAGTAGGCAGAGAGGCAGGCAGAGAGAGAGGAGGGAGCAGGCTCCCTGCCGAGCAGGGAGCCCAATGTAGGCCTCGATCCCAGGACCCTGAGATTATGACCTGAGCCGAAGGCAGAGGCTTTAACCCACTGAGCCACCCAGGCACCCAGGAGTATCATTTCTTGATCACCCTGGAACCTTAATTAAAAACTATTTGTTGAGTGTTTACTCTGTGCCATGCATTATGTTAGTGCTTTATACATTTTATCCTTCCAATAGTACCACCAACAACACAAGTAGAATGATGGTGGTACACACAAGTGCTATAGTAACTAAGGGCTTCAGAGGAATGAGTTGCAGAGAAAGAAAGATGATGGAAAACTGTGATACCAGGATAGGCCCAGGAGTAAGGACAGTGGCCTATAAATCCTTCATAAAACAGAGTTCTTAAACAATCAAAGAAGAATGTTGGGCAGGCCAGCCAGTCCTTCCCCAATCTATATGTAAATAACCCCAGACACATGAAGCACTCCTATCTTTAAAGTCTTCTGGACATGCAGGGCACCAAAAAAGCCTCACTGGTGGGAACAGGCAGGATGAGATACTATCTTTCCACAACAGAGACCCCTGCCGTCATGTCCCCTGACGGAGACAGGCCTGAGGTGAACTGGTGTGAAGGTCATCAACAAAGCTAGTCTTTTAAATTGTGAATAAAAATCGACCCTGGGGGTGCCTGGGTGGCTCAGTGGGTAAAAGCCTCTGCCTTTCGGCTCAGGTCATGATCTCAGAGTCCTAGGATCGAGCCCCGCATAGGGCTCCCTGCTCAGCAGGGAGCCTGCTTCCTCCTCTCTCTCTGCCTGCCTCTCCACCTACTTGTGATCTCTCTTTCTGTGTCAAATAAATAAATAAAATCTTAAAAAAAAAAAATCGACCCTGAACTCCAGCTGCAAGCCTAGGGATGAGATTTATCTCGGTGATTACAGAGTTCTGAGTCTCAGTGCCTGAGTTTGAAACAAGTCTATTCTTTTCCTTTCAGGGCCATTACCACAGAAAAAATTAGTTTGTTTTTTTTTTTTTTAAGATTTTATTTATTGGGACAACTGGGTGGCTCAGTCTGTTAAGCATCTGCCTTTGGTTCAGGTCATGATCCCAGGGTCCTGGGATCCAGTCCCGAATCAGGCTCCTTGCTCAGCTGTGTGTGCTCTGCATGTTCTGCCTGCAGCTCTCCTGCTTCTGCTCTCTCTCTGACTAATAAATAAATAAAATCTTTTTAAAAAAGAGGGGGGGGCTGTTTTTGTTTATTTATTTATTTAAGAGAGAGAGATAGAGAAAGCACATGTGCACATGTGGGGAGGGGTAGAGGGATTGGGAGAGGGAAAGAATCCCAAGCAGACTCACGCTGAGCAGGGAGCCTGATGTGAGGCTCAATCTCATGACCCCAAGATCATGACCTGAGCCAAAACCAAGAGTCGGAGGCTTAACTGACTGAGCCACTCAGGTGCCCCCAAATTAGGTATTTTTTATTTATGTACTTAATGTCTATCTCCCTCCTGCTAGAGGGTAAACTCCATGCGAGCAGGAAGGCTGTTTCCCCACAGCTAGTACAATGCCTGGCACAATGTCTACTGAATGAATTAAAGAATGAAATTTACAGTTCAGGGCGCCTGGGTGGCTCAGTGGGTTAAAGCCTCTGCCTTTGGCTCAGGTCATGATCTCAGGGTCCTGGGATCCCTGCTCGGCGGGGAGCCTGCTTCCTCCTCTCTCTGCCTGCCTCTCTGCCTACTTGTGATCTCTCTCTATCTGTCAAATAAATAAATAAAATCTTAAAAAAGAAAGAAAGAAATTTACAGTTTGCCTCCACATAAGGAACTTCACATCTCCAACTTCAAACACCCATTCTTTACAGAGATAACTACCTCTCTGGGTCAGAGGGAAGGTGGGAAAGATACAAAGAATGATTGAAATCACATACAAGAAGAATTCACATGGCAGAAAACATCCAAAAACATCCATAATCCCCTGATCTCCTCCAGGCTTCAGAGTTCTCTTTAGGCTCTCCTTTGCATTTCCTCACTTGATCTTCCTAACAACTCATGAGGCAAGAAGAACAAGGATTATTTTCTCCCTTCCACAGTTAGGGAAACAGGCCCATGGAGAAGAAGGGTCCCTCCAGATCACATGACAAGAGGGCAGAGCTGGGACTGAAACCCAGGACTCCAGAGCCCTAGGTCAGCTCAGTCCTCCTACACACCCCGATTCTTCCCTTGACCAGCACCAGACCCAAGAGTCCCTGCAGGGGTCCCCAAATGGAAGTATTGGAAGGCCCTCTCCCACTCTTCCCACAGGCCTCCAGCAGTTGCTTGGCAACCAGCACCCAGCAGTAAATGGCCTTCAGTCGGGTCTGTTGCTGTGGAGTTACCAAGTCTCTCTCCCTTCACACCTGTGCATGCTCTCACTCTCTATTAATGGGAATTCTTCCCTACCCCCACCTTCCCAGTAAGATTCTCTACTCTGATCCACAATAATTAACCTCTCATGAAACAGAGGGGCTCTCAGGGACCTATGTAGTCCAGGACCCCAGGGAAAAAAGCACTACCAATGCCTTCATCATCCAACATCCTCCAGAGATGAGAGAAACTCCTTTTGTGAATGGTTCTGCTCAGCCGTGCTCAGAACCTCCTCTCGTTCCCTCTCCACCTTCCACCCTGACAATGGCTTTCTGAAATCCTGAGAGATCAAACTGGCTGGAGAAATTTAATTGAACACTTCAGACAGTGCCTGTCCTGTTCCGGCACTCCTGGAACTACAGGTAGAAAACCTGGGAGGGGACCCCGTCAGCCTTTGCATATGCATTAGGAGCAGAGGAAAAAAGGAACCTAACATTGTGTTCCGAATATGTGCCAGGCCCAATACTATGTTATCACATGTAGCCCCCTATCAACAATCCTGTGAGCCTTTTACAGTTGAGGATATTATCTATTCATAGAAACAAGGTAACTTACCAAAGCTCACACAGCTTTAAAAAAAAATCACAGAACTTTTGTTTACAGAAGTATATATGGGTAAGTAGGTGTATATAAGTAGACATGTGTTCCTCCTTCTTCCTAAACAACTGATCATCTAATTCTGTAAATTCTAGTCCTAAATCTCTCTCAAATCCCTCTCCTCATTTCCATCCCTTGGGTCATTTTGTCACAGTATTACTATTATGTTCCAAATGCTGTATTCTCCCAAAATTCATACACTGAAGCCCTGACCCCCAATATGGCTATATTTGGAGATGGGGATTCTAAGTTAGTGATTAAGGTTACCTGAGGCAGTAAGAGTGAGGGTCCCTGATAGGATTAGTGTCCTTATAAGAAGAGACACCAGAGTGCCTGCTCACTCTCCATACATAAGCACCAAGGAAGGGCCATGTGAGCACACAGCTAGAAGGCAGCCACCTGCAACCCTAGGGGAGAGCTCTCGCCAGACATCAACCTAGCTGGTACCCTGATCTTGGACTTCCAGTCATTAGAACTGGGAGAAAATAAATTTCTGTTGTTTCAGCTACCGAGTCTGTGGTATCTTGCTACCACAGCCCGACCAGACGAGTACACTTAATTCAGGCCCTTTATAACTTAACGAAACCACTGGCTTCTTTGCCTTGCTTCCATCTATCCTCCAAACTGAGGCAAGGTATTTTTCTAAAATGCAAATCTGACCTTGTCAAAACCCTTCTCTGGCTCCCCACTGTCTGGCAATGGTCTCCAACCGTAAGCCCCTGTAAGTAAGGCCATGTGAGCACATTCCCACAATTTTTGTACATTTACTTAGGTCATAAGTAAATACATATCTACTTCTGTACACAAAAGATGTTAAAATACATTAAAATGATATAACTAATATCTCAGTGTTTACATTTTAATGTATTTATGAACAGTACAGACCTTTTTTTGCTACTGGAAAGCACACAAGCACAAAATCTCTTTGCTAATTTTTTTTTCTTAGCAAAAGCAATGTGATTGACTATGTCAGATCTAATTAGATCATCATTGATTTTACCTCAAAACATGTTTGACAATGAACTTGTGCTGGGAGTCAGAGAAACATCAGTTCAGCCATTTTCCGTGCTCACTTGGGGTCACTATACTGAGTATTGTCTTCAGGCAGAGGTTTCTTTGCAGGGCACTTTTAAAACCATATAACCATCATGAAAAAATTTATTTAGATAAATCAGGTGGTATAATGAGTAAATCCACTGCAAAAGTTCACAACAGCTGAAAATAAATGAAGGAGTGAGGGAGCCACCACTGCCAATACCTTAGAAGGACAGAATGTCTTCCCTTACTTGAAGACTTTTTGAATTCAGGATATGTGACCGTGTGATGTGGATATCACATGAAGAAATCACTAATTTTCAAAATTTCCAATCCTAGTACTAATTCATTATTGAAAATTATATGATCTACATTTTGCTATATCATCTCAAATATATACATATAGAGAGAGATATTAGTACCACTGTACTAATAAATTTGTAGTAAATATCAATAATAGTAGTTGTGGTGGCCAGCTTCTAAGATGGTCCCCAATGATTCTCACCTCCCAGGAATCATACCCTTGTTTACTTTCCTCCTACACTGAATCAGCGACCAACAGACTACTCTAAAGCTAAGTAATAAGAGACATTGCCACTTTCTCTCTGGTTTCTCGGCTCTCTCCCCCTGGGGGATGCCATGAAGATACTTAAGCAACTCCATGGAGAGAACCACATGGGAAAGAACTAAGGCCTCCTGCTAACAGCCAATACCTGATACACATGAGTAAGCAGCTTTGGAATGGGATCCTCCAGCCCCACTCAAGTCTTCAGATGACTGCAACCTGAGCCAATATCTGGCTGCAACCTCCTAAGAGGCCAGAAGACAAAAACCAAGCCACTCCCAAATGTCTGATCCATAGAAACTGTGTAATGATGAATTATTGTTTTAAGCCATCAAGTTTTTTTTTAAAGATTTTATTTATTCATTTGACACAGAGAGAGAGATTACAAGTAGGCAGAGAGGCAGGCAGAGAGAGGAGGAAGCAGGCTCCCCGCTGAGCAGAGAGCCCGATGTGGGCCTCGATCCCAGGACCCTGGGATCATGACCTGAGCCGAAGGCAGCGGCTTTAACCCACTGAGCCACCCAGGTGCCCAAGCCATCAAGTTTTGAAGTGATTTGTTAGGCAGTCATAGACTATGGACACAGGAGCTAACATTTACTGTGCATTTTCTACATTCCAGGAACTAAACTAAGAACCAATAGCCCTATGATATAGATGCTATTATAATCCTCAAAGATGAAAAGGTAGCCTAGAGAGGTTAAGTAATTTAGTCAAGATTCCATGATTAATAAGTGGCAGAACTGGAAGTTGAATCCAAATTTCTAATTCCAAAACCCAGATTCTTGGTCACTCATTTGTATGAGAGGATAGAGCCTCTTAGACAGTTAAGCAGCAGAAGCCACTGAGCCCCCAGAGGACAGAAACTTCTATAAAATTGGCAAGGGGCAGTCCAGGAGCCAGGCCTTCAACAGCACTAGTGCTTGACGCCATAAGACCCAGAAGTTCCAAATTGGCCCCCACCTCCCAGCCCTTATACTAGCAGACTAGTCACCCCCTGAGATAATCCCATGAAAGATGCCCAGGACTCACCCAGATCTGCAGCTTCACTCGCTTTTCATGGCGGTAGACTGTCTTCACCTTGAAGTCAATGCCCACAGTGCTGACGAAGGCCGGGGTAAAGGTGTCATCGGCATAGCGGAAGAGGAAGGAGGTTTTGCCAACACTGCTGTTGCCGATGATGAGCAGTTTGAACATGTAGTCAAAATTCTGGTCAGAAGCATCTTTGACTCCAGCTTTACTATCAGTCACTGAAGCCATCTGTAGGAGAGACCTGTGGTCACTCAGGAACACACCTCCAGTGTCACCAATCTTTGATGGTCACTCCACCATTCACACACATACTCCCCACCCAAGCATCTCTGAAGAAACATACACACCAAAGAATCACCCCAGTACTGCACCTGCTCCAAATGTTGTCTCAGGATTGGGGTGGAACCCAGTTAGTCTCATTCATTCCTTCTGCAAATATTTACTGAACATGTAGCTCTGGGTCAAGCCCTGCACTGGATATAGGGACTACAAATATGAATCAGACAAGGAGTGTGATCTTTGAGTGGCCACAGATTAGAGTGAAAACGCATGTAAATACAGGATAACAAGGCAGTAGATAAGTCATAAGACGGAGGGAAGCCTTGGCCCAGAAAGAAACATTAACATCCAACCCAATTTGAAGGCATGATGGTCAAGGAGAGTTTCTCATAGAAGGCAGCTCCTGAGCTGAAGTTTGAAAAGAAAAAGCCAAAACATAAACACATGAATATTCCAGGAAAGGCTCAGCACAGGGCTATCATTCCCCTGTTTCAAAAACATTCATGGCTCCCCAGGGCTCTAAAGATCAAGCCCAGACTGTTTAACCTGACAAAGAACCAACTAACCAAAGAACAAACCCTCTAAAATTTATCTTCCCCTAAGCCTTCCCCCTACCAACCTGTGCCACTTTTATACCAAATTACGCACTTTAAATATGTCATGTTATTTCTTGCTTTGTCCCTTTAGATGTGTATTCTTTCAGTTTACAACACTCTTCTAATAAACTCGTCTTCATCCTTACAGTTCCGAATGAAGTCTCGCCTTCGCTGTGAATGGCAGAGGCATGCACTCCTGCCTCCTGCCCCCAGAGCACACTAATAGCACCGGTATCATTTCAGAACTGTTTACTACTCCAGCTAATCCTTCACATCAAGCATCTTGGACTTAATGTACTTCATTTCTGCATCTCTAGCCTCTAGCACAAGTCCTAGTACATAATCAGCACTCAGTAAATGTGTGCGGGATTAATAAAAGTTATGTCATCCCTCTGGGACTCAATCTCATCCTCTGGAAAATGGAAAGGACAATTTCTGTCCTGCTTTTCTTATAGGGCTGTTACAGGACTCAAATGAGATAACAATAAGTAAGACCTTAATAAACTGGTAAATCCCACACAGCTGTGAACATAAGTCATTATTGTTCCAAATCCTTTAAAGCCTCAATCCTTTGTTTGTTTGTCTATTTGCTCACTCATCCATTCAGTAAGTATTTATTTATGTGCCAGGCCTTCCCTGAGATCCCAGCTCTCGAAAACCTGCCACCTTCCCTAGAACACTTTGGATCTGAACCCCATAATATAGCACTCGGTCCCACAGTCCTATTGGAGTACCAGGTGTCCTACTTCTCCACCTGCAATCTCTCCTTATGCTCAGCACTGGGTTCTTGGATAGGCTGTGGAAGTGATCAGAGGAGGGTGGGAGGATAGCCCTCATGTGAGATAATGTCTGGGGTGTCAGTCTCTGTAGAAATTTGTTTTTGAAAGAAACAGTCAACAAAACCAAAAGACAACCGACAGAATGGGAGCAGATATTTGCAAATGACATATCAGATTAAGAGCTAGTACCCAAAATCTATAAAGAATTTATCAAACTCAACACCCAAAGAATAAATAATCCAATCAAGAAATGGACAGAAGGGGCACCTGGGTGGCTCAGTGGGTTAAAGCCTCTGCTTTCAGCTCAGGTCATGATCTCAGCGTCCTGGGATGGAGGCCTGCATCGGGCTCTCTGCTCAGCGGGGAGCCTGCTTCCTCCTCTCCCTGTCTCTCTGCCTGCCTCTCTGCCTACTTGTAATCTCTCTCTCTGTGTCAAATAAATAAATAAAAAATCTTAAAAAAAAAAAAAAAAGAAATGGACAGAAGATATGAACAGATAATTTCTCCAAAGAAGACATACAAATGACTAACAGACACATGAAAAAAGGCTCAACATCACTCATCACAATGAGGTATCACCTCACACCAGTCAGAATGGCTAAAAATTAACAAGTCAGGAAATGACAGATGTTGGCAAAGATGTGGAGAAAGGGGAACCCTCCCTTTTCACTGTTGGTGGGAATGCAAGCTGGTGCAGCCACTCTGGAAAACAGTATGGAGGTTCCTCAAAATGTTGAAAACAGAGGTACCCTACAACCTAGCAATTGCTGGGTTTGGGTATTTACCCCAAAGATACAAATGTAATGATCCAAAAGGGCATGTGCACCTGAATGTTTATAGCAGCAATGTCCACAATAGCCAAACTATGGGAAGAGCCCAGATATCCATCAACAGATGAATGGATAAAGAAGATGTGGTATGCAGATACAATGGAATACTACTCAGCATCAAAAAAATGAAATCTTGCTATTTGCAATGATGCGGATAGAATTAGAGGGTGTCATACTAAGCAAAATAAGCCAATCAGAGAAAGATAATTATCACACAATCTCGTTGATATGTGGAATTTAAGAAACAAAACAGAGGATCATAGGGGAAGAGAGGAAAAAAATAAAACAAAACGAAACCAGAGAGGGAGACAAACCATAAGAGACTCTTAATCATAGGAAACAAGCTGAAGGTTGCTGGAGGGGAGAGAGGTGGGGGGATGGGGTAACTGAATGAAGGACATTAACGAGGGCACGGGATGTGAGGAGCACTGGGTATTATATAAGACTGTGAATCACTGGGATGCCTGGCTCGCTCAGTTGGTTAAGCGGCTGTCTTTGGCTCAAGTCATGATCCCAGGGTCCTAGGATCGAGTCTCAAATCAGCCTCCTTGCTCACCAGGGAGCCTGCTTCTCTCTCTGCCTCCGCCTGCCATTCTGCCAGCTTGTACTCTCTCTCTCTCTCTCTCTGACAAAAAAATAAATAAAATCTTTAAAAAAAAAAAGACTATGAATCACTGACCTCTACCTCTGAAACTGAGAATACATTATATGCTAATTATTGAATTTAAATTTAAAAATTTTTAATTAGAAAAAAAAATAAATTTCTGTTTTTGTTCCTCAAAGTTAGAGATTTTGACCGGAGGAATTAGCTCTATTTGCCTCTCGTGTGAGCTGTTAAGGACAAGGAACTAACAAATGTTGAAAGTTTAAAGCTCTCTTGAAGAAAGGTCAGTCAAATATGTAGGATTGTTAACAGCCTTTAATGATGTAGGAAAGATGTCAGGGTTCAAAGCCAATGGCCAAGAAAGAATACTTGAGACATCTTTGGTGCAAAAAGGTGATTTTATTAAAGCACAGAGACAGGACCCTTGGGCAGATAGAGTTGGTGCATGGGGTTTGTAAAGGGTGGCTGATTATATACTATGGGGTTGGGGAGGTTAGGAAAAGGGAGGTTTCAAAAGAACTTTTATATGCTAAAGAGGACCTACAAGATAATGGAGGCCTTGCCATTGTCAAATTAAGGTTGTTTTCCCCTCTAGCAAGGTATTAACATTAAGATAGCCTGGAGATGCCTGGAAGAACATCACACAGGTCCCAGCCAGGACTGTTGGATGGGGGCGTGGGAGGAGGTAGCAGGGTTAGGGTTAGTCTTCAGCCATCCTTCTGCTCCCCCATCAAGATAGGACTGGGGAGGGGTTGGGCTAAGTGGGCCTAAGTTTTGCCTTTACCAGGGTGTGGACATTGACATCGAGGCAGTTGAGTCCCTAGAGGAATGTCACTCTGCCTGTTTCAAGGACTCGTCAATGATATGTAGGTAGTAAGGAAATGTAATGATTTTTCTTCTGCTTTTGTTTCCCACATCATTTATTAAGCCACCAGTAGCCTCCGGTGGCCTCTTGTTCTTCCTTCTCTTTTCTCCCAGCTCTCAAGCCTTTATCTGAGACCCTCTGTCCCATCCCTGTTATCAATCTGCCCATGGCAATGCTCACGAGTGGGTGTGGACAATGCCCGGGACACTTGGACATGTGGAGCATTTACATGGAAGAAGAAAGTGAGATTTGAGGGGAGGGTGCCATTGCCTGCTTAAACCGTCTCATAGCTCTAACTTTTCAGCTTTTCATGGTATAAGATGCAGAGCCTGTTTCAAGAATCGGTGATTCAAAGGAATTATGCTTTTTTCTACCTAAAACAAGGGAAGCAACCAAAACAGCCTCACACCATCCTTTACTCTATTGCCAGTCATTTCTGTTTGTTGATAAGAGATAATTTCTGCTTTGAAAGTATATATTCATTATAAAAAATGAGAAAAGAGCACAAGACACCCCATCCACTCAGAAACTGCCATTGTTAACATTTAAATGTATTCCCTCCCTTATTTTCTTATGCAACAAAAAATACCATGTTTTTAAAATTATATTTTATTATTTGTTGATTTAAAAAGTAATACATACATTGAAAATAATTTAAACTTTTACTGTTTGCAAGTATTATCACCATCTGTAGCTGGCATTATTTTCTTAATTTTTACCATGAAAAATTAGTAATATGTAACCTAAAGATTTATAGTGAAAAGTTGGTCCTCCTTTCACCCCTGATTCACAGCCTCTGTTCCTCTCCCCAGAGGCAAATATGTTACCAGTGTATGTATACTTCAGGGTTAGTCTTTGCATGTACAAACATAGAAGTCTGTTTATATTTTTTATCTGTATATAAATGATAGCATACCATAAATACTGGTCTATTATCTTCTATGTATATTTTAATAGCTGAGATCATACTTTCCATTCGTTTTGTATCCTGCTTCTTTTCACTTAACATTATACCATAAATATTTTTTCTGAGAATTTTAAAACTCTTCATAAATCTCATTTCATTTGTATTCCATCCTATGGATGTGTCATAGGACCATTTCTTTAATATCGTAACTTTATTTTTCTATTCTTATTATATCTTTACATAAATATTTGCTCAGTTTCCTATTTATTTCCTTCAGAAAGATCCCTAGAAATGGAACTGCTGATTAAATAACAGCAGTTATAAATAAAGTTTCAGTAACTTTACTAAAACACAGATTTGATCCTTACCTCATTTCACGATCTCTATCTCATTTTATCCTCTAAACCTGGAAGGTAAAATTAGATGGACAACAATAGCCAAACTATGGAAAGAACCTAGATGTCCATCAGCAGATGAATGGATAAAGAAGATGTGGTATATATATACAATGGAATATTATGCAGCTATCAAAAGAAACGAAATCTTGCCATTCGCAACGACATGGATGGAACTGGAGGGTATTATGCTGAGCGAAATAAGTCAATCAGAGAAAGACAATTATCATATGATCTCTCTGATATGAGGAACTTGAGGGGCAGGGTGGGGGGTTGTGGGGGGTAGGGAGGGAAAAATAATGAAACAAGATGGGATGGGGAAGGAGACAAACCATAAGAGACTTCTAATCTCATAAAACAAACTGAGGGTTACTGGGGGGTGGGAGGGTAGGGATAGGGTGGATGGGTTATGGACATTGGGGAGGGTTTGTGCTTTGGTGAATGCTGTGAAAGATGTAAGCCTGATGATTCACAGACCTGTACCCCTTGGGCAAATAATAAAAATAAAATTAAAAAAAAAATTAGATGGACAGATATTATTATTCCCGTTTAATCAAGAAAGAAACTGAGGACCAGAAATTAAGGATTTGCTCAAGNGACACTGCTTAATGACTGCAATCGAAGTTACTGTTTTATTTTTTTTTTTTTTAAAGATTTTATTTATTTATTTCACAGAGGGAGAGAGATCACAAGGAGGCAGAGAGGCAGGCAGAGAGAGAGAGGGGGAAGCAGGCTCCCCGCTGAGCAGGGAGCCCGATGCGGGCCTCGATCCCAGGACCCTGAGATCATGACCTGAGCCGAAGGCAGAGGCTCTAACTCACTGAGCCACCCAGGCGCCCTGTACCGTGCATTGTTATAGGAAAGTTCAAAATCCCTGTTCTATTCCTCCGCTGAATTTTTGAGCAAATCATATCACCTCTCTAAGTCATAGAAGTTTAATTTTATTTTATTTTATTTTTTTTTTTTTNAAAGATTTTATTTATTTATTTCACAGAGGGAGAGAGATCACAAGGAGGCAGAGAGGCAGGCAGAGAGAGAGAGGGGGAAGCAGGCTCCCCGCTGAGCAGGGAGCCCGATGCGGGCCTCGATCCCAGAACCCTGAGATCATGACCTGAGCCGAAAGCAGAGGCATTAACCCACTGAGCCACCCAGGCGCCCTAATTTTATTTTTTTAAAAATATTTTACTTATTTATTATTTGACAGAGTGAGAGAGATGAGACAGATCACAAGTAGGCAGAGGCAGGCAGAGAGAGGAGGAAGCAGGCTCCCCGCTGAGCAGGGAGCTGGACGCAGGCTCTATCCCAGGACCCTGAGATCATGACCTGAGCCAAAGGCAGAGGCTTTAACCCACTGAGCCACCCAGGTGCCCCTACCATTTTTACTTTAAAATACAGAAAATACTACCTACTTCACAGAGTTGTGGTATAAACAGAATGAGCAGTTGCCATATGTAATGAATCTAACATGGTTTCTTGGCCCATGAGAGGTACTCAATAAATATTATTTCACTGGCCCCTTTAATTCACTTCTGCAGTCAAATCTTGTTCAACTGGTCTCTTCCTAATCTGGACTACATCATTGGAGCTTGTTTTACAATTAGCTGTCTGCCTCCTCTTCTGGATTCAGTTTTATCCATCCCTACACTCTGTCAACACTGCACCTGTAGCAAATCTTTAGGGCACGTGACTCCTCTCGATAAACATTTATAGAACATTTGCCATGTGCCAGACTATTGATGTAAATGTCATATAATTAGTCTTCATTTTCTCTGATGCAGCTGTTTACACTCTGATTTTTGGAAGAAGGGATTTGGGAGTGGCAGCTTTACCATAACAAAAATGCCTGGCTCCTGGTTCCAGCTTTCCCATAATTCAATGTGTGAATTTGGGCAAGTCATTTAAACTCTGAACCTCAGTGTTCTCACCTATGATATGATAATATGACTTAACCTCTGAAAGCTGCTATGGAATTGAAGTAAGAGAATGCATATAAATGTGCTTCATACACTGTGTGGAGAAAACGCATGTGGCCTCGTGGAGAATCAGTGGGGAAATTGCCTGCCTTTATGAGCTATGTCTGCCACAGGGAAGGAGGCAAGAGTAAAAATTTGTTTCAAGGGGTGCCTGGGTGGCTCAGTGGGTTAAAGCCTCTGCCTTAGGCTCAGGTCATAATCTCAGGGTCCTGGGATTGAGACCCACATCCTCCTCTCTCTCTGCCTGCCTCTCTGCCTACTTGTAATCTCTCTTTCTCTGTGTCAAATAATAAATAAAATCTTAAAAAAAAAAACTAGTTTCAATTCCTAATCTGATCCACTTCTCTTCATTTCACAGGTTAAAAAAAAAAAAAAAGGAGGCTTCATAAAGAGAAGTGATTCGTCCAAGGTCATACAGCAAGTCAGTTGGTGTATCACTGACTAGACCCTCTGTATTTAATGACTCCCAGACTGGATTAGGCTTAGGAAAATTTTAAACTTCAACATGTTTAGAGTGAGTAAAGAAGCATCTCCAGCACCCTTCGCAGCTCTTTCCTACCACTTGCCATACTGTACTGCCAACAACTGTTTATGTGCACACAGTGTAGCTTTCCCAGTAGGTGGTGTGAGAACAGGGAGAGGTGGCGGGCAGAGAGGTTCTGCTGAAAGGCACATTCAGATGGAAGCCTCCAAGGGAATCTTTCAGCAAGGTGGCAGGGGCTACACAGACATTGGGAAGAGAAGCAAAAAGCATCCCAGCAGGCAACCGCCTGAAGCAGAAATGAGCAAACAGGTCACTGCATAGTCGTGAGTGCAGAAGCATTTATAAGATAAGCATCAATCAGATCTTCCCTGTCTTTTGTGACAATCACATAAATGATAGAGCTGAGTAGCTCACTGTCTCCATGACAAACAATAAAGACGAAGGCCCAGAGACCATCTGAGAAGTCATCTCTCGTCCCAAACTGGGAGAAGAAGGAAATGACCCCTCTGAGGGTTGGTATGAAAAACAACACTTTCAGTCTAACAGGCAGCAGAAAGAAGAACTAAGGAAGAAGCTAACTCCAGCTAGGAAAGAGGGGAGAGAGTAGGAGAGAGCTCGAAAACCTAGTAAGAGATCAACTCATTACACGTAGTAAACAAGTGAATGAATGAGCCGCTCTCTCTTTTTTTTTTTTAAGATTTTATTTATTTATTTATTTGAGAGAAAGAGAGAGAGAGAGAGAGCACAAGCAGGGAGGGAGGGACAGAGGGGAGAAGCAGGCTCCCCACTGAGCAGGGAGCTCAACGCTAGACTCTATCCCAGGACCCCAGGATCATCAATTGGGCAGAAGGTAGACAAACACTTAACCAACTGAAACCACCCAGACACCCTGAACTTCTCTTTTGTTTTTGTTTTTTTAAAGATTTCATTTATTTATTTGACAGAGAGAGACACAGTGAGAGAGGGAGTACAAGCAGGGAGAGTGGGAGAGGGAGAAGCAGGCTACCTGATGAGTCAGGAGCCCAACCTGGGGCCCTGGGATCATGACCAGAGCTGAAGGCAGACGCTTAACTACTGAGCCACCCAAGTGCCCCTAATTCAGCCTTTCTTTAGACATTCCCCAATCCAACACAGCCAGCCGAACCCAGCCCACCTCCTCACTACTACCCCAGGTCTCTCCAGCCACGAAAGCTGTATCATAACAGCTACCATTTATTGCACAACTACTAAATGCCAGACACTCTACTAAATGTTCTTGATGCATTCTATCTTGCACAGAATGTAGGCACACCTGCATAATATTAGTGGCCTCTCTCTTTTGTACACTGCTTTATTGTTTATGAAGCTCTTTTCACCCATGTTACCATATCTGCTTCTTAAAACAAAGGGGGGGGTGTGAATTGGAGTCAGGAGCACCAGCACAGGTCAACTGTTCACTGAATCAACATTCACGGAGCATCAACATTCATTGAGCATCTATTGTGCACCATACCCTGTGCTGTACTCGTGGGGAGGGGCAGTGGAGAGGAACTGTAACAAGTTCTGAGCTTAGGGGAGAAATCTTTTAAAACATCTTCTATGGGTTATTGCTCTCTCTCTTCACATGATATTCCTTAAGAAACTGGAGATTTATTTATTGGACTGGAGGTTTTTTTTGTTTTTTGGGGGGGTTTTTTGGACTGGAGATCATTTTAGAGTTTTGCTTTTTCCCATAGTGTTTCCTCTGCTAGGAACACACTGTCCTCCACTGCTGGCTAAGTCCTTCATGACCAGAAAGCCTTTCCTTACCCATCATCTCCTGGCAAAATGTCTTCTCTGGCTCTAACACAGTGCCAGGATTTCCCACTACCATAGCCAGGGCTTTTCATGGTATTCCATGGTCTTTCCTCCTTTATATGCACAGAACAGGTGGACATCCACCTGTCAACACACACTCCTTTTACTGTCCCCAACTCCTTTCCATCCGAATTTCAGGAAGTTGGGATGGAGGGCCCCGTCTTTCTCCCACTCCCCTCCACACCTTTTAGCTTCCAGAGGCTGTCACTCTACCCTCCCTAAAGTCCTTCCTACATTTGGATTCAGGAACAGAGGTGGCCAGCGGATGAATTTTTCTGTCCAAAATCCTCTTGTCTATGATTCCAGGTGGTGGTGTATCAGAGTTCAGCGTCTGCGCCCCCTCTTCAGCCTTCTGAGTGAGTAGCCAAGACACGTTTAGCACCTGGGTGCCCATGGATTCCATATGGGCCCCATTGTCTTTCCACCTCACACAATCCACACCTGGCTTCCTCCCCAACCTAACCCAACACACCCACTACCCTAATCTCTCCAGGCTCCCAGACAGTTCCTCCACCCCCAGCCGCCAGACCCTTGCTCTATTCCAGTGCCTCTCCACTCCTCACCCCTAGCCAGAACTCAGGCGCCCACTGCCCATATCCTAGGCCACTTCCTTCTCCCTCCACCAGCTCCCCGCCCCCTTCCTCTGCAGTCTGGGTAAACCCAGCCTTGCCTCCCACCTTCCCATTCTTGCAGGCTTCCCTCCTCCGAGCCCCACCCCCCAGCCCCCACTCACGGTTATCCCCTGTGCCCGCGCCAAGCTGGCCTCAGGCTCCGCATCCTTTTCGCTCCCAGCTCTCGATTCACATTCCCTCGCCCTCTTCCCATCTCCCCGACCAACACCCACCTCTGCCCAGCGCCTCTTTCTCTCATCACCTCACTCCTCTCCAGCTCGCCACGACCCCTGCAGACCCCGTCTACTGCCCTCCACGCCGCCCCCTTGCCCTCGCCGTCCTCAGTGCCCGATTCACGCCTCTCAGCTGCCTGGCACCCCCTTCCCGCACGGCCCCTCTCAGACCCTCCTTACATCTCCCCGCCCCCAACGCCTCATGGTTCCCCCCAGTGAGCCCCTACTGCGCTCCACTGGCCACTCCTTTCCCACCTCCCGCCGCCCCCTGCCCTCCGAGCACCTCTCGCCGCCCTTGCGGTCTGGTAGACCCCCTCAGCACCCCTTTCCAGGCTACACGCCTCCCTCCCGGCCACGGTGCCCCCTCCTCAGGGGCCTCCCCCAGCCCCTTATCCTTGGTGTCCCCTCCGCTGCCCGCACTCCTCAGCGCTCGCTCGCTGCCGCCAGTGCCCCGAGCCGGGGTGGGTCGCAGATTCTCTCCGGGCGGGGTGCCCGGGCCGCGCCCCTTACCTGGGACTCAGGGAGCGGGACCAGCGGCTCGCTCCTGGCAAAGCAGCGGGACGGCGGACCTGGCAGCGCGCGGCAGAAGGCTCAGCCGGGTTCGCGGGGCAGGGCGGCGAGAGGCGGTGCAGCTCGGGTCTCGTACCCACCGCAGCTACTTAGGGCTGAGGTTCTGGCTACAGCTAGGCTCCGCTACGGCCGCATCCAGGCCCCACCCACGCCCCGCCCAGGGGCGGAGTCCGTGTTCGCTCCGCCCCGGGCTCCCGCGGCCGGCAGGTGTAGGAGATTCGTTTAATCTTGGGCCCCCCCGCCCTCCCTCCACCCCGAGTTCGCCGATATCTGGGTGACTACCGTGATTTTTCCCAATTGTCACATCTCATTCCACGGACTGAACTTACTATGGTGATCAAAGAGCTTTGATAATAATGTAAATGATGATGGGTACGCAGCTTTGCCATTTCCAAAGCACTCTCCTGTCATAGTGCTTCATGCCCACAACAGCGCAGGGAGAAAGGCAGAACCTGGACCGCTGACTACAAGAGGAACTAAATCATAAACCTGGGCATTGTCCTGTAGTCTATGCACTCCTTCATGCCCCACATCCTATCAATCTGTTAATACCTCCTTAACATATCCTATCCCTGCCCTTCCTCTCCATCTCCACAGCTCTCACCCTGGTTCAGACCTCATCACTTCTTGCCTGGACTCACTAACCGCCTCCTTATAGATCTCCCCACCTAGACTCTTCAATTCATCCTGTACACCAGCAGCCTGAGTGATTGTTCTAAATGTCACCATGTTACCATCAGCCTTATTAAAACAAAACAAAATAAAAACTTTCAATGGCTCCCCCGTTGCTAGCAGTAGCTTGGGGTGAGAAGTTGTTATTGCCTCATCTTTGGGAAGTCCCAATTCTGTCAGAGGAGGCAGGTACAGGAGGCAATTTGACCTCCAATCCTGACTTGGACTTCACTTCAAATCTTCCCAAGATCTTAGGGGTAGTTGCCAGCTTTAATTTAGAATCATCATCCTTCCCCACATTCTTCCTCCATTTTATATCTTAGAGGTCTGAGTCAGATGCCAAAACCATTTTCCCCCAATTTCCATTATGACCCTATCTACAATTTGTCTCTCCAGCCTGGGGAACTGCCCAATTGATAGCCCCTCTGGTTGTCTAACTTCTCTCTCAGACTCATTCTTACACATTTATGAGCTTCTCTATCCCACTCCCCTTCACTCCCCTTCCCACTGCCCACATCCCTGGCAGACATTTCCACTGTGCCCTCTAGAATCCTGTTCCTTTATCAATAAACTCTCCTACATCCTCTGCTTCTTTGTAGACTTTTCAGGTTATTTCTTTGCCTTTGTTGAAACTTGACCCTCTTCCAGGGCTCCTCTTGTAGATCCTCTGCAAGAAGGCTTCTCACTTTGCCACTCCGCATGTGGCCTAAAACTAGGAGGTGGAGTCAGCATTGCCACTCCTACCCTTGTATAAAAATTCATTCTTCTTTGCTCTTCAGCCATACCACCTTCTGCTCCACATCATCACAAACATCACTGGCCCCCAATTATTCCTTATGCATTGAAAATTTCAACCCCTGGCTGTGGTTATCCTCATTAGCCCCTGCCCTGCCATCCCGATTTCAGTAGCCATGTGGTTTCCTGATTCCTCAGTCCTTGGTCTCCTCTTCACATCACTTTGGCCACTGGCTCCCATGGTCACACCCTGAACTTCTTACTAACTCCAAACTAGTGCCTCTGTGATCTCAAAATCAAATATCCTATACTACCTGTTCCCTCACTCCCTGTCTCCCACCAGGCCCTAGTTTACTCATTTCAAAATGGGTGTAATGATAACGACTCTTCATTCTTCACAGGAATAACAAGATAACATATAAAACATATGAAACAATGATTAAAGTTGTGAAACAATATGAGAACAGGTGGTGTTGTGTTTATGTAACCTCAGGTCTTCTGATTACCTTCTCTTTCTCCTTTTCCTGGAAGGCCACGTAGTAAAACGGAAAGAGCACAGAATTGTGGACAGCTAGATCTGGTTTTCAATCCTTGTTCCACCAGTTGCTTGCTGTGTGATCTAATGCAAATTGCATAATTTTTTGAACACACAGACACACACCTCATCCTCATTTGTAACAATAGAAATAATGAGAGCTACCTCCCAGGGTCATTGTGAAGACCAAATAAGAAAATGAGATAGCTACTGGAGAGCACTTGATACAGTGCCAGGCACATAATAAGCTGTGTTTATTATAAACAAATGCTATTTTTAGCCATAACTGCCTTCCAAGAAGGATAGACCCTAATATACAGAAGGCTCTTTTGTCCTACTCAGGGCCTTAAAGAGTGTGGATATATAAGGGTGGGAAGCGAAGGAGGAACACTATATTGCTCTGGGTAGAAAAGGGAGAATTTAGAATTTACTTGGCAAAATAGGAGGAAGAGGAAATAAAGAGAACTTGAAGGGGGAAAGGAAAAAGATGAGTAGAAAAATCAGTGTAGGCATAGGTGTTACACGGGTAAAAGTTCAGAAGAAACACTCCTATAGCAGGTTTAAGCTCTAGGATCCATTAAATGAGAAATGTTGTCACATGTATGATGTGACCACTTTCTGTGACTCTTGAGACTTTAGTAAAGACCGTTAAACTCAGGAATGCTTTCTGAGGAGAGTACTGATGATGAGTAAGTAGGGAAATCATCCAAAAGGCTTTGTTTTTCTGAATTGAAAAAGAAGGCTAGGGTGCCTGGGTGACTCAGTGGGTTAAAGCCTCTGCCTTCAGCTCAGGTCATGATCTCAGGGTCCTGGGATGGAGGCCTGCATCGGGCTCCCTGCTCAGTGGGGAGCCTGCTTCCTGCTCTCTCTCTGCCCGCCTCTCTGCCTACTTGTAATCTCTCCCTCTCTGTCAAATAAATAAACAAAATCTTTAAAAAAAAAAAAAAAGAAAGAAAAGAAAAAGAAGGCTAGAGGCAGAGCCTATGGGAGCACAGCCCTCATAGAATTTACAAAAAATTTCCAGGAAGGCTTAAAACTTATAAGGGTTGTAAAATGTGAAAATTGAATTTTAAGCCCATTGCATTTAGATCTTAACGGGGTAGGGAGGCCACTTCTGACACGAGCTGTATCAGTTATATCCCCCAGTAGCTATCTCCTTATTAACTAGCAGGTTACCACCAGAGAGAACAAAACAAATCAAATTATATTTAACTGTCTTCACTTCCAGATCTAAATGTGCAAATAAAAACAGGAAGAAGGACTTAGTCTACCCCCAAAGTCTACTTTTTGCCTTGGATCAGATTGATTAATAACTATAATCATTAAGGGGTGCCTGGGTGGCTCAGTCAGTTAATCATCTGACTTTTGTTCAGGTCATGGTCTCAGGGTGCTGGGTCCACTTGTCTCTCTGCCCCTCCCACTCCCCCAGTCATTCACTCTCTCTCAAATAAACAAATAAAATCTTTAAAAAGTATAACTATAATCATTAGGATCTTAAAATATGATGGGTTCATTCATTTATTTTATTTCATTTAGTCCTCAATACAATCATGCAATGTATGACCTATCATCCCCTTTTATATTATAAATGAAGAAACAGAATTCAGAAAATTCAAGTAACTAGCCAAGGGTATATATCTGGTAAATGACAGAACCAGATATCAAGTCTGTCTGATTCCAAGTCTAGGACCTTTTCTATTAGACCCCAGAATTATGGTTGCTCAGTGAACACCACTGTGGTTAAGAGTCCTACAAACAAAATTTCCTTGTCTTTTCTAATTGCCAGAGTAATCAGCCTTCTCCAGCTCCTGGTTTTTATATGAAATATAAAAGTGATGCTTTTTATTGAATGAGAATCATTCACTTAGAAAACGTAGTGTCATAAAGGCAGATATCATTTGGAATGTTCAAAGCTTTACAGGGTTCAAATCCACACCTCAGTATAAGTCCCTCATGACCAGCCTAGGAACTTAGGTATGTTGATGCGCTAAATGTTTTCATTTTACCCCTTCAGAGGTTGCCTCATGCAATGAGGGAGCTTAAGCAGGTGTCAGAAAGTCACCAGAATCAGTGATGCAGTTCTAGAAACAGGGTTCAATGAAAGGAGTGGTGGCAGACAGGGTGGAGAAGAGGCAGGGGCCAGATGATCTTAAGGCCTCATAACTCATACTAAAGATTTGGGAATTTACCTTGCAAGCAAAAAGGCGTTAAGCAATGGAGTAACATGGTTACATCTGCATATAACAAAGAATACTCTGATTGTGGTGGGTATGACAAACTCAATGAGAAAAATAGGGAGCAGGGAGACAGTACTCAATAAACAGGGAGCACAATTAGAGATTGCTGTGATATTCCAGGTGAGAGATAAAAAGGATCAGAGCTCATGTCCTAGCAATAGGGGAAAGTGAAAAGTAGAGAGATTTGATACATATTCAGGAAGGATTAAATGTGAGATATGAGGGAGAGGGAGCTGGCATAAACAACCAGGTAGACAGGGAAGCTATTTACTGACAACAGGAGCACAGAAGTTGTTTTGGTTACCTACTGCTGCATAACCACTCCCAAAAATTCATGGCTTAAAACAGCAATAATATATTGTTTCTCACGATTCTGTGGATGGTTAAATGGATTCGTTTCCTGGTTTTATTTGAGATCAGCTGGAAGTTCACCTGCACCAGGAGGTCTAAGACGGCCTCACTCATGGGTCTGGCAGTTGGTTCTGGCTGAGAGCTGGCTGCCATGGCTCTTCTCCAATTCTAATCCACCAGTAGGCTAGACCAGCTTCCCTGGTTGTCTCAGGGCACTATTCTAAGAGGATATATGCAGAAGATGCAATGTCTTAAAGGCCTAGCCTCAGAATAGGGCTCAGTCATTAAGCATCTGCCTTCAGTTCAGGTCATGATCTCAGGTCCCAGGATGTAGCCCCGAATGGAGCTTGGTGGGAAGCCTGGTCTCCCTCTTCCACTCCCCCTGCTTGCATTCCCTCTCTTGCTATCTCTCTCTCTGTGTCAAATAAATGAATAAAATCTTTTTTTTAAAAAGGTCTATCCTCAGAAATCATATAACATCATATGTACTTTATTCTATTGGCCAAATCAACTCATAAGCACAGCCCAGATTCCAAGGAGTGGGAAAATAAACTTCACCTCTGATTGGGAAGAACAGCAAAGTCACATCATTAAGGGACATGGAGAGGATACAAGGAAGAGGGAAATCTATTGCCTTTCACCAATCTACCACAGGAGTGGGAACAGATTTAGATAATGAGTATCTCAAATGCCACTTCATGCATTAATCATTCCTTTCTTCTCTGTGCTTCAGTTTCTTGATTTGCAAAATAAATGAATGTGCATGGCTACTCTCCCCACTAGTGAAAGTTTATAAGTGAAATTGGTTAAAATGTACATTGAGGACACTACCCCATCATCAGGGCATACCACAGTCAGCAGGAGTTCAATCTGAGACACACAGGGAAATATTCAAGATGTGAATAGTCAGAACCTAGGTACCACCCACCACCCCGTCCCTCTTCCTTCACCCACCGTGCCAGTCCTTCACAGAAGCTGATCCATTCTACCTCCTGAGACCTCTCCATTCTATTCCTTCCAGGGCCATAGCTTCCTCACTCTCCTACTGCTACCAAGCCTCCAATTTCCCCTGTAATCCAAGCTCCACATTGTAGCACCAGAGAGCTCTCCTGAAACCCAGTTTAAAATCCGCTACCAGGGGCGCCTGGGTGGCTCAGTGGGTTGCCTTTGGCTCAGGTCATGATCTCAGGGTCCCGGGATCGAGCCCTTCATCAGGCTGCCTGCTCAGCAGGGAGCCTGCTTCCTCCTCTCTCTCTGCCTCTCTGCCTACTTGTAATCTCCCTCTGTCAAATAAATAAATAAAATCTTTAAAAAAATGATAGATAAATAAATAAATAAAATCCGCTACCACAGGGGCCCTGGCTGCATGTGACTCTTGATCTTGGGGTTGTGAGTTCAAGTCCCTTGCCAGATGTAAAGGTTACTTAAATAAATAAAACAAAATATTTAAATCAACAAATAGAAGCCTGCTTATTGGGAGGTGATGAATCCCAGGAGGGGAGACTAACAAATAAGTAAACAAAATACATAAGAAAATTTCAGTTAGCGATGAGCGCATTTGAGGAAATGTTCCAACAAGAGGATGGAATAAAAGTCACTAGGAGAGGGCGCCTGGGTGGCTCAGCGGTTTAAAGCCTCTGCCTTCGGCTCAGGTCATGATCTCAGGGTCCTGGGATCGAGGCCCACATCGGGCTCTCTGCTCGGCAGGGAGCCTGCTTCCTCCTCTCTCTCTGCCTGCCTCTCTGCCTACTTGTGATCTCTCTCTCTCTGTCAAATAAATAAATAAAATCTTTAAAAAAAAAAAGTCACTAGGAGAGGGGATTATTTTAGGATGATTAAATAAGGAAAGCCTGTCTGAGGAAATAACATTTGAGTTGAGAACAGTTGGAGAAGGAGTCAGCTCATTTCAGAGATGAGGAACGTAAGGGCCAGAGAGGACAGGTGATTCTCCCCGGGTGAGACTATGGCTAACTGACCAAACTGAAACCCTCCCCTCTTGTGGGATGTTTATACAGCAGCAGCATGGGCACAGCGATGGTCTGTGGTCAGGGTCTTCAGGTCCAGAAGCCCACCCTGGGTCCCCCTGGGTCCCCCTGGGTCTCATCAGTTATCACTCACCACTGATCTGTTCTCTTTTTGGACCACCTCTGTTAAATAAGGGAATTGAATTAAAATAAACCCCAATGCTTTCTAAGGGATAATCAAAAGCACATAAGCTTTGGAGTCAGAGAGGTCGGGTTTAAATCCAACTTTCACCATTTGTAGTTATGTGATTAAATTTCTCTTGATCACGCAGGTTGCTCATCTGTACAAAGGGGATGAGAATTATTTCACCGGCTTTTTGGGAAAGTTAAATTAAAAGTGATAACGTATGGAAAATAGGTAGTGTATAATACGCTATTCAAAAATACCAACTAATTTAAGGGATCTGATAGCTCTTGTAACTAAATCCATCGTGCTTGCCGATGGTTTCCCCCTTCAGATACAAGCCTAGGAACCTGAAGAACAGTTGCCACTTACTTAGAATCTTTAAAATAAGTCAGGTTGCTTTTCTAGTTTTGGAAGAATGTCTCCTCTACTTGTCTTTTCTCTGAGGGCTTGCTAAGGGAGGTTAGGTCAGTCTTGTGACCCTTTGCAAAGGTTCAGTCTCATACTCCCTCTTGTGCTCTAAATGGGAACTGCATTCTCTCAAGACCGATCAAAAGCCATGGTGCTAAAATCAACCATACTATAGGGGTGAAAAAAAGGGGACACTAACTTTTTTTTTTTTAGGTTAAAAAAAAACTAACTTGGATTAGGGCTCAAACTCACTATCTGGAGATCCAGAGTCACATGCTCTACTGATTGAGCCAGCCAGGAACCCCCAAAGGGAACTAATATCTGATAAGCATCTATGTTATTCCTGGAACCTCTGAAGTACTTTCCATGCACTATCTCATGTCTCTCATCTGCCATTCAACAGAAAAGGAAACTGAAGCTCAGCAATGTTAAATGACTTTTCCGATTATCCATGGATAAGAGACAAAGCAGACCTAAATAAAGGAAAGAACTGGAAAAATCAGTGATGTTTGTTGCACTATAGAATAAAATTGAATCTCTTTAGCAAACTTGATCAGATCCTTTTTTCTCTCTTTATCTCTTACCACTCATGCTTTTGGTCCCTGCTCTCTGGACATAGTATGACTTTAAACCTCAGTGTTTTTGCATGGGCTTTTCTACCTTGCCTGTCTTCAATACCCTTCCTTTATCTAGAAAACTCCTTATTCATCCTGCCATCCATCCCACCCTTCTTACTTGGAGATAATTCAATCACTCCCTCCTTTGTACTATTTCTGGACCTTAGGCTTGCTGTTGGTACTGAGAGCTGACGTAGAACGTTCAGCCCTAGGAAATTAACACTGTTCATGCTTTCATTCAACAACTATTCATTTACGGATTACAGGTATGGTTGCAGTGTGAGCACTAGAAAAACAATAATGAGCAAAACAGAGTCTATTCTCACAGAGCTTACATTTTAATGAGGAAATCAGACATTAAATAGTTACATCAATAATTAACATCGTGATAATTGTTTGAAGGAAGAGCAATGGGGATATAAAAGGTCATTGTGGTGGCATGATCAGGAAAGGTTTTACAAAGTAACATTTAGGTGGGATTTCTGAAGAATGAGGTAGGTGAAAATATGGGGAAGGATACTCCAGTGAGGGAAGAAAGAGCATGTGTAAAGGCCATGAGGAACTTCGAAAAATGTAAAGAACGCGCTTGTGACTAGAATACTCACAATAGAATGAGAAAATTACATGCATCGAGGATGGAGAGAGACGTGTGGGCCAAATTATACCACCCACTTAAACAATATCATTGATTTTGGATTTCATCCTGAGAATAATGGAAAAGAAACAATAAAGAGTTTCAAGCAGGGAAATGATATAAACAGAATTTTAATATAAAGAAAGTAGTCTCTGTGGAGAGCAGCTAGAGAGAAGGGCAAGGATGGACACAAGGACACCACCTAAATAGATATTAATTTATTTAGCTGTTTCATTAATATTTATTTTTTTAAGATTTTATTTATTTACTCATGAGAGAGAGAGGTAGAGGGAGAAGCAGGCTCCCCACTGAGCAGGGAGCCCAATGCAGAGCTAGATCCCAGGACCCTGAGATCAGGACCTGTGCCGAAGGCAGAGGCTTTAACCCACGGAGCCACCCAGGCGCCCGCCCTGTTTCTTTAATACTTATTAAATGCCCACTATGTGCCAGCCTCTATCCTAGGCTTTGAGGATATAGCAGCAAATAAGAGAGATAAAAATTCTTCCCTGATGGATCTTACACTGCAAAAATCTAGGCAACAAATGCTGCTGGTGGTGGTGATAGAGATGAAGAATGTATTAGTTGGCTTGGCCTGCGATAACCAAGTACCACAGACCCAGTGACTTAAATAACAAAAATTAACTTCCTCTGGATAAGGTCAAAGTGTAATAGAAGATGTTGATCAGTTAGGTCAGAAGGACAAACAGGTGATTGTGGTCAAAGAATAGAAGTTCCAAATTCAAGATTTCAAAGGTGGACCAGTTTTGAGTGATAACAAGATGAGACGGTTGGAAGGGGTGGCAGAAGATAGAGTGGAGGTCACTGACGATGAGAAAGTCAAATAAATGAGCAGCTAAGATGTTAGGTGACGTTTTTCATCACTTTTCACGGCAACTAATGGGAAGCTGAGATTCAGCTGCATTAACTATAGGGGAATGTTACCTCATATACCTCAAAGTCCAAAACCAAAGTGGAATTCAAAGTTGACTTAATCCACTGGCTCCAGCCATGTTTCACTGCTGTTTTCTCAGTGTGTCCCCTCCCCCCATGTGTCTGCTAACAAGTACAAATCTCTTTATTGGGAGACCTCTCAGAAGTTCTAACGTATTCCTTTGAATTATGAATGATTCCAAGAGAAACCCTGCCATCCAAGCTTAGTGAGTCATGGACTCTTTTTCTGGGGGACTTCGTGTTCCACGAAATATATTTTTGAAGATGCTGCTATGACCTTTTATTTATTTATTTTAAAAAATATTTTATTTATTTATTTGTCAGAGAAAGAGCGAGGACACAAGCAAGGGGAGCAGCAGGCAAAGAGAAAGGGAGAAGCAGGCTTCCCNTTTTTTTTTTTTTTTTTTTTTTGACACAGAGAGAGAGATTACAAGTAGGCAGAGAGGCAGGCAGAGAGACAGGGAGAGGAGGAAACGGGCTCCCTGCTGAGCAGAGAGCCGGATGCGGCCTCGATCCCAGGATGCGACCTCGATACCAGGATGCTGAGATCATGACCTGAGCCAAAAGCAGAGGCTTTAACCCACTGAGCCACCCAGGCGCCCCTGAGCAAGGATTCTGACGCAGAACTCTATCCCAGACCCTGGGATCATGACCTGAGTCGAAGGCAGACATTTAACCAACTGCATCTCCCAGGTGTCCCTATTTATTTATTTTTAAATATTTAATTTATTTATTTGACAGAGAGAGAGAGAGCAGCAGCAGCAGCAGAGGCAGAGGGAGAAGCAGACTTTCCGCGGAGCAGGGGCTCCATCTCAGGATCCCAGTATCAAAGGCATCAAAACCTGAGCCGAAGGCAGACACCCAACCAACTGAGCCACCCAGGTGTCCCCTGCTATAATCTTTTAAACAGTGGTTATTAACAACCAAATCAGTCACAGTTAGTGTGTGAAGGTGGAGCTAACTGTTGGCTCTAGAGGCGTGTCTTACCTGCAAGGTCCTGCCAGCAAAATGGAGGCCTCATGCTCTGCCGGCTCTTATCCCCCACAGTTTCCAGTTCAGGCCCCTCAAGCAAACATCACCGTAAAGTGAGTTCGCTGCTCAAAGGCAATATTGAGCAAGGTAGCATGATGGTAAATGAAGCCGGCTGTAAATCTACTGAGGGAGGTGCTAGAGTAGAAAGAAGCTTGGTGGGAGAGAAATACAGATCAAGACTCTCTTCCAAAAAAAAAAAAAAGACTCTCTTCCAGGGGTGCCTGGGTGACTCAGTCAGTTAAGCATCTACCTTCAACTCAGGTCATGATCCCAGGGTCCTGGGATTGAGCCCCACATTGGTCTCCCTGCTCAGTGGGGAGCCTGCTTCTCCCTCTGTCTGTCTCTCCCCCTGCTTCTGCTCTCTCTCTCTCTCTCTCTCTCTCTCTCTCTCTCTCTCTCTCTCTCTCTGTCTTTCTCTGATGAATAAATAAATAAAATCTTAAAAAATAGACTCTCTTCCAATCAAGTCAAAGCACTGCTTCCTCCATGATAGGAGGCAACCAGTGTAATTGAATGGATTTTGATTCAGTGCCAGGCTGGAATGTCTGGATTGTGGCACCAAATCCAGAAGCTCAGTGTTGGTTACTGCTGCTGGAAAAGTGGGCCCTCAACGGTGCCAGTCCTGGAGAAGCTGCATCACTGTATGTCATAGCCCTGATGTTGTCTTGCTCCTCGGGCCTTGAGTGGCCCAGGAGGGCAGTCACATTTTCCTGCCCACAGAAGGGAGTGGAAGTGATACTGAGGAGCTGATGGAGCCAGAGGGGTCTTGCTGACGAGATAAAGGAACAGAGGGAGTGGACTCCCTACTGGAGGCTGATAGGAACATAGACATCTCAGCAGATGCTTTGATGGAAGGGTGTGCCAGGACCAGGTAGGATACCCTACATCTCAGAAGGTGTCAGCATGGGCAATGTCTCCTATCTGATATCATGACACCGAAAAAATTCTTTGAGATTTAGATGCCACTCAAGGGAGAAGAAAATAAAAATGTAACGGCACTTGGGTGGTTCAGTTGGCTCAGGGTCCAATTCTTGATTTCGGCTCAGGTCATGATCTCAGGGTTGTGGAATAGAGCCCTCTATTGGGCTCTACAGTCAGCAAGGAATCTGCTCAAGAGTCTCTCTCTCCCTCTGCACCCTCCCACTAAAATAAGCCTTTTATTTTTAATTATTTATTTTTTTAAGATTTTCTTTATTTATTTGTCAGAGAAAGTGAGAGAGCACAAGAGCACAAGCAGGGGGAGTGGCAGGCAGAGGGAGAAGCAGGCTACCCACTGAGCAAGGAACCCTATGCAGGACTCCATCCCAAGACTCTGGGATCATGACCTGAGCCAAAGACAGCTGCTTAAACTGACTGAGCCACTCAGGCATCGCAATGCATAAATCTTAAAAAAAAAAAAAGAAAAGAAAAAAGAAAAAGAAAAAAAAGAAAGGAAAGAAAGAAAGAAAAGAAAAATTTAAAAAGCTGGCAGCTTAAACCTCAAATACCTGAAAAATCTCAGATCTGACTATAAAAATTTCTCTGTTTTCATGAAGAAGGGGGGTTTGAGAAAGAATTTTTGGGATATACAAGTATGTTCCCTTTTTCTGTAACTGTATTAGTTATCCTGAAAATGTGGACCCTCTATACAGCATAGACATTGATGCATTCCTTGAGCTGCTTGACTAGAAACTGCATGGGATGATATAGTGGTTAAAAACATGGGTTCACCAAACTGCCCACATTCAAATCCCAGCTCTGATACCTACTAACTTGGGTAAGTTACTTACCCACTGTGTGCCTCAGTTTCCATATCTATAAAAGCAGAGAGGATAATGATGGTAATAGAACCAAATCCATCAGGTTTTATTAGGATCAAATGAGAAATTTCGCTGGAAGGTTTAGAACAGTTTCTGGCACAAAGTACTGTATGAATATTTGCATTATCAGGTGAAGAATGTTTGGAATCAGTAGTCTAGAAACAAATTTAGGTTGAACAATCCTTGAAAGGATTTTGGAAATCTGTGTACTTTTAACTTGACACCTTTAACTTGATATTTAAAATTTCATTATTTAAATAACTACCAAGGACATAATTTCTGGTATACTGTAAATATCAACATTTAAAAATAAAATTTATGTCACTTTTCAGAATGTATCCAGTAGAATCTAAGTGCCACAGAAATTTTATACTCGCCTTATCCACTTAAAACTAATACATACACAAGCTCTTCTTAACAGTTGTAAAATTGATAATATAGTTCCTCCTTAAACTTTTTTCCTCACTCTACTCACAGAATCTTAACCTAATGAAATGCTTTATATACTTGAAAGTATTTTATTGATCACCATGTCATACTTCTCTTTAGCAAAAATATGTACTTAATTGGAATTAAAATGCTAAAATTTCCTTTCACTGTAAGAAGCTGTGTTAAATAACTTTCATACCTTATTTTACAATCTTTTGCCCTCTTTCTTTCCCCTTTAGCTGTTGCTGTGGTAACCTGCTATATTAGGAGATTGAGGACACATAGCTATAACTGCATTCCCTTATCTCTTTTTTTTCAAATTTTTATTTAAATTCTAGTTAGTTCACATACGGTGCAATATTGGTTTCGGGAGTAGAATTCAGTGGTTCATCACTTACACACAACACCCAGTGCTCATCACAACAAATGCCTTCCTTAATACCAAATTACCCATCTAGCCCATCCCTCACCTCCCTTCCTCCCTCAACCTACAGTTTGTTCTTTATTGTTAAGAGTCTCTGTGGTTTGTTTCCCTCATTCTTTTCTTTCCCCTTCTTATATGTTCATCTATTTTGCTTCTTAAATTCCACATATGAGTGAAATCATACTACTGGTATTTGTCTTTCTCTGACTGACTTATTTCGCTTAGCATAATAAACTCTGGCTCCATTCACATCATTCCAAAGGGCAAGATTTCATCCTTTTTGATAGCTGAGTAATATTCCACTGTACATCTACCACATCTTCTTTATCCATTCATTAGCCGATGGACATCTGGGCTATTTCCATAATTTGGCTATTGTTGATAATGCTGCTATAAACTTTGGGTGCATATAGCCCTTTGAATCTGTATTTTTGTATCCTTTGGTTACATACTTAGTAATGCAATTACTGGATTGTAGGGTAGTAAAAAAAAAAGTGCTATGTTTGCTTATCTCTTGCTTTCTGCCTCAAGGCTGTCTGTCACTTCTGTATGTATATTCCCTCAGGAAATTAACTCCTCTGAGGTAATCCTTGACCAATAAAGATAACTAGCTCAATAATAAACCCCATTTTAACTATCCCTCCTGTGCTTCACTCTCCCCAGTTCCCCACTCCTGCTCTCTAGAATCCCTTTCTGAAATATATGACCTGTATAGAAGGCCTTATCTCAGGGCTGGCTTTTAGGGGAACCTAAGCTGAAAACATGAGTTAAAAAAATTTTTAAACATTTTTCCAGATTCAGTTATCACTATAAGAATCATTAGTATGTCAATCAAAACAATAAGCATTACAAGTGTTCGTAATTATTAAATTTAAAAGTAAAACTTTATTGAAAATCCATCTATTAGTGATACGACTTTCTAAAAATGTGGTTCATGTATCTGTGGGAAGAATGTTACTTATGGCTAGCAGGATTCAGCATATAAAATTATTCAGCGATACAAAATTAACTTTTATATGAAAAGTAATTCTCAAAATGTTAAAAACCTCATTCTCAGTTTCTTAGCACATGCCAAATTTTTTATTAACTCATTGATGAGGACCAGCAAAATGACAAAACCCATTCAAAGGAGGATATGAGAAATGTACATCTATATTGTCAGTAACAAAAAGGAGTCCTGAAATAAGACCGCTAAATCAAATACAAAACCAGTTAATGACCTAAATGCAATAGAGCCATCATATTTAAGGTTATCTTCTCCCTGGGAAAGAAATCATTTTCATCTTATTAGTTTTCTTATAAGTTAACATCCAACACCATTAAGTTGTAAAGTGTCTAGAGCCTTTTTAATAGTAAATGGTAAATCAAATTAAGTTATATTCTCAGAAAATCAGATAACTCTATGCAAACTTGTTACAACAATGCTCTGCAAAAACATTAAAGGTTTCAAACAATTCTTAACACTAGTTATTATTTTTAGAAATATAAATGCTGAGAAATGTTCACATAAATAAGTATATATTTATATAAATGGAAATGTTCACATAAATAAATATATGAGAATGGGAGGAGTTTTGTAACTGCAATGGCATTAAATTCTTTCAACTCTTAACTGAGTGATATGCTCAAAAATCACAGTGATCTAACATCAAAAATGTCAAATGATATATCAGTTGATAATTCAATTAGGTCATCTTTCAATCATGTTGTAAGCAAAGAAGTAGAAAACATCTACTTTGTGAAAGAATTTTGTTGCCCATTCGTTAGTCATTCACTTTCTCAATTTCTGGGAAGTATACCACTAAGACTTATGAAATACTTGTTAACTACATCTCAGATTTTTTCCTTGCCTTTGAGGTATACTGTATAACCCAATTCCTCAGAAATGGCTAAGAAGATCTTTGCCAATCCGATATACTTTGAGGGGAGGTTGTGGGGGATAGGTAAAATAAGTGATGGGGATTAAGGTGGGTACTTGTGATGAGCACCCGGTGTTGTATGGAAGTGTTGAATCACTATATTGTACACTTGAAACTAATATGACACTGTATGTTTACTGGAATTTAAGTAAAAACTTTAAAAATATATACTTCGATAAAATCTATTTATCTTATGTGATATAAGTATGTTTTAATCAAACACTTGACTTTCATTCAATTTATGGGAAAAGTTTTACATATTACCTAATTGGCCAAGTCAGTCTTCACTGTTAAATCAATCAGCTGCATCAGACTTTCTTTCAGAGGCTTCAGTTTTGAGATTTGGAATAGACGTTTTAAAATCAAATGTACTGGCATATAAATTACATATGATAAAATGTATGTTTACAGTACAATGAGTTTTGACAAATGTATACACCTATGTCAGCAACAAGTCCATCACCACAGAAAGTTCCCTCCTGTGCCATTGCAGTTAATTCCCTCCTGTGACCCCCATCCCCGGCCCCTGCTACCCGCCCCCCCCAGGTAACCACCATTTGATTTCTTAGACTATAGGTAAATTTTGCCTGTTCCGAAACTTCATACAAATGTACTCTTCTTTTTTATGGTCTATTTTTTCACACAGCATGTTTTTAAGAATGCATCCATGTTGTTGCATGTATCAGTAGTTTGTTCTTTTTAGTCTGAGAAGTATCCTTTGTATGAATATACCACAATTTATCCATTTATTTGTTGATAGACATTTAGGTTGTTTCCAGATTTTAGATATTATGAATAAAGTTGTTATGAACATGCTTGTACAAGTTTTGTGGGTTTTTGCTGTTGTTGTTGCTGTTTTTAAAGATTTTTAAAATTTATTTGACAGAGAGACAGAGAGAACACAAGCAGGGGGATCAGCAGGCAGAAGAAGAGGGAAAAGCAGGCTCCCCGCTGAGCAGGGAGCCTGATGCAGGACTTAATCCCAGGACACTGGGTTCATGACCGGAGTCGAAGGCAGCTGCTTAACCAACTGAGCCACCCAGGCACCTTTACAAAGTTTTGTTTTGTCTGTTTTGCTTTGTTTGTTTGTTTGTTTGTTTTGTTTGTCCTGTCTCACATAATCCATATAGTCATAATATTGAAATTGCTGGGTTACAGAGTAAGTGCATTTTTAACTTTATAAACTCCCAAACTGTTTTACCACAGTGGTTATTCATTTTACATTCCCACCAGCAGTATACAAGAGTTGCTCCACATCCTCTCCAACACTTGGTATCCTTAGTCTTTTTGATTTTAGCAATTCCAGCAGGTAGGAAATGGTATCTCCTAGTTCTAATCTGCCTTTCTCTGATGCCTAATAATATCACACATTTTCATATGCTGATTGACTCTTCATGTATCTTCTTTTGTGAAGTATCTCTTTGTCTTTGCCCAGTGGCAACATTGTAATTCCATTTTTCAATTCAAATAAACATGTTAACATGAATCTGTTGACAACTATCCTGACTCCAAGTTCTAAGATTAATTCTGAATTCTAAAAGGTCAAGACTTGCCCTGAGTTTGTCACCCAGATGATTTCAAACTTTCTTCTATGCTTTCTTAGAATTCTCCCTTGGGAGAGATGCCTTTTTAAATAATTGGGGACTGAAGAAGCAAATTTGCAACATTTCCACTATACAACTTGTCTGAATTCAAAACATCTCCAAATGGGGCAAACTGCCCATTTCTAATGTCAAATTTTGCTCCCAATAGAGCTATGCTTAAGACAGAACTATGGACAGGACAAAAAGCCTTTAATCATTGGAAACTTAGTACTATTTCAGTTTTCCTTTGTTTGGTACCCCAGAGGTTTTTACATAATAGAACAATGCACCATATTAAGATTCAAGGTGAAAGGTATGCTTTTTTACAGTAAAGTGGGAAAAAGTGAATAATGAAAAGGGAGGTGAGAATGATAACATTTCTAGGGGAAATTTTTTTTAATCATGGTTAAGAAATATACCTAAAAGTTACTATTTAAACCACTTTTAAGTGTATACTTCTATGGCATTAAGTACATTCACGTTGTTATGCAACCATCACCACCGTCCATCTACAGAATTTTACCTTCTTTCTCAACTGAAATTCTGTAAACACTAGTTCCCCATTCCCCCCTTTCCTCAGTCCCTGGCAACCACATTCTACTTTGACTATGAATTTGGTACCTCATGAGTGTAGCCATACAATATTTATCCTTTTTGTGACTGGCTTGTTTTACTTAGAGTAATGTCTTCAAGGTTCATTGATGTTGTAGCATGCATCAGAATTTCCTTCTTTTCTAAGACTGAATAACATCCTGTTGTATGCATACATCACATTTTATCCATTCATCCATGGATGGACACTTGAATTGCTTCCATCTTTTGGGTATCGTGAAAAATGCTATGAACATGGGTGCACAAATATCCATTCAAGTCTCTGCATTCAATTCTTTTGTATGTATACCCAGAAGTGGAATTGGTGCATCATATGGTAATTCTATGTTTAATTTTTTGAGGAATCCTAGGAAATCACTTTTAAGAAAATGATCTGAATGTTAATTCACTAATGTTTCTGTGTCCATGTATCTCTTATAAAGTCTGTACCCAAGATTGAAAACTCCTGAGTCACACCTTGGGACATAAGGGAGGTAATGCCATGTGTGGTGGGAAAAAAGCATGAGTTTGAAGTATGATAAGCATGGTTAGAATTCAGTATTTACTTAGTCTAGAAACTGTGGGCAAACCAATTCCCTCTCCATGGTTTCCTTTTCCATAAATGAGGCTAACAATAGTTACCCCACAGAACTATAGAGAGAGTACATGAAAGGAACCTACTGGAGAGGTTGACAATTCGCTTGAACTACTACAGGGATCTTGGTACACAGGGCAGAGGTCCTATGCCCTAGAGAAGCATGGCCACCTGGTAACAGCCACAGATGTGCAGAGAACTACAATGTAATGCAGTGTGGGGCCAGGACTGATGTGCTTGTGGGAATAGGTACAGGGGACACTTTCTCCTCATGAGAAAGGTCAGGAAAGACTCTCAGGAAGAGGGAGCAGTGGAAGCAAGCCAAGCAAAGACACAAAAGCATAAAAAACCTGTTGTGAGGGGAACTTGAGCAAATGTGGTGTCACCACAACACAAAATGTAAAGACATGAATGGAACGAATGCAGTTGAAGAAGCAGGCAGCTTCTTAAAGGCCACGGTAAAGATCTTGACTTTCTTCTGTGCCTCGGTTTCATTATATACTTCAAATTCTTCTGTAAAATGAAGATTGTTATGTAACTTTCTCATAGGGTTGTTAGGACTAAATGCAAACGAAATAGGATAACGCACACATAACACTTAGACGAGTGCCTGGCACATACCGAGGCCCAAATATCTCATGTTAATACTACTGTCTTGAGGTGGCAAGAAAGGCTTTAAGCAGGGGAGTGACACTGTCACATTTGCATTTTGAAAAGATGGGGATAGGGAAGCAAGGAGGATGGAATGTAGAAGGAGAGAGTGTACTGGAGGTAAAAACGCAACTTAAGAGGCTGTCTGTCACAATAGCTAGTCCAGGAAATTGAAAAAGCCTGCCCTCCACGAAGAAAACAGTGACAGTGAGGATAGAGGGAATTGACTATTTAAAGAGCAGAAGAGATGAGCTCCACTGTCCATTTCAATGTGGGAGGAGCAGGAGTAGGAGGAGTCCTAAATCAGGCCCTCAGGGTTAGTTTTCTTTCTGCAGTGATCTCCATCCCTCCCTCCATTCTCCAATAAAAAGGCCATCACAACTCATTTTCTTTCAAAGTTTTATTAAAGTTTAATGGAACAATTAGTATTTTTAAATTTTTTTGTTAATCTCAGTACAAAAATACAGTTGACGACTTGACAAAAATGGCTCCACCTAGGGCTTGAAGGTTTCTGTTTCTGTAACAGTACCAGGGAAAACATGCTCCAGCTGGGGCTGAGCCCAAACACACAGCCATTCCTGCATACACATGCGTGCAAACAGGGAAGCCCAAGCAGGAGAAGAGGTTGGAAGTAACCGGGATTCAGGAAGAAGCCCAAGATTATTCCCAGAAGAAAAGGAGAAGAAACAGGCTGGTCTCCTCAGCAGGGGTAGAATTACTGATTTACATTTAAGCTTGTTTTTTTAAATGATGAACTATTTCTGCAATTTTAATACTGTAGAAAAGATGCTACTGGTCTCCTTTCATCACCAAGGTGAATAAAATGGGAGGAAACGGAAAAAGATTCAAATATTGAAGTGTGAGGAGTACATCTCCAAATGGCTCAAGTTTTGTGTCAAAAGCTGTCATTCTTCATGTTCCGTGACAAACAGACATCTAGGAGGGGGTGGGAGAAGGAAGTCTGCCACACTCTGCTGGATCCACAAACATGGAGACCAGCTCCTGTCAGCATAAGTCTTCCACAGTGAGAGCGCTCCTCCCCATGTAGGCAGGAGCAAGGTTTCCTGGTTGGTTAAATTGTTCTGAGCAATTCCTCAATATTCCCTCCCCTGCTGCTTTCCTTCCAGAGCACTAACTCTGATGAAAGAAGGGATATATTCATGTTACAACTCATCTTCAAGATGTTTCTCTCTGAAGGCATCCCCCGTCAGCCTCTCCTGAGCTTCCTTCATCCCCTGAACAACTGTGAAATAAAGGTTGGGGGGAGAAAGTATGAAGTAGGTTTTTAATATCTGATATTTGACAACTAACAGATTTTTATTATAGGAGAAATATGACAGGAGCACTGGATCTAATTCTGGATTTTAGTCCTGAAAAGTCATTTACCTCTTTGAATTTGTTTCTCCATCTATAAAATGAGGTAACACTACTTATTTCACACAGGATTATTATAAAAATTAAATGAATGGATAACAAAAGAGCTTTATAAATTATGATATACTACAAAAATACTACCAGTTGCTATGGCTTATCCTCCAGGATTAGGGCTGAATCCCTGTCACAGACTACAGATGTTCACTTGTCGTTAAGGGAATAGAAAACACCCTCCGCCCATCCCCATGATATTCTTTTGATGAATGCTGCATTTATTTCACTTCCTGTGGAAATTACAGGTGAGTGTGTGCGTGTGCTCAGAGGAGGTATGGTCTTCAATGAAGGAAGCAGTCATTTCTAACATCAACTGTACCGAGAAGCAGCCAACTTCTCAGTCAAAAAAAAGAGCTGAACTATCTTAGGACATCTTTTTTGTCAACTCAGCTTCAAGGAGGGCAGCTGCTTTGTACAGGCTCTCCATCCAGTGACAGGCCAGGAGCTGGGTTGAGCCAGAGTCTGTAAATCTCAGAAAGCCAGCCTATCACCTCATAAGAGACAGGTAGTGTCATTTGTTATTTCCCTTTTGCTGTACCTAAGCCTTTAGTAAAGTCATGCTTGATGTTCCAGTTTCATGTCAGCTGAGTCATGGGGGATTCAGGCAAAGGTCTCGTGTCTACATTTGGACTCACGTGTTAAAAGATGACGGCAGTGGCAAGTTGGATGAAATTCTAAAGGGAAGATGAATCTCCAGGGTCAAGAGTTGGCAACCTAAAATCTAGCTAGCTGCCCTTCTCATGTGGGAAACTTCCCTCTAAGACCAGCCTCCAGTGATCTGCGTTTGGGTTAGGAAGATGACATTCTCCTTACCCACGGGAAGGAGATAACCTTGCCAAATCTCTTTCCTCTCCCTATTCTGAGAAATAAAGAGTTCCAAGGACTCAGAACATAAAGTGAGCAAGAACCTGATAGCATGGCAATCCAGGACACATGGCAACTTAGCAAATAACCCCCCTTATAGATGACAGGAGGAACTCTGGAAGGAAAACAGGGACAGTACTTAACATGAATTCCAACCTCCTGCCTCCAGAATGATTGTGTTCAAGGATTAGAGAACAAAAAGGCCTGACATGATTTCAACCTTCCTTCACCTGTTTGTGCTGATGCTATTCTCTCTGCCTGGAACATGCTTTTTGCATTCTTCTGCTGGCTAGGTCTCATTCTGCAGGATCCCCTCCAGTCACTGTGTCCTCCAGCAAGCCTGTGTACCCTCCGTATTGGGCTACACCCCCCGCCCTTGCTTCCATAGCGTGAAACGTGCTCATATCTGTCCACAGAGACAAATTCTTATCCTTCTAGGTCCAGCTAAAGTTTACTCTTTATGAAACCTTTTAGACTTGATCGCCTAACGGCATTCCCCCACCTCTGAATTCGGTTCAGTTCGCTCCAAACTGCACTGTAGCTAGGGAAGGGGCTCAGTCTCATCTTTCTCCTATATTCTACACAGGTTCTAGCCAAAAGCTAGTCATGCTGGAGATGCTCGGCTAACACACACCATCGAGTCTCCTCCCATAAACCTTGCATGTGCTTCATCCTAATTAAATTTAGTAGCAATTCTCCCTCCTCTCTCTCAACATAACCATACCTTGCTCGGCACTAATGTAGAAATACTTGTAGCTGGGATTTCCATTCTCATTGATGATTTCAGGATGCACCTTGCCACTGGGATCTATTGTAGACAAAATGGCACAAGGATTGCAGTAATTATAACAAAGAGGTATTTCAAATGCTATATAGTACATCAGGTCCTCCAAAAATGAGACCTGCCCATCTTTGCAGCCCACTATCTCACCACTCTACCCCTTATGTTTTCTGCTGTAATCACAGTGAATTCCTTGCAGCTCCCTGAACTCATGTCCCCCATGCCTTGGCATATGCTGTTCTCTCCTCCTGCCATGTTCCCTTTCTTCTTAATGATGGGATCCTACATTTCTATTTGTCTCCCCTATAGAATCCAGTGGAATGCTGAGCAAAGATTAGATGGTCATTAAATTTAACATCTTTTATAAATTGTTTGTGGTGGGCGCCTGGGTGGCTCAGTGGGTTAAAGCCTCTGCCTTCGGCTCAGGTCATGATCTCAGGATCCTGGGATCGAGGCCCGCATCGGGCTCCCTGCTCAGCGGGAAGCCTGCTTCCTTCCTCCTCTCTCTCCGCCTGCCTCTCTGCCTACTTATGATCTGATCTCTCTCTCTGTGTCAAGTAAATAAAATCTTTAAAAAAAATAAAAATAAAAATAAATAAATTGTTGTGGAAAGACATTTGTCGGATTATAGTATTCTGCTGCCTCAATTGCACTCTGAGGTCAAGGGTAGGAATTGTGGTTTATCTCTGTCCCTATAGTGCCTAGCACAGTGCTTGACATATGGCTTATACACAAATGAATAATGGATGATCAGTACTCTGTCACTACTCACAAAAACAGTTAGCTAATGGGAAAAATTTCCCTTCAAACTTGAAGTTCTAGCATTTGGAACTCCCCCATTCTCTTGAAACTGGCTTTTGCTTTTGTTTTTAACCATCCTTGTATAGTTTCACTAAATAGAGTTGGTACCTTGACTCCTTTATCTCTCCCTCCACATCACAGATTCCCAGATTAAGATCTTTCACCTTACCCAGGAAAAGGATTCGTGGAATATAACCCCCATCAGGGCTGAAATCTTCATCCTTGGGCTCCTCTTCATCCTATTATGTATAAACCTTAAGTCAGGTCATGTCCTTTTTCTCTTCAAAACCTTTCAGGGGTGGGATGCCTGGGTGGTGCCGTCTTGGTTTCAGCTCAGGTTGCGACCTCAGGGTTGTAAGACTGAGCCCCAAGTCAGATGCCACGCTCAGTGCAGAGTCTACTTAAGACTCTCTCTCCTGGGGTGCCTTGGTGGCTCAGTTGTTGGGTGTCTGCCTTCAGAACAGGTCACGATCCCAGGGTCCTGGGACTGGGCCCCGAGTTGGGCTCCCTGCTCAGTGAGAAGCCTGCTTCTCCCCACTCCCCCGCTTGTGCTCCCTCTCTCGCTGTGTATCCCTCTGTCAAATAAATGAATAAAATCTTTAAAAAAAAAAAAAAAAGGGACTGTCTCCCTTTGCCCCTTCACCCCACTCTGTCTGTCTCTGTCTCGCTCTCAAATAAGTATATAAATCTTAAAACAAAAACAAAAACAAAAAACCTTTCAGGGGCTTCTCCTTTTAGGGTAAAATCCCAAGTCCCAAGTGGCCTAAGAGGCCCTACATAATCTGCCACCTGGGCACTTCTCTGACTTTATGTCCAAGCCCTTGTTCAGTCTTCTTCCATGATGCTGACCTGCTTGCTGCTGCTGTCCTTAAACAAGTCAGGCATGCACCTCGCTCAGGCCTTTGCACTCACTCTTACCCTCTGCCAGGACTTACTTCCTCCATTACCCACATGCCTTCATCCCTTTTTTGTTTCAAATCTTTGCTCAAATGTCACCTTTTTTTCTTAACCATCTATTTAAAATTGCAAATTATCCCCTCCACCTTTCATTTTTAGCCATAGCATTTACCACCATCTGACATATTTTGTTTAACTGATTTGTCTTTCTCCCTATATTCATTTTCTCATCTGTAATTTCAATAAGGGTGGAGAATTTTGTCTGTTTTTCCATCGCCAATTCCAATGCCTACATCACTGACTTGCACACAGTATTTCTTGAATCGATGAATTAATGGGACTGATATTTTAGCCATAATTATGGAGTTGCAGTCCTCCCAGGAGATACGACCACATGGTTAGCTTTCTTTTGAAGAAATGTCTGAATTTGGAGAATGCTCAGTTAAGACATTTGTTTTCTTTGAGTGATGATTCTAACTTAGAAAGTGATAAAAAAGTTCATATGCATAAGAAATCAACAGTAATTTTGTCATTTTGGGTGTGGATCCCATTTCAGGAGTTAAATGCAATTTCTACAAACTATAATATAATTTTGCCTTGAGTGAGGTGTGTCAGCATTCAGGCTATCCACTAGTCATATAGCAATCCTTTACAATCCCTTAGCTGTCTCAACATTCCCCATTAATGTCCTCGAAAGATTTCCAGTCCTATGTTTAAGTAATACTATCTTTACAGAAACGTAGGGCTAGAAGTTTCATCATAGAACATCCAGGCATCCCGGATTTGAAGAGTACAGCCTAAAACTCAGCACAGCTAGGTCACAATACCTATCTTATCACTTATTAGGCTCTCTGATCTTGACTAAATCACCTAATTCCTTCAGTCCCAAGATGCTTTTTCTGTAAAATAGAGATATAGACCCAGCGGCTGAAAAAAATCACTTCTAAAATCTGATATTCTGACTTGAGATTAAAAGACCTATAATCTATGTCAAGTACATAAAGGATATCTAATGAAGAAACCAGAAGATTGTGCATATAGGTCCAGTACGTAGAAGGGGCTCAACTGCATCACATAGGGATCTGTGTCCTGCATGTGTTTATACCTCTAGTTCAGCCATACAATGATGTAAAACATGTCACAATCATAGACTAAGATTGAGGGGACCTTAAAATGTAGTCACCTTATCCCATTTCTCCTCTTTTTCCTCTGACAAGTGGAGGCTGGATGGCTTTCTACAGTTGACACACAAGCCTTAGTATTAGAGGTCAAGAGGAAAACACTTGTATACAGGAAGCCACCTCTGCTGAATATGATTTTACACCCTTAACGATGATAATTTTAAAACAACAAAGACTTGGGGCACCTGGGTGGCTCAGTGGGTTAAACCCTCTGCCTTCAGCTCAGGTCATGATCTCAGGGTCCTGGGATTGAGCCCCACATCCGGCTCTCTGCTCAGCAGGGAGCCTGCTTCCCCCTCTCTCTGTGCCTGCCTCTCTGCCTGTCTCTCTGCCTGCCTCTCTACCTACTTGTGATCTTTCTCCTCTCTCTGTGTGTATTAAGTAAATAAATAAAATCTTTAAAAAAACAAAACAAAAAAAACAACAAAGACTTAAAATCATAGCAGAAAGGAGAAACTCTCAAAATCTTACCTCAAGATTCACCATAACAAAATTATGGGAAAGTTCTGAAATTTCTGTAGATTCAGCAAATTTGGGCTTTAAAGCTAGAGGGGAAAAAAGATTTTTAGAATACATGAAAACATCATTGTCATATCCAAACCCTAATTTGCTGAGTTGATTCAGATAAATGAAACTTTTTTTTTTTTTTAAACTAAGAACCAGAAATCAGGACACCTAAATTCTGGTCATGTTTCTGCCACTCAGGTATGCTCACACAGATATGTCACTGGAGTGAATGACTTCATTTCTCTCAAGCTTTTATCCCATTTATAAAATACAGATAATGGCATGCAAATGAAAAAAAAATTATTTCTATTTGCTTTTTATAGCCATATTTCAGTAACTTCTATTGAAGTAATAGACAACAGAGTAACTACACAACATATATGTGTGTGTGTGTGTGTGTGTGTGTATACATATAATTACACTATTTACACTAATTTTATACTCCTTTTCCAAATAGCATTCTGTTAAGTGTAGCATACCAAACGAAAGAAAAAAACCTGACCGGGAAGTAGCAAGGTGGCTCAGCAGAAAGAACACATGCCACAAATAACCTTGGGTTCTAATTTGGTTTCCACCTCCTCCAGGAAGACTTCCCTAAACACTTCTCATGTCTCTGTATACTTCAGTTTCCTATATTTACTGTCCATATGACTACTGTAGCACTTAATCCTATACTCTCCCTAACCATATCTCAATGGCTTCACCCTCTAATCCCTTGCATAGGTAACTGCAAACTTCTTGAGGGCAAGGAATCTATGTCATATATTTCTTTGGTACTCCTTAAAGCTATCAGCAGCGCTGGGACAAGGTCTGTGCTATTATTTTTTAAGTGTTAATATTTAAGAACACATTGGAGGTTTGATTATTTGCATTTACCTTTGCAAGCTCCACACCAGGACTTGTGGATAATCACCATCAGAGGCAAGCCACTTAAAAAGAAAACAAAGCGATTACCATCTAGTAATTCCACTTCTTTAAGTCTATCCTAGTAAAATGACCACCTTATAAAGACAAAGATTAATGTACAAAGACATTCATGCAGTATGACTTAGATTAAGAAAATTTTTAGGCAACCTAAATATTATAGATTATTGTAATACAATTATTTGTAAGTTCTGACATTCCTGTAAATTCTGCAAATTTGCGTTTTAAAGCTAGGGAGAAAAGACTAGAAGAAACGAAAACATCAAATTAGAGTATTTCTAAGTGTTATGGTTATATGAGCATTGAAAATGTTAATAAAACTTTTCATTGGTATGTCAAATTAAAAACTAGAATAGGGGTGCTTAGCTGGCTCAGTCAGTAGAACATGTGACTCCTGGTCTTGGAGTCATGAGTTCAAGATCCATGTAGGGAATAGAGCTTACTTTATTTTGTTTAATATTTTATTTATTTATTTTACAGAGAGAGATCACAAGTAGGCTGAGAGGCAGGCAGAGAGAGAGGAGGAAGCAGGCTCCTTGTCAAGCAGGGAGCCCAATGCAGGCCTCGATCACAGGACCCTGAGACCATGACCTGAGCTGAAGGCATCGGCTTTAACCCACTGAGCCACCCAGGCGCCCTAGAGCTTACTTTAAAATAAATTTAAAGAATAAATATAGGGGCACCTGGGTGGCGGAGTCAGTTAAGCATCTGACTTGGGCTCAGGTCATGATCTCAGGCCCTGGGATGGAACCCTTCATCATGTTCAGCAGGGAGTCTGTTTCTCCCTCTTCCTCTGCTCCTCTTCCCTTCTCCCTGTTCGTGTTCTCTCTCAAATAAATATGTAAAATCTTTAAAAATGAATAACTAAAAAGAAAGGAGAAAACATAACTAAGATTCCTAAGAGATTAAATATTTGACCACATAAAATCTAGCTTCTGCCACTTACTAGCTAATTCATGAATTCTGACTCCAAAACCAATGTTCTTTCTGACCATTAATGTGTACTTCAATTAAGGATGGCAATCTACAACCGATAATCAACTAACTTTGAATCAGAGAAGAGAGGTTGGAAAAGGCCTTAGAGGTTGCCTAGTCCAAGCCTCCATTTCACCCAGAAATTCTAATATATCATATATCATCTAATATATCATATGTAATTATAATACGTCCAATATCTCTATATAACAAAAGGTGGCCCAGATTGCCTGAGGAGCAAGAAACACATCACCAACCACACAGCCCACCTTTTAATAGCTCCATGCATTTATAGAGCAGTTAAGAATGCCTTGTTCCCTCCTCTCCCAAGCAAATTCCTATTTATCCTTTTAGAGCAGTTTTCAGCCAACTGAAAGTCTGTAGACCTGATCCAGCCCACTGCCTGCTTCTGTAGAGCTGAAAGATATAAATTTTTTTCCTTTTTTTTTTTAAAGATTTTATTTATTTGACAGAGATCACAAGTAGGCAAAAGGCAGGAAGAGGGAGAGGAGGAAGCAGGCTCCCTGCTGAGCAGAGAGCCCAATTTGGGGACTTGATCCCAGAACCCTGAGATCATGACCTGAGCAGAAGGCAGAGGCTTAACTCACTGAGCCACCCAAGCGCCCCTAAATGTTTTTTTTGTTATTCCTAAAAGGAAATGAAAGAAATGTACCAAAACATAATAGCAGTTATCCCTAGATGACAGGATTATGGATTTTACTATACTTTTTCTATATTTTCCAATTTTTCTATAATTAAATGTGATTTTTATAATGAGGAAAGAAAACACTTTTTCTATTTTAAAATGATGAGCAACATAATCCACCCGAACCAGTCTTGGCCAGATGAAGCTCTTGAAAGCTCTCAAGGCTCAAACGCCAAGTTGTAGGCGAGTCCTATGTAAGCAGCCATTGGCTTTCTCCATCATCCAACCCCTGTATCACCACACCACCATACACTATATAAGATGGATCACTGCATTTACTACATTGAACTCTCTTATCTGTCTCCCTGCAACAGACTTGGGAGTTTCATTTTTATTTTATTTTATTTTTTTAAGATTTTATTTATTCATTTGACACAGAGAGAGAGATTACAAGTAGGCAGAGAGGCAGGCAGAGAGAGAGGAGAGAGGAGGAAGCAGGCTCCCTGCTGAGCAGAGAGCCCGATGTGGGCCTCGATCCCAGGACCCAGGGATCATGACCTGAGCCGAAAGCAGCGGCTTTAACCCACTGAGCCACCCAGGCGCCCAGGAGTTTCATTTTTAAATGGTTGAAAAACAAATCTAAAAAACAGTACCTTATGATTTTAAAAATTCAATATAATTCACTCAGTATAGTTTTATTAAAACACACTCATATTCAGTTGTATACTTATTGTATATGCCTGTTTTTGTGATACAATGTGCTACACTTAATAAGCTGCATCAGAGACCTTATGGTCTACAAAGCCTAAAATATTTACTATTTGACCCTTTGTTGACCCATGTTCTAGAGTGACAGTTCAAATGTTAACCCTTCTATGAAGCCTTCCCAAAACTACCTTCCCTCAATAGCTAACTAGTCCTTTTCTCCTCTGGGGTTCCAAAGCATTCTGTCATCATCCTGTAACCAGCAACCCTGTTCATCCCATAATCATGTTTCCATGTCTGTATTCCTCACCAAACTATTAATTTCTCAAGGGCAATGACTATATCTAATTCATCTCTGAAAACCACAAATGCTAGCAAGGTAGATAACTACCATTTGTTTAAAGCGATCAGTAAAAGAATGAAAAACAGCTTAAAGTGATATTTGCCTTAAAATATAGAATGAAACACAACAGTTACGGAAGTTGTCATAATTACTCTAGGTTAGACCAAAATATCTAGTCTCTTACTAAGCACTATCAAAGCATTATTTTGGTCAAAGGCATAATAGTGATACTCATGTATCTAAATATTACATTATGTAAATTACATGAAGAATATTAAGTTACATTAAGTGAAAAAGATTCCAACAGACTTTCTTCTTCTAAAAGATTTTATTAGATGAAATAATCTGGTAGTTAAGTCTTTCACTTCCACTAAGACCAAAGCTTCCCAAGGACAGAAACCAGTGGATTTATCTGTGACCCCTGGCCCCAGGACAGACTAATAAAAAGTAGGCACAGTACTCAAAAAATTGTTTGTGGTATGAACAAAGGGACAGTGCAGATGAAGAACAGGGCCATCCTCAGTTCTTGTTTGTAAAACAATTCATCCAACCAGTCTGCTCTCTCACAATTCAGATGGGGGAAATCATCAGTGTGTGATACCCCAAGTAGAACCCAATCTAAACAAACCGTGTCCACCTGAGCTCTATCCCCTGGAGAAATTTGCCAAAATCCTCCAAGTCAGTTCTCCATTTTTTTCTTCCTAGTCTCAATTTATGCTGTAAACTCAAGGCCTGGCACAGAGGAAAGCGTGAGTAAATCAGTCACAACAGCTCTAGTATCACACACCGACATGTTCTGCAGACCCTGAGATTACTCTATCAAGAAAAACAGAGCAGGGGAGGTTAGACAAGGAGCCATGGTTACCCACCGCTCCCCTCCTGCCCCCTTCACTCCCTCTGGTTAGTGCAGGCTCTGGCTCAGATACTGCAGAAACATGTTGGCCAGCTGAGGCAGGTTCTCATTGTTGGGATGCATTTTGGTGTAAGAAATAAACTGGCGACGGAGGCGACTCAGTTCTGCCATGGTCAAAGGCCGGGTAAACTGCAGGTGCTCGGTGGTGCCAGGAAGCTTAAGCAAGTCTCCAGGGACCGCGCTCTTCTGCGCTTCCATCAGTCCCGCCAACACCTGACTCGTGACCTGATCTAACTGGTGCAGAAAGCTACCAGAGGCAAGGGGCTGGGACTGTGTAGACTGATGGGGTGGGGGAGCCTGGTTCTCAAACAAGGCAGCCCGTATCTCTGCCAGGGGCAACGGCTCCTCTAAGCCCACCAACGTGAACAGGGGCCGGTCCCAGCGGTTCCGCGAGTCGGGAGCCTCAAAGCGCAGGGTTAGGGCCTCCATAAGTTCAGGAGAATAAAAGGCACTAGAATCACGCTTTTCAGCCTTATCGAATTCTGGAGTCACACGAGCTGGAAGATCTGGCGCCTTGGTTTCCTCCTGCTCCAGTTCCTTAGGTACAGTGGCCTGGGTTCTTCCACTTACTACGAAATCCGCTGCTTGGGATTCCCTGAGGACACTGCTGCCAGCCGCCAGAGGTCTCCCTCTTTCCTCAGCGCGCGGCCTCCAACTCGGACTGACGTTCTGGTCTTGCCTGTCCGTCGCATCCACCCCCCGAGGTCCCCCGCTCAGACCACCAGGCCGTACGCAGTATACCAAGCAGAGCGGGGTGCGCGCCGCCCGCGCGAGGCAGTAGAACTCGTAGCGGAATCCCTTGATGTAATTAAGCGAGTCGAGGATGACCACATCGTGGCGACTCAGGCGCCGCTCCACCGCGGCTCGCAGAGCCCCGCGCAAGGCCTTCTCACGGGCCGCGTCGCCGTACACGGTCGCGTCCTCCGTGCCCAGCACCGCCGCGTCATCCACCACGTACACCGCGCGGCCCTCGGCCGCCAGCGCCCCACGGAGCTCCTCTGCGCGCCGGCTCTTGCCACTGTACGGCAGCCCGCAAAACACCACGAGCGGCATCCTTACAGGGCGCGGCCATGCGCAATCGCGTAGCGGCAACTTCCGGGGCGTCGACCTCACGGACGCAAACCGGAAGGGCAAACTGCACTTCCTGTCCCTCTCGAGTCTTAAAGGACCTACTGTTGCTATGGAAACACGAGGGCCACTACGGCCGCTAGGGCCACTACGACGTGCTCTCTCAGAAAGGTGATGGAAACTAGAATGACAGCAGTTATTTATGTCAAACAGGCATCATACGAATGTGATTCTCGGGCGCCTGGGTGGCTCAGTGGGTTAAAGCCTCTGCTTTCGGCTCAGGTCATGATCTCAGTGTCCTGGGACCGAGGCCCGCATAGGGCTCTCTGCTCAGCGGGGAGCCTGCTTCCTCCTCTCTCTCTGCCTACTTGTTATCTCTCTCTCTCTGTGTCAAATAAATAAATAAAATCTTAAAAAAAAAAAAAAAGAATGTGATTCTCCCTGTGGCCAAAGACTATGCCCAACCATTTATAATAGGGCCTCAATGAGCATTGAACATTGCAAAAACAATCAGCACTATCTTCAGCGTATAAAAAGACCATTCACAAATGCTAGTTCCCCTTCATACCTTACACCCAGTGACTCTCAGTAACTGTTTACTCAATAACCATTTCAATCACTAAACTTCTCCGCCATTGGGAATTCTGAAATGAACATCGCAGTTCCCCCATTGGAAGTTAAGGGTCTGAATGGGTAAAATCGAGCACCTACAAGCAGAGTAAGGTAACACTATACTGGATACAGTTGGTTGGGATGTAAAAGTAGAGAGGAGAAAAACAAACTGCCCCAAAAAATCACTTAAGACTTTATCTAGGAATAGTCATTTGCTTTAGAACCTGAAAAACTAACAGAATTTTTTCTCCTGGGTAAGGTTGCCTGATAAAATACAGGATGCCTAATTAAATTTGCACTCTAGATAAGCAACAAAAAAAATGTTTTTAATATGCCTCAGATATTGAATGGGACATATTTAAAATTACTTCTTGCTTGCCTGAAATTCAAATTTAACTGGGCATCCTTATTTTTGTTAACTCTGGCAACCCTATTCTACAGAATGTGTGAGACTCAGAGCCATGAAGCCGTAGGATCTGTTCTAGCAAAAACAAGCACAATACAGTTGACCCTTGAAAAATTATGGGTTTGGATTGCACAGATAGACTTGTAATGCCGATTTTTTTTTGTTTTGTTTTTACGGCATGGTACTATAAACGTATTTTCTCTTCCTAATAATTTTTTTAAGATTTTATTTTCTCTACCTTACTTTGTTGTAAGAATACAGTATGTAATACATATAACATACAAAATATGTGTTAATTGTTTCTGTTATCAGTAAGGCTTCCAGTCAACAGATTACTGGTAGTTAAGTTTTTAGGGACTCGAAAGTTACATGCAGATTTTGACTAAGTGAGTGGTCAGCACCCCTAACCTCCCAGCATTGTTCAGAAGTCAACTGTAATTTTGTAGGTACAGAAGTGTGTTTCTGTGCAAGTATGTGTGTATATAAAGTAGATGCACATATATTGGGTCTTTGTGTCTCTCCAGTACAGTACAGTAGAGAACACTTAAGTATTGACTCTGTCACTTACTAGCTGTGTAATCTATTGACAAGTTATTTAATCATTGTGTGTCTCAATTTCTTCTCCTGTAAAATAATAACAACAGTTCTTAGTTCAAAGGCTTACCAACCTCAAAGGTTATAAGGATTAAATAAATTAATGCATGTAAAGCACTTAGATTAGTGCTTTAACCTTCCCTCCCCTGCTCTGCCTTTTCTTCCTCCTTTATTGGTTATTGGTATCTGTGCATAGACGAAAACTAATTGAAAGTTAAGACTATTCAACTTGAGACTATTAGGCAGTATGGTTTACTGCTGCTCTGAATCCAGAATGCCTGGGTTTGAATCTTGGCTCCACCACTTACTAGCTGTGTGATCTTAAGCAAGTTACTTAACTGCTCTGTGCCTTAGTTTTCTCATCTCTAAAATGAAGGTGACAGCAGTACCCACCTCAAAAGAGCTATTGTGAGAATTAAATGAGTTAATTCACATAATTCAGTGTCTGATGCATAATAAGCACTTAGCAGTAGTAGCAACAATAGTAGTATTGTTATCATCAGGCAACTACTCAGTTCTGGCTCTGTTTTGGCATAACCCTTCAGCTGAAATTAATATTAAGTTGATGGCTGGAGAATGTTTTACTAGCATAAATAACCTATTGAATGTATTTTTTAAAAAAGTAATCTCTAGGCCCAACGTGGGTAGGAAGCGTTGCCTATAACACAAACATGCTCTACCTGACTAAGCCAGCCATGCACCGCTTCCACCATAAATAACCTAAAACCGTATCTTGTACCTGGCAGCTGCTTCCTTCTTCCCATCTTCTAGTGTCCTCCAATGAATGTGATCTCCAAAACCTGGAAGGAAAGAGCCTTATAAACATTCACTCGTGAACAAAGGGCAAAGACCCAAAAAGAAACGTGCTATGTTCACGAAATACGCATAAAAAAGTTTTCTTCTGTCAAGAGCATGGTGTTCAAGTCCCAGCTCTACCACTTTTTAGGTGTATGGGACCATGAACAGTCTCATACCTCAAGCCTCAGTTTTCTTTCATACCTTTAAAATAGAGAACACCACCTAATTTACAGTTTTAAGAAGATTAAATAATAGCTGTAAAATGCTTTATAAACTAACACCGAGTATGCAAATAATACTATAAGAGTGAATGAGAATTTTCCACAGAGTAAACATAAAGTTGGTCATACAAATCATTACTAGTTGGATACAATACAGCAATATGGTTTAGGGTCAGAAATACATGGTATGTGACTCCACTTCCTATTAAATGTGTGAATGTAGTAAATTCTCCAAGTCCCAATTTCATCTTTAAAGTCAAGATAATAATACCTACGTCTAAGTGTTGGTGTAAAGATTAAATGAGATAATGTATTTAAAGCTACTCTTATTATTCCCCTCACTTCTGCCACAGTGATCTTTTAAAAATCACATCTCTGCTAAGTAAAAACCTTTCAGAGGCTCTCCAATTACCTAAAAAGAAAGGTCAAACGCTGGTAGTAGGACTTACAAAGCCTTTCAGAGTAAGGCATCTGCCCATCTTCCTAGGCTTACTTTCCACGCTTTTTCTAAAATCCTGTATACAAAACTACTTTCGTTTCCTTAAACTGGCTACCTCCTTGGGTCTTTTCTTCCATCATCACTTTCAATTTGTTCTTCAAGTACAAACCTAGAGGGCATCTTTACTTCTGGTAAATCTTCCCTGACTCCCGGGGTTTCTGGGTGGCTCGGTTAAGCATCTGACTTCAGCTCAGATCATGATCCCAAAGTCCTGGGATTGAGCCCAGCATGAGACTGTGCTCAGTGGGGAGTCTACTTTTCCCTCTGCCCTCCCCCTCCTCCTGTGACCATGCCCATGCTCTCTCTCTCTCAAATAAAATATTAAAAAAAAAAAAAATCTTCTCTGACTCCCAAAGCACCACCTTCATGCCCCATCACACCACTTCCCAGGCCAAACCGTAAATGTTTATGTGCCTGTCTCCCTCACTCTAAAGGGAATTCCCTAAGGGCTGAGGCCATATCTGTCTTATTCCTTCCAGTCTCCCCAGCATTGAGCACTACACATGGTCACAGTAAGTGCTCCATAAAAATACTTATTGAGTAAATGAATCTTATTTAGGCCATATCATGTAAATGACTTAATTTTATATCAGAAAAATGTAAGTGATCATAATAATGTTGTCATTAATTGGTCACCTTATATGTGCTTGTGTTAAATACATGTTATCTCATTTAAATTTGGCCTGAATAATAACCCTTTCTATATTTCCCTATACTTCTGTTTTCTCATTAGTAAAATAGGTATATTAATATCTACATCTCATTTGTTACTGAATATTACATAAGAAATACTATATATATTAGTACACTGTTTAGCATTTTATAAGTAATCAATAAAAAGCAGCTTTGTTTGTTACCCTTTACCGCTTGAGACTTCTAAGACTCAGAGAAGTTATACAACCCGTACCAGGTCACATGGCTGGTAAAGGGCCATGCTGGGATTTAAACTTCAATTTATGACGTCTCAGTTATTTTTACTATCTTTTGGGCCTTTCTTTCCCTGAAATAAATTCAAATTTCATCATTGTTACCACAGGGGAATAAACAGATCATCCAGATTAGTAAAGGGATGCAGTGTCCAAACTAATCATCATCACTTTTCATTCCCAACAGCATGAGTTGCTAGCCAAGAGAAAATGTGTCATTTGCCTAGGGCCCAAAGTCTAATCCTGATGAGTCGATGATTAAGTGAGAGTGAAACTGGGAGAACTGGAAGGTGCCTAATGTGACTGATCACCACCATTCTACCTGTCAATACCTAAACTGAGGCAACTGAATCCTGCTTTGGTGGGATGCCCAACTAGACAGTTGGAAGGATAGACAGTCACCTACAAAACAATAAAATCCGGATAAAATGGACTTTCAAAATGTACTCACTGGGCTCACAGTGATAAACACAAACACAAAATAAGCTAAAACCAGATGAGGGGGTGCCTGGGTGGCTCAGTGGGTTAAAGCCTCTGCTTTCGGCTCAGGTCATGATCTCAGGGTCCTGGGATCGAGGCCCGCATCGGGCTCCCTGCTCAGTGGGGAGCCTGCTTCCCCCTCTCTCTCTGCCTGCCTCTCTGCCTCCTTGTGATCTCTCTCCCTCTCTGTGAAGTAAATAAATAAAATCTTTAAATAAAATAAAATAAAACCAGATGAGGAATAATGAGCAACAAGCAAAAGGGAAGACCGACCTAAAAGAAATATCCATTACAATAGAGCAAGATGGAGGCGATAAATCTGAGACTCAATATTAAACCAACTCAAAAAAGACTAAAGTGATAATACACCCAGGTTTCCAGATGAATTAAATGTCAAGCCTTTCTAGAGGAAAGTACTTCCCTGTTTAGGCCTCCAGAATAGCCACAGATGAACAATTATGAGTTCACAATCCTAGATCCCCAAATATGTAAGAAAACAAGCCACCACAAGTAAGAATCAGCAGAAGCAACAAATAGATTTAGACCCTTAAAGACTTCAGGTATTAGAATTATCAGCCATAGGATACAAAATAGCTATGTGTGAACATTTGAAGAAATAACACAAGGGATCACAAAAATGGGAATGCAACGCAGGGAATAAATAGGCAAATATATAACATGCCAAAAATAACTTTTAGAAATTAAAAATATAGAAGTGCCTGGTGGTTCAGTTGGTGGAGCATCTGACCCTTGATCTCGGGGTTCTGAGTTCAAGCCCCACATTGGGCTTGGAGCCTACTTTAAAAAATTTTGTTGGGGTTCCTCGGTGGCTCAGTTGGTTAAGTGTCTGACTCTTAATTTCAGCTCAGGTCATGATCTTAGGGTTGTAAGATCGAGCTCCACGCTGGGCTCTCTCTTTCTCCCTTTCCCTCTGTCTGGGATTCTCTCTCTCTCCCTTTCCCTCTGTCCCTCCCCACCTCCCTCTCAGTCTCTCTCTGTCTCAAAAAAAAATTATTGAAATATAAAATCAATGGACTAAAATAAAATAAATGGACATTCAGTGATAAAAAAGAAATGAGCTATTAAGCCACAAAAAGGCACAGAGGAAACTTAAATGCATATTGCTAAGGGAACAATGCCAACCTGAAAAGGCTACATAATATATGATTCCACCTACATGACATTCTGAAAAAGGCAAAAATATGAAGACTGTAAAAAGGTCAGTGGTTGCCAGGGGTTCACGAGGGAGGGAGGGATGAGTAGGTGGAACACATTATTTTTATAGCAGTGAAACTATTCTGTATGATTCTATAAGGACAGATATATGTTATTATGGACTAAATTGTGTCTACCCCATCAAATTGGTATGTTGAAGTCCTAAACCACAATACCTTAGAATATGATTGTATTTGGAGACAGGGTATTTAAAGAGGTAATTAAATTGAAGTGAGGTGCTAATCCATTTAACTGGCGTTAATCCATCCTTCTACGAAGAGGTTAGGACATGGACACATATAAAGGGAAGACCATGTGAACACACAGAAAGAAGACAGCTATCTACAAGTAGAAACCAATCCTGCCAACCACCTGATCTTGAACTTCTACCCTCCAGAATTTGAGAAAATAAATTTCTGTTGTTTAGCCAAGTCTGTAGAATTCATTATGGCAGCCCTAGAAAATTCATATATATATCATTATATACTTGTCAAAACCCATAGAACGTAAAGCACAAAGGTGAACCCTAATGTAAACCATGAACTTTAGTTAATAATAATGTTATCAATACTGGCTCATTAATTTAAAAAAATGTACCATACAAAAGCAAGATGTTAATAACAGGGATAACTGGGGGTAGTGAAAGTGAGGGCTTACATGGGAACACTATTTTCAGCTCAATTCTTCTATAGACCTTACACTGTTCAAAAATAAATTCTGTAACTTAAAAAAAAAAAAATTCAATGGAGGGGTACCTGGCTGGTTCAGTTGGAAGAGTGAGCGATTCTTGATTCAGGGTTGTGAGTTTGAGACCCATGGTGGGGGTAGAGATTAGTAAAAAAAAAAAAAATTAGGGGTGCCTGAGTGGCTCAGTCGTCAAGCGTCTGCCTTCGGATCAGGTCATGATCCCAGAGTCCTGGGATCAAACCCCGCATCGGACTCCCTGCTCGGCGGGAAGCCTGCTTCTCCCTTTCCCACTCCCCCTGCTTGTGTTCCCTCTCTTGCTGTGTCTCTCTCTCTCAAATAAATAAAATCTTTAAAAAAAAATTAAACTTTTTTTAATAAACTTTTAAAAAATAAAAAAATTTAAATTCAATGGATAGGTTAAAACAGCAAATTAGAAACAGGTGGAGAGATAAATCAAAAGTTATCCAGATTGTAGCACAGAGATATAAGATAGAAAATGTGAAGAGGGGCGCCTGGGTGGTTCAGTGGGTTAAAGCCTCTGCTTTCGGCTCAGGTCATGATCTCAGCGTCCTGGGATCGAGGCCCGCATCGGGCTCTCTGCTCAGCAGGGAGCCTGCTTCCTCCTCTCCCTGTCTCTCTGCCTGCCTCTCTGCCTACTTGTAATCTCTCTCTCTCTGTGTCAAGTAAATAAATAAAATCTTTTAAAAAAAAAAAAAAAAAAAAAGAAAATGTGAAGAGGTCAAGAGGTATTGAGTAGATTAAGAAAGCTAGTATAAAAAAGTTGGGAGTTTCAGGAGCACCTCAGTGGCTCAGTCAGTTGAGCACTGGACTCTTGAATTTGGCTCAGGTCATGATCTCAGGGTCATGCTAGCAGGTGGGTAGATGCAGTGATGACAATTTTTGAAAGTACTCTTCCAATTGCTTCTGTTTTCTGTTAAATAGGAAGCATGGTCACCAGTTGAGAGCAAAGATTGTAGAGGAAACATTGGGAAATACTTCCCAAGACAAAGGGAAATATGAAATAATCCTCTGGGAGAGAGGAACCAGAGAAACTAAAACAATGAATAAAGGGCACATTTCAGAAAGAAAATGATTCCAGAAGAAAATCTAGATACACGGAATAGTGAGTAAATACACTGGTAAACATGAAGATAAATCTAAATAGTATCTATACAAACAACACTAATGCTCAATTTGTAGAGTTAAAAGACAAAACTAAAGCACTGACTACGGCTTATAAGTAAAGAGGAGGTGACTTAAGTTGAAATGTTCTAAGACCCTCTTACCATTGGAGGGTTGAGATATTAATGTTAGGTTTTGTAAGTATGCAAATAAAATTTCAAAAGTAACCATCTGGGGCGCCTGGTTAGCTCAGTCATTAAGCAGCTGCCTTCAGCTCAGGTCATGATCCCAGGGTCCTGGGACTGAACTCTGTGTCAGGCTCCCTGCTCCGCAGGAAGCCTGCTTCTCCCTCTCCCACTCCCCCTGCTTGTGTTCCCTCTCTCACTGTGTTGCCCTCTCTGTCAAATAAATAAATCAAATCTAAAAAAAGAAAAAGTAACCACCAAAAGAATAGAACTAGAGGGCCAACTTCCAAACTAATAATGGAGATAAAACAAAAAGAACAATAAAATACTCAACCCCTAAAGAAAGGGGAGGGAAAAAAGCACAAAGCACAGAAAAACAGTAGCAATGCAACCTGGATGAAAGAAATAAGACCAGCTCTGTCAGGGTGCCTGGGTGGCTCAGTTGGTTAAGTGTCCAGCTCTTGATTTTGGTCAGGTCATGATCTCAGGGTCGTGGGATGGAGCCCTATGTCAGGCTGCACACTCAGCGCAAAGTCAGCTTGTCCCTCTCCCTCTGTTCCTCCCCCCAGCCCTCACGCTCTCTCTTAAATAAATAAATAAAATCTTTTTAAAAAAAGACCAGCTCTGTCAATAATCACCATAAAAATAAGTGGACTAAACTTGCCAGTTAAAGTTAAAAGAAATTGTCAGAGTTTAGTTTAAAACAAAACAAAAACCCAAAAGACAACTATCCCTATGTTTAGAAAAGCATCTAAAGCAGGGACTTGAACAAAAGTTCAAAGTAAGTTGACTGAAACTATGAATTGGCCAAATGTCCCCCAAAAGAAAGTCAGAGAAGCTAGATTAATATTAGGTAAAATTAAATTTCTCCATACACATGTGCTACTAAGAAGCTACCTGACAGAGCTAAAAGTCATAGAAGGTTATTACTAAGAGACCCTGTTCAAGCGCCATTCAGTAGAACTTTCTGCAGTGATGAAAAATGTTCTATATCTACACTATTCAAGATGGAAGCCACTAGCCACGAGTGGCTATTGAATACCTGAAATGTGGTTGATGCAACTGAAGAGATGACTTTATAATTTTAATTAATTTAAAACTTAAGGGTGACATGTGGCTAGTGCTACTGTATTAGGACAGCACTGACTTAGAGATTAGTGCAATCCTCTCATATTAGGAAGGCCTAGAAAAAGGAAAAGTCTACCCCAAACCACAAAGTAAGCCACAACCAGAATTTAGGTCTCCTGATTACTAATATGTTTTAAGATTATTTATTTATTTATTTATTTGACAGAGAGAGAGAGAGATCACAAGTAGGCAGAGAGGCAGGCAGAGAGAGGAGGAAGCAGGCTCCCTGCTGAGCAGAGAGCCCGATGCGGGGCTCGATCCCAGGACCCTGAGATCATGACCTCCCGAAGGCAGAGGCTTTAACCCACTGAGCCACCCAGGTGCCCCTCCTAATTATTAATTAACATGTTTTCCTAGTGCTCCAACATGTGTGTGGCTGCCCTACTGCATTATCGCTAAGAGTAAGCCTAAAGGTATAGTTTGAAACAATTCACCAGGAAAGGGCAGTGCAGTTCCACCAGGGGGAAAGACACCTGAAAGTCAGCGTAATAGGCCTCTCCCCGAGAAGATCAGAAAGAACATCTGGTTAAGACCAAATTTAACAATCACACAGAACTGCAAAACTCCAGCATGAAGGGAAAATAATATATAGAATTCATCATTTTTCCCCCCATGATCCTTTAGTCTTTCAGTTTTAATTTTTTGGTTCTTTCCTTTTTCAATCAATATCTTATTTTATCAACTCTTTTTTTAAATCTTTGTTAGTTTTCATTTTTACAGTTACATTCTATCCTTTCATTGTATTTTATTTCATTTTTGTATATAGACAAGTTTTTCTTTCTTTACAGTTTTGGGATATATTTTCTCCCAACAAACAGACAAAAATGCACTCAGGATATAGTGTATTGCTCTGTTCTGTTCATCTGTCTATTTCTTCTTTTTTTCTTTTTTTGTCTATTAATTTTCATTTTTACAGTTACCTTCTATCCTTTCATTATATTTAATTTTGTGTTTATACATATATAGGTTTTTCTTTCTTTACAATTTTGGGATCTAGTTCTCCAACAAAAAGACCAAAATATACACAGGATCCAGTGTATTGCTGTTCTGTTCATCTGATTATTCTCTCTCTCTCTCTCTCTCTCTCTCTCTCTCTCTCTCTGATTTCAGGTCTCTTCTGATTTGTTTAGTGTATATTTCTCTAGGGTTGTTGTTGCCATTTTATTTATTTATTTTTAAATTTTATTTATATATTTGACAGAGAGAGAGAGAGAGAGATCACAAGTAGGCGGAGAGGCAGGCAGTGAGAGAGGAGGAAGCAGGCTCCCTACTGAGCAGAGAGCCCGATGCGGGACTCGATCCCAGGACCCTGAGATCATGACCTGAGCCGAAGGCAGAGGCTTTAACCCACTGAGCCACCCAGGTGCCCTTGTTGTTGCCATTTTAGTATTTTGTTCTCTTGTTCATCTATTCTTCTCTGCACAGGATGACAAGATGAAAAAACCTCAAAAAAGAGAACAAGAGGCAGTACTGACTGCTAGGGACCTAATCAAGTATGGACATTAGTAAGATGTCAGAACTAGAGTTCAGAATGACAATTATAATGATACTAGTTGGGCTTGAAAAAAACCATAGAAGACACTAGAGAATCTCTTTCTGGAGGAATAAAAGAACTAAAATCAAATCAAGTCAAAATCAAAAAGGCTTTTAATGAGATGCAATAAACAACTGAGGTTCTAACTACTAGAATATATGAGGCAGAAGAGAGAATTAGTGATATAGTAGACCAAATGATGGAGAGTAAAGAAGCTGAGAGAGAGATAAACAACTACTGGATCACGAGGGGAGAATTCGTGAGATAAGTGATTCCATAAAGCTAAATAATATTAGAATAATTGGGATCCTAGAAGAGGAAAGAGATGGGGGCAGGAGGCATACTGGAGCAAATTATAGCAGAGAACTTTCCTAATTTGGGGAAGAAAACAGGCCTTCAAGTCCAGGAGGCACAGAGAATCCTCCTCAAAAAAAAAAAAAGTCAACACCCCAACATATAATAGTGAAACTTGCAAATCTTAGAGACAAAGAGAAAATCCTGAAAGCAGCTTGGGACAAGAGGTCCATAACCTACAAGGGTAGAAATATTCAACTGGCACTAGGCCTATCCACGGAGACCTGGCAGGCCAGGAAGGACTGGCAGGATATATTCAGGATGCTGAATGAGAAACATGTGGAGCCAAGAATACTTTTTCCAGTAATGATGTCATTCAAAATAGGAGAGAGAAAAAGCTTCCAGGACAAACAGAAACTAAAAGAATTTGTGATCACTAAACCAGCCCTGCAAGAAATATTAAAAGGGATCCCTTAAGTGAAGAGAGAGTCCAAAAGTAACATAGGCCAGAAAGGAACAGAGACAATCTGCAGTAACAGGTATACTTTGTACAGATAATACAATGGTATTATCTTACTTTACAGATAATACAATGGCATTAAATTCATATCTTTCAATATTTACTCTGAATGTAAATGGGCTAAAAGCCCCAATCAAAAGACACAGGGTATCAGAGTAGATAAAAAAGAAGAACCCATCGATATGCTGTATGCAAGAGACTCATTTTAGACCCAAATACACTTCCAGATTTAAAGTGAGGGGTGGAAACCATTTATCATGCTAATGGACCTCAAAAGAAAGCTGGGGGAGCAATCCTCATATCGGACAAACTAGATTTTAAACCAAAGACTGTAGTAAGAGGTGGAGGGACACTATATCATACTTAAAGGGTCTATCCAAAAGGAAGATCCAACAATTTTAAATATTTATGCCCTCAACATGGGAGCAGCCAATTATATAAACCATTTAATAACCAAAGTAAAGAATCACATTGATAATAATATATTAATACTAGGGGACTTCAAAACCCCACTCACAGCAATGGACAAATCATCTAAGCAGAAGATCAATCAGGAAACAAGGGCTTTGAATGACACACTGGACCAGATGGACTTCACAGATGTATTCAGAACATTCCATCCTAAAACAACAGAATACTCATTCTTCTCAAGTACACATAGAAGTTTCTCCAGAACAGATCACATACTAGGTCACAAATCAGGTCTTAATTGATACCAAAAGACTGAGATTATTCTCTGCGTATTTTCAGACCACAGTGCTCTGAAACTTGAACTTAATCACAAGAGGAAATCTGAAAGGAACTCACACATTTGGAGGTTAAAGCATATCCTACTGAAGAATTAATGGGTGAACCAGGAAATTAAAGAAGAATTTTAAAAATTCATGGAAACTAAGGAGAATGAAAACACATCGGTTCAAAACCTCTGGAATATAGCAAATGCAGTGCTAAGAGGGACATACACTGCAATACAAGCCTCTCTCAAAAAATTAGAAAAATTCCAAAAACACAAGCTAACTTTACACCTAAAGGACCTGGAGAAAGAACAGCAAATAAAGCCTAAATCCAGCAGAAAAGAAATAATAAAGATCAGAGCAGAAATCAACGAAATAGAAACCAAAAGAACAGTAGAATAGATCAACAAAACTTGGAGCTGGTTCTTTGAAAGAATTAATAAGGTCAACAAACGCCTGGCCAGACTTATCAAAAAGAAAAGAGAAAGAGCCTAAATAAATAAAATCATGAATGAAAGAGGAGAGATCACAACCAACACTGAAGAAATACAATCAATTATAAGAACATATTTTGAGCAACTATATGCCAACAGATTAGGCAATCTGGAAGAAGTGTAAACCACCAAAACCGAACCAGGAAGAAATAGCAAACCTGAACAGACTCATAACCAGCAATGAAATTGAAGCAGTAATCAAAAATCTCCCAAGAGTCCAGGGCGAGATGGCTTTCCAGGGAAATTCTACCAAACATTTAAAGAATTAATACCTATTCTTCTGAAGTTGTTTCAGAAAATAGAAATGGAAGGAAAACTTCCAAATTCTTTCTATGAGGCCAGCATAACTTTGATCCCAAAACCAAACAAAGACCCCACCAAAAAGGAGAATTACAGACCAATATCCCTGATGAACATGGATGCAAAAATTCTCACCAAGGTATCAGCCAATAGGATCCAACAGTACATTTTTTTAAAAAGATTTTTATTTATTTATTTGACAGAGAGAGAGAGAGAGTGTGCACAAGCAGGGGGAGCGGGAGAGGAAGAAGCAGGCTCCCCACTGAGCAGGGAGCCTAATGTGGGGGCTTGGTCTTGCTTGGCCTGAGCCAAAAGCAGATGCTTAACCAACTAAGCCACCCAGGCACCCCAGGATCCAACAGTACATTAAAAGGATTATTCACGGGCGCCTGGGTGGCTCAGTGGGTTAAAGCCTCTGCTTTCGGCTCAGGTCATGATCTCAGGGTCCTGGGATCGAGGCCCACATCGGGCTCTCTGCTCAGCAGGGAGCCTGGTTCCTCCTCTCCCTCTCTCTCTGCCTGCCTCTCTGCCTACTTGTAATCTCTCTCTCTGTGTCAAATAAATAAATAAAATCTTAAAAAAAAAAAAAAAGGATTATTCACCACGAGCAAGTGGGATTTATTCCTGGGCTGCAAGGGTGATCTGCAAATCAATGTAGTACACTACATAAATAAAATAGAGGACAAGAACCATATGATCCTCTCAATAGATGCAGAGAATGCATTTGACAAAGTACAGCATGCTTTCTTGATTAGAACTCTTCATAGAGTAAGGATAGAGGGAACATACCTCAATATCTTAAAAGCCATATGAAAAGCCCACAGTGAATATCATTCTCAATGGGGAAAAACTGAGAGCTTTTCCCCTAAGGTCAGGAACACAGGGATGTCCACTCTCACCACTGTTGTTCAACATCGTACTAGAAGTCCTAGCCTCAGCAATCAGACAACAGAAATAAATAAAAGGCATCTGAATTGGCAAAGAAGCCAAACTCTCACTCTTTGTAGATGACATGATACTCTGTAGAAAACTCAAAAGACTCCACCCCAAAATTGCTAGAACTCATAAAGGAATTTAGCAAAATGGCAGGATATAAGATCAATGCACAGAAATCAGCTGCATTTCTATCCATTAGCAATGAGACAGAAGAAGGAGAAATGAAGAAGTCGATCCCATTTACAGTTGCACCAAAAACCATAGAAACCTAACCAAAGAGGCAAAGGATCTGTACTCAGAAAACTAGAGAACACTCATGAAAGAAATTGAGGAAGACACAAAGAAATGTTAAAATGTTCCATGCTCACAGATTGGAAGAACAAATATTGTTAAAATGTCTATGCTACCTGGAGCAATCTATACATTCAATGCAATCCCTATCAAAAATACCATCAACTTTTTCCACAGAGTTGGAACAAACAATCCTAAAATTTATAGGATCCAGAAAAGACCCCAAACAGCCAAAGGAAGGTTGAAAAAGAAAACCAATGTTGGTGGCATCACAATTCTGGACTTCAAGCTCTATTACAGAGTTGTAACCATCAAGACAGTATGGTACTGGCACAGAAACAGACACATAGACCCATAAAACAGAATAGAGAACCCAGAAATGGACTCTCAACTCTATGGTCAACTAATCTTCGACAAAGCAGGAAAAAACATTCAATGGAAAAAGACAGTCTCTTCAACAAATGGTGCTGTAAAATTGGACAGCCACTTGCAGAAGAATGAAACTGGACCATTTTCTTACAGCATACACAAAAATAGATTCAAGATGGATGAAAGACCTAAATGTCAGACAGGAAACCATCAATATCCTTGAGAAGAACACAGGCAGCAACCTCTTCAACCTTGGCCGAGGCAAGTTCTTGCTAGACACGTCTCCAAAGGCAAGGGAAACAAAGGCAAAAATGAACTACTGGGACTTCATCAAGATAAAAAGCTTTTGCACAGCAAAGGAAACAGTTGACAAAACCAAAAGACAACCGACAGAATGGGAGCAAATAGTTGCAAATGACATATCAGATAAAGGGCTAGTATCCAAAATCTATCAAGAACTTAGCAAACTCAACACTCAAAGAACAAATAACCCAGTGAAGAAATGGACAGAAGACATGAACAGACATTTCTCCAAAGAAGACATCCAAACAGACACATGAAAAAGTCCTCTATATCACTAGGCATCAGGGAAATACAAATCAAAACCACAATGAGATACTGCCTCACACCAGTCAGAATGGCTAAAATTAACAACTCAGGAAACCAGATGTTGGCGAGGAGGCAGAGAAAGGGGAAACCTCTTACACTGTTGGTGGGAATGTTAACTGGTGCAGCCACTCTGGAAAACAGTATGGAGGTTCCCCAATAAGTTGAAAATAGAGCTATCCTACAACCCAGCATTTGCACTACTGGGTATTTACCCCAAATATACAAATATAGTGATCCGAAGGGGCACCTGCGCCCAATGTTTATAGCAGTAATGTCCACAATAGCCAAACTAAGGAAAGAGGCTAAATGTTCATCAACAGATGGATAGAGATGTAGTATATACATACAATGGAATACTATGCAGCCATCAAAAAATGAAATCTTGGGCGCCTGGGTGGCTCAGT
>LNAC01000087.1:2745883-2769425 GCA_002007465.1 Ailurus styani | reverse complement strand
AAATAAATAAATAAAATCTTTAAAAAAAAAATGAAATCTTGCCATTTGCAACAACGTGGATGGAACGAGAGGGTATTATGCTAAGCGAAATAAGTCAATTAGAGAAAGACATTTATCATATGATCTCACTCATATGTGGAATTTAAGAAACAAAATGGAGGATCATAGGGGAAGAGAGGAAAAAATAAAATAAGATGAGAGGGGAACAAACCATAAAAGACACTTAATCATAGCAAACAAACTGAGCGTTACTGGTGGGGAGGGGGGTAAGAGGTTGGGGTAACTAGATGGATATTAAGGAGGGCATGTGATATAATGAGCACTGGGTATTATATAAGACTGACGAATCACTGAACTCTATCTCTGCAACTAATAATACATTATATGTTAATTAATTGGATTTATATAAAAATTTTTTAAAAGTACGTTGGAATTTTTCATAATAGTGATAATCACCACCATCATTTTTGAATGCTTACTTTGTGATAATCACAATAATACAATGATAACAACAATAATATTAATAATGATTAACATTCATATGGCGTTCATTATATGTCAGGTACTGTTTCTAAGCTTTTACATGTATAATCTTCACAATAAATGTATGAGGTAGAAACTCTAATTATCCCCATTTTATAGATATGGAAGCTAAATTTAAACAGCTTGTCCAGGTTACACTGCCATTAAATGGCAGAGCTAGGATTGGAACCTAGGAGGTATGGTTCTAGAGTCTGAACTTTAATCACACACTACTATACTGCCTCTCTAGCAAAGGTTAAATGAAAAAATGAATGAATATGGCCTCACCAAAGCAGAATAAAAACACTGACTCCAGATCTAGAAAACCAGATGCTTTTGCTTCCCTTTAAAAATAACTTAAAGGGGTACAGAGTTAACCTTGTTACTAAAATCACCTACTTGGGGCGCCTGGGTGGCTCAGTCCATTAAGTATCTGCTTTCAGCACAGGTCATGATCCCAGGGTCCTGAGATTGAGTCCCGCATCAGGTTCCTTGTCGCAGAGAGCCTGCTCCTCCCTCTCCTTCTGCCTGCTGCTCCCCCAGCTTGTGCTCTCTCCCTCTCTCGCTGTGTCTCTCTCTTCCTGTCAAATAAATAAATCAAATCTTTTTTTTCTTTAAGATTTGATTTATTTATTTGACAGGGAAAGAGAGACACAGCGAGAGAGGGAACACCAGCAGGGGGAGTGGGAGAGGGAGGAGCAGGCTTTCCAGCAAGCTGGGAGCCCCACACAGGGCTTGATCCCAGGATCCCGGGATCATGACCTGAGCTGAAGGCAGACGTTTAACAACTGAGCCACCCAGGCACCCCAATAAATAAAATCTTAAAAAAAAAAAAAAGGGGCGCCTGGGTGGCTCAGTGGGTTAAAGCCTCTGCCTTCGGCTCAGATCACGATCTCAGGGTCCTGGGATCGAGGCCCGCATCGGGCTCTCTGCTCAGCAGGGAGCCTGCATCCTCCTCTCTCTCTGCCTACTTGTAATCTCTCTCTGTCAAATAAATAAATAAAATCTTTAAAAAAAAAAAAAACCACCTACTTCCCTGACACCACCCATGCATACACACATGCCGACGTGGAACACGGGAAGACAGTCCAATTTCCTGAAACATCCCATGTACCGCTACTCGATTTATGCCGCTATCTGCAAAGTGAGCTGAAGGCTCCCACATCCATTTGCTCTTTCCCTAAAACATTAATTTTAGAGGGGGGGAGGGGGAAGGGACCATTTTTAAACACAGCATTTACATCAGAGTTCCCAAGCCCTTCATCTTAAAATTTTCATGAATGTAAGTGAAAGACATCAGAAAAGTATTACCCGCCCACTCCCTGGCTGACAAAACAAAAGGTGAGGTGTCAGAGCTGGCAGCTGAGCCTCTAAAACAAGAAACACTGTACCTGAGAGGTAGAATAACATAGTGACTAAGAAAGGAAAGTCCAACTGCAGTGGAGCAGACCTGGGCTAGAAGCCTAGTTCCATCCTCTATTATCGCAAATGCAAAATATGACTAACAAATTATCTATCCCATACAGTTATTGTGACTGTGGAAGGTAAATACTTCTGTGTCAGTGCGAAATTCTTATTCCAGAGACTTGACAAAGTCATCTATCTCTGTCTCAGGCTGGAGAGCATATGAACTGCCTCCATTAACAGCTTTTTCATTTCTCCTGTGAAGTCTTCAGAGCAGTTTCTGCCCTCAGAGGCAGGGATGGTGTACTGGTTAAAATCATAGCCTCCGGGATTTTTATTCCAAAGAGTCCATTTACTAGCTGTGTGACCCCGACCCCCTTGCCCCATTTCAGGTTCTTCATCTGTGAAATGAGGATGATGAGAAAAAGTATTATCCATCTCAGAGGGTTATCATGAGGATTAAACCAGTCAATACATGAAAAATGCACAGTACAGTGCCTGGAATATAGTGAATGTACAGAAAATGTTAATCATTACAATTCTCCCCATAGGTGACATATTCCAAATTTTTAGGACACAGAGAACAAAATTATAGTTGACCCTTGAACAGCATGGGTTTGAACTACATGAATCTACTTAGACATAGATTTTTTTACATACAGTACTATAAATATATTTTCTCTTCCTTTTGATTTTCTTAATTTTCTTTTCTCTAGATTACTTTATTATATAAAAATAGTATATAATACATATAACATAAAAATACGTGTTAATTGATTATGTTATTGGTAAGGCTTCTAATCAACAGAAAGCTATCACTAAAGTTGTGGAGGAGTTATATGCTGATTGACCATGGGGTGTGGGGGATCAGCACCCCTAACCCCTGTGTTGCTCAAGAGTCAACTGTACTTGAGAACACTATAATGTCATAGCTGGAAGGACTCTTCGGAATTATTTCCAGTTCAATACTCTCATTCACTAAAGAGTCCCCAGGGAAGACCAGGGCTGGCTACCTGGTCTGACCAGCATTAAAAAGCAAGCCTCCTGATTCCCATCCAGTGCTCACAGCACACGACGGTACTTCCAGTTCTTAATGAAAAAGTAGGGTCTTTTAGTGTCGCCTCTCTGCAAACCAACAGTCCATCTTCTGGAAACATTTGAGAAGAAATCTTAACTCATCAAGATTTTCAGGAACCCTGCTAAAGGTAGCACATTTTGGGGAGGTGGGGTAGGTGAACTATAATTTCTTTCCAAAGAATCCATACCCAAAAGACCCAAAAAACAAAAGTTTGAAAAATTATTAATTCCTTTCAAAACAAATAAATACTCTGCCTTGGGAGGGCATAATAATAAATATTAACTAAATACTTTCTACGTTTGTAACATGATATGAAGTGCCTATCATTTTTTTCACTTATCCTCACAACACAGCCCTCTTGCCTCAAGTTGCCCTCCTATATCCTCCTACTGTTCCCTGGTATTCCCCTGCTCCCAGTACAAACACAGTGTATGCAACTGCTTATTTGTCTGACAGTCTTCAGATTATAAGCTGAAAAAAGATAAGGGATCTCGATGATCAGGTGTACCATTCATTTCTTCTTCCAACTATTCCTGAGCATGAATGAGACAGGAATGGTCCTGCCTTACTGCGGCAGATTATACTTGCAATAGTATCGCTCACTCCATATACTTTTGTTACAAAGTGACCTCAACATTCCTTCCATGGGGGTCCTTCCCTTTAAACATGCTCTTACAGTGGAAGTGATACTATGTGACTTTGTAAGGCTAGATGACAAAAATGCAATGCATTTCCACCTTGTTCTCTTGGTACGGGCACTCTCAAAATCCAGCTGTCATACTGTGAGGAAGCCCGAACCTAATCCATGAAGAAAGACCACAGGGAGAAGTAACCTGCTTAGCTGAGGCCCCAGACATGGAAGCAAGAGACATACCTTTCCCACCGTGCCTTGTTTGAATTCCTGACCCATAGAATCATGAACATAATAAAGTGATTTCTTTACACCACTAAATTTGGGGGTAGTTTATTATGCAACAATGGCAACTGGAACAACCACACACGACTTAAAGTCTAACAAGGAATAAAGATACTAAATAGGTGACTCCAAGGTTTTGCCTACACCTAACAGTAATAAATTATTTGTTGAGTATCCAAGGTAGTTATTATTATGTCCATTTTGCAGATGAAGAACTGAGCTTTGAGAGGTTAAGCAACTTGCCCTAAGCCTCTTGGACGGTCAACAGCAGAATGAAATAAAACTCAGATCTACACTCACACTCCTAACACCATATTCTGTCTCCCTTGGTACTTCTAATTTTGTGCTAAATATACAGTAATCTGTTTTAAAATGGGATTGTCAGTATCAAAAACATTCTGGCCCAGTAGAATTCACCGTGCGGTTTCATCACTGAGATAGAAACCTATATATCACCTTCTCAGAGAAGCCGTCTTTGGCTTCTAGCTCATGGGATGCTGGCTCCCTTATCCTCCCCAGCCATCCTACTCCATCACAGTTTCATTTTCTTCATGGCACTTATCCCTAGCTGAAATTATCTTGCTTCTTAATTTGTTCCTGTTCATGTGTCCACTCTCTGTATCTCTCACTTGAATATAAACCCTGTGAGAACAGAAACCTTATCCATCCTGCCTGCTGCTATATCCGTAGTGCCTAGGTCAGTGCCTGGAATATGGTAGGTGACCAAAAATTTATTATTTGCTCAAGTGACCACATCAGGCACACTGAATGTCCACCCAATCACCTACTAAATATGCAAATAGGGAGGATACAGAAGAATTTAAAACAGCAGGACGGCATCAGAATCATTACATCCAGTAAGGTCAGTACAAAAAAACAGGAGAGGGGAATCCATGTTACCACTCTTCCACTTAGAAAAAGCACAAACCCTGAGTTCCAAAAAAGTTGCAGGGAAGGGGATGGAGCTGGGGGGGGGGTGTCACACCTCCTATCCCCCATTCATAACCACTGTTCCCTCACTCCTCAAAAAAATTCAGTTTCTTCAAATACATTGAAGCACACCAAGGACAATTGTTGTTACCCTCTAACATCAGAATTTCTACCTTTCATCTGGCCTTTATATACCAGTCACAACTTCCTTGTATGTAGGTCCTATTCTCCCCCAAGACCTGTAGAGAGGAGGTAGTAACCCAGCTCTTCAGGGAAGAGGTAAGTAGTGGGGTCTCAGAGCCAGGGACAGGATCTCTGCACATGCAGGTGTCCAGAGGCCCTATTTCTTCCAGAAGAGAAGGTTGATTGAATGTTCCTGAGGACTTACCAAGTGCTAGGCACCTATGCTGGACTCTTAAACATGCTTTCCCTAATTGAAGGGTCATTTCTTACTCCCAACCCAAGAATTTAGGGAGGCCTCCAGCACAACTTCCTCATCTCAACATTCCCCAGACCCGCTACTCCCTACCCCCAAGAAATCCTCAAAATTCGGGAGCGGTTAGGAAGGATAAAAAGAAACCTGGCGTGGCCTAAGAGATAGAACGGGAGGAGAATCGTGTTAGCACAAGAGGGTTATACTGGGCTGGGCCCAGTATGAGTAAAGATTAAGATAAGAAGTTGGTCTGACCCTTTCCAAGCCCAATATGTCCATCAGAAGAGGTGACGAGAAGCAGGAAACTGAAGCCCAGCAAACAGGTGGCCCCGAGATGAGACCGCAGCTCCATGGAGGTAGATGCGCGGGGCCAATGGGCTGAGCAGATGGAGGAGAGCCAGAGTGCTAGCAGAAGGTCCGCGCCGTTCCCCAAGNCGCGTTCCCAGATCCCCCCCCCCGCCAGTAACCCTGGAGGAAGTGATGTTAGACGGATGTGGGTGGTGCCTCCGGGGTCCGGTTTGAGATGGAGTAAGTTTAAAGGTGCAGATCACGTAGAAGGGTGTGGGAGTTTCTCCCCAGCGCGAGCTGTTTCCCCTCCATTCTGGGTGTTCAGTCGGAAGACCGAGAGGGAAAAAGTGGACGAGATAGCGGGGGTGGGGGTGGGGAGGGGGCTCCAGAGAACCGTTGCTGATTGCGTCTGCCTGCAAGCGAGCCCCTCCCCCCAAGAACCGCTGCACTTAATATTCACAACGCAAATTATTGATCGGTGAAGTCAGCGGCTCCCAACAGTGGGCGCGTTGCCATTGGCCTCCCCTTTCTTGCTCCGCAAATAAAAAAAGACTAGACAACCGGATTTCATTCTTAAGTTCCTGCCCGGCCACGAGGAGACCTGGCAAACCTGTTCTGCTGTGCATGGTCTCGAGCCTTAACAAGAATGCCCTCTTCCTGCTGGAGAAGCAGCGCTGGACTTTATTTTTCCTTGCAGCTGCAGTTCTTCAGGGATGATGCAACCAACTGATGCAAGCTCCGAGAAAACCAAACTTCGGATCTCTTATTACAAAACTGACCTAGCTCTTCAGGGAACCAGGACAAAAGTCACTGCAGGCATTTAAAGCGTAAAGCTTCTTCTGGTTAAATCTACTTGTCTTACTGTTTTTAAACTTTGTGGGTTAAGTATTTCTTTCTCAGTTGTTTGGTTTTTTTTTTCAAACAACATACCGGTCAAAATTTCCCGTCTCCTCTCTCAGTGACTAGCTGAGTCTCCATACTAATGAGTCCGCACTAGTTGAGTCCGACAGTGCAGAGTTAATGCTTAGTGAAAGATACGCGACAAGAGTACACACCCAAACAAAAATACACACCTCTTTATTAGGATCCCTACAAATTTGTAGGCACAGACACAATGGAACTCTCGGGAGACTGCAAACTCCAGAATGCAGTGCGGCCACCTGCCCCTGCCGCATTTCTATTGGGAGGCGCAGAGCAGGCTGGGTTTTGTAGTTCATGTATGCGTTCCCCGGGATAGGCTGCTCTGGTGAGAGACAGAGAGGCGGAGCCGGTTGTGTCACGTGGGCCCCGCTCCCGCCGCCGCTGCTGCCGTCGTCTTTCTCTGTCTCGACTGAGGCAGCCATCTTGCTCTTGCCGCGTGCTGTTGTTGGAGGACCCTCCCTGCTTCAGGTGAGACCCCCGGCGGTCCCGCCACTCCACGGCCATAGGCCGCTGCGCACGGTCTCCCCCCGCCCTCTTCTTCCGACACCCGCCAACCACTCGGGCTGCCACTTCCGCCGTGGCGCGCCGAGTGGGGGCGGAGGCGGCTGGTTTGGCTTGTCGGTTACCGGCGGCGCAGCTGGGGGTCGGCACCTGAGGGAAGGTCCCCAGCACCACCGCTCCCTGTGGGCGCCCGCGCTGTTGCCGCCCAGATTCAGTCCCAGGAGGCGGGTGATTTCCCGCCTCTCTCCTGTTACTCTTTTTTTATTCACAACAACAATGCTGTGACAACAGCCTATCTGTTGTCATCTCATTTGATCTTGCCACTCTACAGATAGGGAAACTGAGGTTAGCAGCCCTTCGGCCCCCAAGCGCTTGGGACTGAATTCCTTTGCAGCTCTCTTCACCTCGTAATGGCAGTATTTGTTTACAGTTCTGCTTCCCTCCCTGAGAAATTGCCTTGACCATCTCGAAGCCCCATCACACTGCCTGATGCATAGTAGGCTGTCAGGAAATTGATTGATCGACGGGCACCTTCTTACACCGCTAGTGAATGGCGGTTTCAACTTCCGTTCCCACGTTCTTTCACTTAACACCATAGCTGTCCCCTCCCCGGGAGTGGTAACAGCAGTTACCGGTTTTTGCGTATCTACTGTGAGCAATACCCTGTGCTTGATGACTTAACCTTTAATCCTTAAAACAACCGTGTGAGTTGTGTGGTGTTAAACCTTTTCTAATACAGAAGGAACACAAGTTCAGAAAGTAAAATACCTTTCTGAAGTCCTAAGTGGTAGAACCTTGATCCTTTTGATTCCAAAACTTGTGCCTCACTTAGAGATACCCCACATAATAAAAAGTTGGGACTAAAGGTTGAAATAATTTTTTTTAAAGATTTTATTTATTTATTTATTTGAGAGAGAGAGTGAGAGAAAGCATGAGAGGGGAGAAGGTCAGAGAGAGAAGCAGACTCCCCATGGAGCTGGGAGCCTGATGTGGGACTCCTCGGACTCCAGGATCATGACCTGAGCCAAAGGCAGTCGCTTAACCAACTGAGCCACCCAGGCGCCCTAAAGGTTGAAATTATTTTATCTGTGTGTAAACATGGTATGTAAACATGGTGAAAGTGCCTACCGTAATGCTTGGAACTTAGGCACTCAATAAATACTGATTATAACCTCACTATTTACACCTTTCTTGAGTCTTGAGTAGAGAACTAAAGGATTCCAGGGTCCCCAAGGAAGAATTAAGTAAATTATGTTCTTAGGAAGTTAATTCTCCCTTTTGGGTCTAGGAAGTGACTTCTCCCTTTAGGACCCTCATTTCCAAATCTGTTAAATTAGGAGAGAGGCGAACTATTTTATTTGTTTATAATTTATTTATACCCTGCTGTTGCTTGCAGGTATTGGAGATGGCTTCACATACAAAACAGAAATAATGGGTATAATGAAATAAAGGTTGATTGAGGAATAGGGAATTAAATCAAGTGATCTTTGAGGTCTAGTTCAGATTCTGAGCTTGACATCTCATCTCTCATAGACTGAGTCCAGTCCTCTTTACTACTTCAATCCCACACACCCCAACATGCTAGTAGACAAAGAACCACCTCCCCCTGCCCCTTGAGTTTACAAATTCCCCAAAATGGTTTTTCTCTGAGATAATTCTTGGGAACAAGTATTCTGTTGTACTGATTACATGGAATGGAATCTGTTCTTTCATCTACACGTTGATGGAAAGAGTTAATTTTTGTTTTGCTTTTGTTTCAAACAAGTCAAGGCTCTTCATCTTGACTTCAGTCTCTTTTCTTCCATCTCTTCTCTTGGGGATTGTTACTTCAAAATGCAGAAGAGTCCCAGAAGGTTTACTTGTGTCTAGTTCTAAAATTTTCTCTTAGCCCCTTTTTTATAAAAAGATTTTTAGGTTCTTTGTTAGTTCACTATACTTTCATGGCCATGTTCCTTTGGGAAAAGTGAATATCCTTTTCTGTGGATATTGAATATAGACATTGGGATTTGCATCAGCAAATTTAAGTCTATGTCTGAATTGAGATTGTCATACACCTAAGCCTTCTGGTTTTGTATTCCTCCTGTAAAGGAGTTTTTAGCTGCTGAGCATTGTGATACAGTGCTGGGCAAAGATTGAGGAATCATAAATTCTGAATGTTATATGGGAACTGGACTTTATTTAGCCTTGAAGCATATATATACAGGTTACTGCTAAAGTCCAGTGTCAGCATACAGAATAGTTAGTGCTTATATAATCTTCGATTCTCTTTCATCTCTCAAAGACATTATCTTTTTCATGTGAATGATAATTATAAAGCAGTTAGAGAATTGGCCATAAAAGTTTTGATAACAGCTTTTATTCCTTCTCTCACATCATAGTAATGATCTGTTGGTCCACAGAACAAGTAAAACAAGACTTTCAACCTTGGCTTTTTTTTTTAATTATTATTATTAAGGATTTTTATTGATTTATTTGAGAGAGAGAGCATGAGCAAGGGAGAAGCAGACTCCCCGCTGAGCAGGGGAGCCTGAAGCACGGCTTGATCCAGGGACTCCGGGATCATGACCTGAGCGGAAGGCAGACACTTAACCAGCTGAGTCACCCAGGTGCCCCTTAACCTTGGCTTTTATTTGTTTATATAATGTGGAATGTTACAACCCATTATAAATTTAAGAATTTTTTTCATAGTAGGAATATCACTGATCAGATTAGGATTTATGACTTTATAATTTTCTTAGAATTTTAAAAATCAAAATTAGCCTTAAAAAGCTTATTTTTAAGAATCTCCTTCCCGGGCGCCTGGGTGGCTCAGTGGGTTAAAGCCGCTGCCTTCGGCTCAGGTCATGATCCCAGGGTCATGGGATCGAGGCCCGCATCGGGCTCTCTGCTCAGCAGGGAGCCTGCTTCTTCCTCTCTCTGTCTGCCTCTCTGCCTACTTGTGATCTCTCTCTCTGTGTCAAATGAATAAATAAAATCTTTAAAAAAAANAAAAAAAAAAAAAAAAAAGAATCTCCTTCCCTTAAACACACAAAGATTTAGAATTAATGTAGCAGAGATGTTTTTATCAAATTGTGCGGTGAAGCATTTTACCGTGTATGCAGGAATATCTTGACAAGTGTAACATACTATATCAGTACAAGATATTGAATGAACTCTGGAAAGAGCTGCTAAAGTGCTGAATGTCTGAAAATCTGGCTCTCTTTTCCTGTTATTAACATACCATCTGACCTTGAACAGAAAGTATGACTACCTCATATCTTGACAGCTAGACAGCCTATTGTTGAATTTCTTCTTTGTCCAGGTTTCTTTTGGGGGGGTTCTGTTTATGGTTACAGGGTTATATATGGTTCATTTATGATTTGGGAGGAAAAAAGTCTACTTAAAGGTTGTGCTAATAACATTTGGTAACTGCTCTGCTGTAAAAATCTCTGGGGGAAAAAACTGGCTTGTCTGGAGATTTTATAATTGGGTAGGTTTTACTGAATGCCAACGAACTGAATTTTGATGTGGGTTTGGTTTTTTTTTAAGATTTTATTCATTTATTTGAGAGAGAGAGCATGAGCATGGGGGAGGGGCAGAGGGAGAGGGAGAAGCAGGCTTCCCGCTGAATAGGGAGCCTGATGCGGGCCTCCATCCCAGGACCCTGGGATCATGACCTGAGCTGAAGGCAGACGCTTAACAGACTGAGCCACCCAGGAGCCCTGTGAATTTTGTTTTTAAGGAGGGATCTTCAAATAGGTAACTCTGAGTCCCATTCTATTTTCTGTTGGTATATTTGTCTCCCTTGTGGTCTTACTTAATTTTGGTTCTCTTAATATCTGGTTCATAAAGCTAGAACAAGTTATTAATATTTATTAAGAATATAGACAGTATTAATATGATCATGGTGGTGATGCATTTTGCAAGCCTAGTGAGCCAGAAGGTACTGTTGCATAAACAGTTATTTTATTTTGGTAAAACAGTGACTTTAACAAATCTATTTTTCCCCCCCTAGATTTACCAACAGCATGAATCAAGAAAAGTTAGCCAAACTTCAGGCTCAGGTCCGGATAGGGGGCAAGGTGAGTGTGGCATAAGAAAAATTGAGAGGAGAATGTATTATTACCAGATAGTAGTATTATTTTGGATTTGTGGTCATTGGAAATGTAAAATCTTTTATCAAGATCAAACCACATTCCAATTTGAAAGTAACTGTCTAGATTTAAAATAGGTAACTAGAAAACTTCTCTGTCAATGCAATGGAAATAGCCACCTTTGTTTGAATCCTTTTAACATTTGGTAGTTATGTGACATGAATAAGTTATCTGACCTTGTTAGGCTTCCATCTTCCCATTGGCAAAACAGAAATAATCCTGCATAAGATGCTTCTGAGGATTAAAGTAATACTTATAAAGTGCCTAACATGGTGTCTGGCACAGAGTGGATACTTAATAAATCATAGCTATTATTATGTTAGACTCATTTGCAGGGCATCCCAGATGTTGAGGTTACCTCATCTTGACTGGATACACTTACTTCTGCAGTTAGGTTTATTAGGTTTAATTGGAAATTGCTCAAGCTGGACAACTAGCTTGAACATTTTGTTCATTACTAAGTTTTCTTCCCAAATTCCTGCCTGTTCTTCTGTGTTGGTCAATATGAGCACAAGCATTCTCATTCCATGTACTTTGAAGCCTGAAGAGTTCATTCTGAGAATCTTTTGATTCCCTTCAGCTTTAGCCCCCAGCTCAAGGAGAGTACTCTGCCCTTATCTCTGCCCAGTACAATCCTTGTAAGAGGAAAAGTGAGAATAGTACTCAGTTCAGACCTGGGAAGGGGGTAGGTAGGACACTATGTAGCAGCTCTACTTTTCATTTAGTATGATGATAACCACAGTTCCTAGGGATGGAGATAGAAGGGGAAGGGAAGAAGTGACTTGTACTTTCTCCTTCCATAGGGATACAGTTATAGGATTCTGGAGTCATTAACACATTCCTGTAACCAAAGTGGTCACATTGTAGCATCAAGTGTAATGTAATGTACCAATGCAAAAACTAGGGATATTCAGGAACCATAGAATATACCTGGAAGAGCTTGATTCAGCGCATCACTGTTATATATTTTAAACCAGGGGGTAAATATAACTAGTTTACTGTGCACCTACTATGTGCCAAGCACATAGTAGATAAACTAGTCAATATTTTCTTCTCTTGACACAGCTTAGCTTGGAAGAGACATGCTCACAATTATACTATAGAATAGTAAATGTTAAAATGAAGTACAAGGTGCTCTTGCCTAGGAGGGACAAGGAAGTCATCACTGAGCTGAGATTTGGAGAACAAACAAGAATTTGTCACTAGGTAGATAGGTGAGGGTAAGTGGGTAAAGGGAAAAGGGGATCATCATTCTCGTGCATGCTAGGGCACCTAACAGGCACCTAACATGGCACTTAATGGAATGACTTGCTTTAGTTTGGTACAGTTAGAGTTTAGACTATATAATGGATAAAGAATGGTAGGAGATTAAACGACCAGGACATTCAGGGTTTTATCATAGTCGTATATGCCATACGATGGAGTATAGGATTTTATCCTACAGGCAAGGGGCAACTACTGAAGGATTTTAAGAACAGTCATTTTAGAAATGTAGGTGCTGGCAACATGGAAAGTGGAATGAAAGGAAAGTTTGGCATAGAGGAGAACAACTGAGAGACTGCTGCTGTAGTATGTGGAACACAAATTTAGGAGTTGGAATGACATAATTCATATGAAGATGAAAAAGAAGAGTCTGGGATGCCCCCCAGATTTCTATTTTTAAAGACTAGGTATATGGTGATACCCCCAGCTATAAAACTTAGGAAATATGAAAAGAATAGTTTGATGAACTCATAAGCTTTTACACATGTTAAATTTGAGGTACCTGAGGATCATTTCATTTGAGGCATACAGCAAGCAGTTGAGCTGTCCCTAAGTCAGGAACATTTCACAAATAAATGACCATCTATGAAAATAGTCACCCCTAGTCCATCCTTCAGCAACTGGGTTTTGTCACAACCTCTGCTGCTACTCACAGACCCCTCTTCCACTCCCACTCGCTGAGATTGAAGCCCCTGCCTACTCTCTATAAAGCTGATTCCCTGAGTACTGCAGGAGTTACCCAGAGATGGAAACCTCTCTTCCTTTCCTCCTTCCAGGTCTCAGAACGATTTAGCCCTCAAGACTTAGGATTCTTTTGGTAATACTTTATTTCTGCTTTAGGTTAAATTTTTTTAAATTGGTCCAGGAATTTAATCCATTATTTTATTTATTATTTTTTAAAGATTTTATTTATTTATTTGACAGAAAAAGATCACAAGTAGGCTGAGAGGCAGGCAGAGAGAGAGGAGGACTGAGCAGGGAGCCCGATGCAGGCCTCGATCCCAGGACCCTGAGATCATGACCTGAGCCGAAGGCAGAGGCTTTAACCCACTGAGCCACCCAGGCGCCCTAATCCATTATTTTAAATAGTTTTTCGGTAGAAATATATATCTAAAGTTTTGAAGTATCCATTTGGAAATGAGCTCTTTCTATCTCAGTGAATAGTGTAATTGTCAGACTATGTGCTCAAGCCAATATTCTAAGCATCATCCTAGATTCCTTTTTTCCTCATACCCCACGTCCAATCCATCAGCATGTTGGTTCTTTTGACAGTCTAAGCTCTTACCATCTCCACTGCCAGAACCCTCATCTCTCATCAAGACTACTGCATTAGCTTCCTGATTGATCTCATTATAGTTCATTTTCCACAGTAAATTTAGTCATCTGTAAAAATCATAAATGAGATCAAATCATTCCCATGCTTAAAACCTTCGTATTGCAACTAGAATAAAATCCAACTCCTGCCCATGGCATTCTAGGCTATGTGATTTGGCCCTTGTCTGTCTTTCTGATTGCATTTTCCTCCTTCCCCTTTGTTCCCTCTGCCAAAACTATGACTGACCTGTTTTCTCTCTGTAGAAACAATAGGTTCACTCTTGTTTCATTCTGCTTGGATCACTCTTCCCCTAGATCTTCCCATGGGTCTCAGTTCATAATGTCGCCTCTTCAGAGGGTCCTCCCTGAACAATAAAATAGTGCTCTGCCCCCACCCAATAAATATTCTTAGTACTGTGTTGGGGGTTTTTGCCTTAATACCCTTATCCCATTTGAAAGGATCTAATTTGTTTATATATTTATTGACTTTTCCATCCCACTGTAATTTATGCTCCTTGAAGTAAGAACTTGATTTTTTTCATTCCTAGTTTCTAGGAATGTAGAACACTCAGTTGTAGGCATTTGATTCTTAATTATGTCAGAATCTTCAAAGTTTCAGAATATCTTTAGGTTTAACTTTATTGTCAGGGAGTGGTAGGTACTATAAAAAAGCATTCCTTGTAATGTTTGGAAGTTGTTATAAAACACAAATTGTATTAGTTTATTAGGAAACTTTTGAAACATGATATATTGAAATCATAAATGGATATTGGAAAAAATAAGAACTGACTAGACCTGACCATCAAAAATTTAAGTTAGGCTAACCCAACTCTGAGCAGTCTTAGCCATTACTATTAAGTCAGCAATTTCTTTTGTGGGTTTTAATTAGAGTATTGTGAATAGGAAGACATGTGACTGCAGTTGCCAGATGCAAGGCATCCTAACATTTCTGTTTGGTTATTTTTCAGGGTACGGCTCGCAGAAAGAAGAAGGTAGTACATAGAACAGCTACAGCTGATGACAAAAAACTTCAGAGTTCTCTAAAAAAACTGGCTGTGAATAATATAGCTGGTATTGAAGAGGTATGGTCATTTTGTTAATTGTTAAACTGTGTGGATAAATAGCACATTCATAGGTAATTATCTATACTTTTAAAATGAAAAATATCAGCTTAGAAGAATCAGATATTGTCAGTTATCTGAAGGACTAGGTGTTGAATTTGCTTATTGTATAAAAATGGATAATTGTAAAAAAATGATTTTAGTCGACAGATAAGGAATTCATCATACTTTTCTAAGAATTTGGCAAATGTGACAAAATTACGGAACGGCTTTTGAATTTTCTTGCAAAATAAGATATTTTTTTCTAATAACATAGAAATAAAGAAACTCCAAGATTTCTTCAAATAAGGCGGATTTTTTTGCCTTTCTACTCAACAGTATCTTTTTATTACCTCAGTCAAGAAGCTCTAGCAATAGCTTTACATGGATTGGATTTCTTATTAGACCCTTGCCGGAAATTATTGGTTAAATTTTTTAAATCATCTCATTATATTTTGGTGATACTGCTTTTCTCACATATGAAGCCAAAGACTGATGTTATTTCAAAATATATTCAAGAAAAATGATAACATCAGCTATTTATGACCTGTTACCATGTAACTTCACTTTTACCTGATAATTCCACGTCTTACAGTAACCAATGTTCAAATTTTAACTGCCATAAATTAAATTGAATGTTTAAGTTAAATTATATCATTACTATATGTGGTACCTATATGTGGTACCACCTCACAATTTTTAACAGATCATTAGTTCCCATGTGCTATAAAACAGATCAGAAATAATGTGGAGGCAAGGATCACTAATAAATAGCAGAGTACCAGAGAAGAGGCAGTGAAATGGTCGTATGTTCCTTCTACTGTGTATATATGAATAAATATTAACACATCATTTAAATCTGCTTTGTACTTTGAAAATTAGTATACTGATAAAATACTAGAAGATGTAAGACACGTGTATCTTTTCTTCCTTTTAGCTTGAGGTACCTGTGCATTCTTATTCTGATAAAGATTAGAACTTCATTTGCAAGTCGTTTTTTCTTTTTTCTTTTTTTTCATTTTCAAGTCTTGAAATTAAGCATTTTATATGCATTTTTTTTCTTCTGAGCTATTGAGAGCTTTTATATATTTTTATTGACCTAAAATAATTCTCAGAGAGATCATTCCCTTTATCTGGGGTATATATGAGGGGGAAAAAATCTAAACCTCTCTTTAAAAAATCCAAAGCTTTGTTTAAAAAAAAAAAGGAATAAGTTGCAATAATAGACAGTAACTCTGATAACACTAAACCTAAACTTATAAATGTCCTGGCAATCTTATAACTTTGCATACATTTCTACTCTCTGACTCCCCCACCCCCCTCCCCGCCCTGCCGGCACTATTAACATTTTGAACTAGCTAGTTCTTTATTATGCGAATTGTCCTGTGTATTGTAGGATGTTTAATCAGCTTCCCTGGCCTCTACGCACTAGATACCAGTAGCCCCACTTACCCACCCCCCACCCCAAGTTATGACAACCAGAAATGTCCTCAGACTTTTCACGTGCCCCCTGGGGGATAAAGTCACCCTTGGTTGAAAAACACCTCTTTAGAGAGAGGAAAAGATTCTATTTATACCTCTTTGAAGTATAGATTTAACTGTGTAATATCTCCAAGGGCACATTTTTCTACATGTTTGTTTTTGTTCAGATTTGGGACACTATATGGTTGTTGGTTTTTTTTTAAGATTTTATTCATTTATTTGACAGCGAGAGAGATTACAAGTAGGCAGAGAGGCAGGCAGAGGGAGAGGGGGAAGCAGGCTCCCCGCTGAGCAGAAAGCCTGATGCAGGACTCCATCCCAGGACCCTGAGATCATGACCTGAGCTAAAGGCAGAGGCTTACCCCACTGAGCCACCCAGGCGCCCGTGACACTTTATGGTTATAATTAATAAAACTTTTTGTGGTCAGATAGCATTAATTTTATAAATGTTTTATAATAAGGAAACCAATCATTTAACAGTCTTTGATCTTTTCAGAATACAGTCAAACTTGTTACAATGCATTGCTGGGGTGATGATATTTTTGTAGTTGAAATTGTTCTAGTAAAGTAATGATAGTCAATACTTAGTGGACATTTACTGTGTGCCAAGCATTTTGCCAAGGACTTGCTAGATAGTAGTTCATAAGTTATTATTCATAGTCTCTGTCCTTTGGAGCTGACAGTCTAGTAGAGAAATTAATTAGATAATGAGAGAAATATGTATTATCCCATTTTCAGATTGACAGTATCTCTTTGAGTCAGTTGTTATTGGTTATGGAGAAGAAAGCTGAGACAGAATTAGGTACCTGCCCAAGATCACTTAGCAAGTAAGTGTTAGAGTCTAAGTGTTAAAACTGAGTTCATTCTTTTCATCAGTTTATCCTGCTTTTGATCTTTTCAGTTGCACTTTCTTACATCCTCTCTGCCTTTTCCTCTCCTCCTGCTCCCCCCTTTATCCCTGAACCCCCCACAAAAGAAAGAATCTGCCTTATACCCTGTGTTATTGAACACCTACCATGCAGAATTAGTTACACCATTACATATAAAGGAAATCCCTATCAATATTTCCAAAGACATGGATGTTTCTCTTTTTTCAGGTCTTAATGCAGGCATTATTTCTCCCAGAAGCCTTCCTGGTAGCACACTTACACATTTGTGTTAAAAAGGGTCAGATGCCCTACCTGTATGCCTTTATAATGTCCTATATTCACTTTATTACAGCATTTATTAAACTGTGGTGTGAATTCCTTTTTGTTGCTACTACTGATGGCAGTTCTAGCTTTTTGAGGAGTCATAGGACAGAAAATTAATGCTACAGGGGCGACTAGATGGCGCAGTCGGTTAAACATCTAACTTCAAGCCCTGGATCATGAAGAGTCCTGGGATCATGCTCAGCGAGGAATCTGCTTGCCCCTCCCCTTGCTCCTTCTGTCCTTGTCTCTCTGTCTCTGTCTCCCTCCCAAATAAATCTTTTTTTTTTTTAAGATTTTATTTATTCATTTGACACAGAGAGAGAGATTACAAGTAGGCAGAGAGAGAGGAGAGAGGAGGAAGCAGGCTCCCTGCTGAGCAGAGAGCCCGATGTGGGCCTCGATCCCAGGACCCTGGGATCACGACCTGAGCCGAAGGCAGCGGCCCTAACCCACTGAGCCACCCAGGCGCCCCCAAATAAATAAATCTTGAAAAGAAAATTAATGCTACATAATAAGCACATACACAGTCTCATTGTACCCCAACCCTGTGTGTGTGTGTGTGTGTGTGTGTGTGTGTGTGATCTCTTCCAGCCCTCACAGACTAATTATACAGAGAAAATATGCATAAAGATAATTAACAACGCAAGGTAACAGCTGTAAAATTTCTGAATATTTGAAGCTAAGATGGGAAGGAGTTTTACTTTTTTCTTCCTTTCCCTCTTTCTAAAATTGGTTTTTTGAGAGCTAAGATATTTGTACTTTATATAATACTTGGCAGATTTTGTGTGGGAATATCTAGTATACTATATATAACCTGGCTTGCCTCAAACATTATGTTTGTGTTACTAAGTTTAAAGTAGAGTTTTTTTTCAAAATTTTTTTAAAGAAAATGATGACACACTTGGTTTAAAAACAGTTCTTTGGAAGGAGAAAAGAAACTACTGCATTAAATGTAAACATGAAAACATATGTACAGAAGTTTTCAGAAACACTAAGATGTGAAAAAATGTACCTTAGAATAGAAGAAACACATTAATTATAATTTTGTGGTTTTGTTTTTTTTTTTTTAAAGATTTTATTTATTTATTTGACACAGAGAGAGAGATCACAAGTAGGCAGAGAGGCAGGCAGAGAGACAAGGAGAGGAGGAAGCAGGCTCTCTGCTGAGCAGAGAGCCCGATGTGGGCCTCGATCCCAGGACGCTGAGATCATGACCTGAGCCGAAAGCAGAGGCTTTAACCCACTGAGCCACCCAGGCGCCCTAATTTTGTGGTTTTTTTATTTGTAATGTTTGAAACTTGTTTCAGAGTGCTGAACTTTGGGGCACTTGGTTGGCTTAGTCAGTAGAGCACGGAACTCTTGATCTTGGGGTCATGAGTTCAAGCTCCACATTGGGTATAGAGTTTACTTTAAAAAAAAAAAAGTCCTGACCTCTGAGGAAAGTACTACAGTCTTTCTGTTTTTTGGCAGTTTTAGAAAAGCAGATAAAAACTTTCAAAAGGAGAAGACACCATTGCCATTGTTGTATAACAAAAAATAATATTACTATGTTTTCCATACTTAGACCTTCAAAACATCAAACAAGTAGAAAGTACTCAGTTTGGTGGGTGAGGAACAGGGAAATCAGTGATAGATTCCAAAAATTCATGGAATGTACTTCTGCTAAGTTCTAATCTTACTTTCTGAGATGTTGGTATTGATGATTTTTCCCCCCTCCCAAAGTTTAATTTTTTTTTTTTTAAGATTTTATTTATTCATTTGACACAGAGAGAGAGATTACAAGTAGGCAGAGAGGCAGGCAGAGAGAGGAGGAAGCAGGTTCCCTGCTGAGCAGAGAGCCGGATGCGGGCCTCGATCCCAGGACCTGGGATCATGACCTGAGCCAAAGGCAGTGGCTTTAACCCACTGAACCACCCAGGCGCCCGCAAAGTTTAATTTATGTGCTCTTTAGAAACTTTAAAAACTGAAGGACTGTTTGGATTAAGACAGGCTTCTCTGATATGTATTTATGTATTCATTAGTTTGTTGATTTGGTGTAATAAATTAGTCATAGATAGATTTCTTTTATATGTTACCAAAGACAGAGAAATCCAAAACTGTCAAAAAGTAAGGGGTATGGGAGTGTCAGAGACTGTTTCATACAAAAGCCTAGGTTTTCAGAGGGAATTCCTAGGCAGATCCCAAAAGATTTATAATCCAAAATTCCAAAATCCAAATTTATAATCTAAATTTCTAAGAATTTTTTTTAAAGATTTTATTTATTTATTTGACAGAGAGAGAGAGAGAGAGAGATTACAAGTAGGCAGAGAAGCAGGCAGAGAGGAGGAAACCCGATGCGGGGCTCAATCCCAGGACCCTGAGATCATGACCTGAGCCGAAGGCAGAAGCTTTAACCCACTGAGCCACTCAGGCACCCCACTAAGAATGTTTTATATGCTATCACATTTAAAGGTATTTGGATGTGCTTCTTATTTGGTAATCTAGTTGAATATAGTGACCATACTGTCACCTGTCTTCACCTGATAACATAAATCTATCAACAATAGGATCTGTTCTATTTCTCATAAATCATTAATTTTATCAAATTTATTTGGTAAGCAATGTTATCAAAAATCAGAATCTCTGATCCAGATGGTGTAGTTGCTTCATAGAGTTTTATATTCAGAGGACATCTTCTATTGTAACTAGGATATAATTCTGCCTCTATGAAAATTTTCCTTTATTTCTGGGTCCAATTAATTGATCAACCCTTTCTCTGTACTTCCATTGCCCTTAGCTTAAGTTGCTCTGCTATAATACATTTATTAATGACAACCTCGTATTGTGGGGTATTATGGTTACTTATTAACCAATTAGTCTTTTTTTTCAAATTGTAAGAGTCTTGATAGCAGGGACCATGTTTATTCATTATAATCCATAGCATGTGGACTCCCATGATGAGTTTGTTTGGGGCTTATTAAGTTTAAGGGATACTGATTATTTGAGACGGAATTGTTCTTAAGAAGTTAGCCATTAGGGCGGCTGCGTGGCTTAGTGGGTTAAAGCCTCTGCTTTCGGCTCAGGTCATGATCTCAGGGTCCTGGGATCAAGGCCCGCATCGGGCTCCCTGCTCGGCAGGGAGCCTGCTTCCTCCTCTCTCTCTGCCTGCCTCTCTGCCTACTTGTGATCTGATCTCTCTCTGTGTCAAATAAATAAATAAAATCTTAAAAAAAAAAAAAAGTTAGCCATTGGAAAAAAAAAAAAAGTTAGCCATTGAGGTGCCTGGCTGGCTCATTCAGTGGAGTATGCAACTCTTGATGTCAGGACTGTGAGTTCAAGCCCCATGTTGGGCATAGAGATTACTTATTTAAAAAAAAAAAAGTTAGCCATATTACACTGGAGCTAAGGAAAACACTTAGGGCTTCTTGAGAATGTAAATTTTGTAATTGTACACATAAGTTTTACTGTTTATATTTTCCTCTTCCTGGGTCTTACTTTTCCTGAACCACTTATACCAGGAGGACCTTGGTTGACCCTTAACCACAATTCTTTCTTCCTCCAACCAGATCCTCAGGTGCCAATGGGTGGACAGCTCTGAGTACAGGAGAGTAAAAGGGAAACACCATGTCCCACTCACCCTATCATTTCATATCATTTCATTGCAGCCTTACTTTTACTTTTAAGATCCTGCTTTTTGGGTTTTGTTTTATTTTTTACTATTTTTTATTGTGGTATATATATGTAACATAAAATTTGCCATTTTAACCATTTTTAAGTACAATTCATTGGTATTATATTTACAGTGTTGTGTAACCACAACCATTATCTCTTTCCAAAAAAATTTTTTAATTATTTTTTTTTAAGATTTTATTTATTTATTTGACAGAGAGAACACAAGCAGGGAGAGCAGCAGGCAGAGGGAGAGGGAGAAGCAGGCTCCCCGCTGAACAGAGAGCCCGATGCTGGGCTCGATCCCAGGACCCTGGGATCATGACCTGAGCCAAAGGCAGACACTTAACTGACTGAGACACCCAGGTGCCCCTATTTCCAAAATTTTTCATCATCCCAAACCAAAACTGTATATCCACTAAGCAATAACTTTCCATCCCCTCTTCCCCAACCCCTGATAGCCTGTAACCTACTCTTTGTCTCTGTGGATTTGCCTATTGTAGATATTTTGTGTATACAGTATTTGTTCTTTTGTGTCTAGCGTACTTCACTTAGCATAGTTTTTTCAAGGTTCATCCATGTTTTAGCATGTATCAGAACTTCACTCCTTTTATAGCTGAATAATACTCCATTGTATGGATAATACCACATTTATCCATTCATCTGTTGATTAACATTTTCTGTTTTTAAAATAGCTTCCCCCCCCCAATATAAAAATATTTTGTTTTCGGGGCACCTGGGTGGCTCAGTTGGTTGAGCATCTTACTCTTGGTTTTGGCGCAACTCATGATCTCAGGGTGGTTGGGATCAAGCCCCATGTCAGGCTCCAGGCTCAGTGTGGAGTCTGCTTGAGATTCTTTCCCCCTCCCTCTCTCTCCCCCTCTGGTCCTCCCCCTACTCACGTACTTGCAGTCTCTCTCTGTCTCTTTCTTAAATAAACAAATAAATAGAATCTTTAAAAATATATATATTGTTATTATAGGAAGTTATGGGTATATAGAAGATAAGATAATTAACATTTGATCATAATCCCCACTACCCAGAAATAATTACTAATAGTTTTGTACTTTACATGCATGTATTTTTAACATGTTTGAGACTGTAGCTAGAGGCACAGTTTGGATTTTTTTTCCCCAAATAGTATTATATTATGAAAATTGTTTCATATCATTAAAAAACTCTTCTTGGGGCACCTGGGTGGTACAGCCAGTTAAACGTCCAACTCTTGGTTTTGGCTCAGCCCATGATCTCAGTGTCATGAGGTCGAGGCCCATGTGGGGCTTCACAGCATGAAGTCTGTTTTGGATTCTCTCTCCCTCTACCTCTGCCCCTCATGCTCATGCACTCTTGTGCTCTCTCTGTCTCTAAAATAAATAAATAAATCTATTTTAAAAAGCCCTCTTCTTAATCAACAGTATAGCTGTCTGCATATATTCCAGTAAATGGATATACCATAATTTAACATTTCTTAATTTATAATACATTATAATGCTTGGATAATAAAAGAATCACGTTTGGTTTCAATGTATATAATATGTATCTTTATCTCATTTCCTTCAGAGAGATTCTTGGAAATACAGTTACTGGCTGAATGACCATGAACATTTTAGAATTCTTCATCCATGTTGTCAAATTGCTTTTCAAAAAGTTTGTGCCATTTTATACTATCTACAGCATAGCTATGGAGAATCCATCTCATCAGACTCTTGCCTCCAGAGCATAAGAGAAAATGATCCCAGTGTATCATACAGTTTAATGACCGCTGTTAGCATTAGCTCATATCAACAATAATAGATTATGTTCATACTAGCCTTTAGAAATAAGCAGGTGCTGAGCTTAGAAGGACTGAATGTGAAAGATACTTATGGAAGTATGCACCAAAGCCATAATCTTCAAATTTTTACATCCCTTAGCCTCACAAAACCACAGACACTTGTGTCCCTTATTCTTAAAATGTCTATTATTTCACTCCATTAAGATACAGGAGTAAGGCAATAAAAGGTGAATTTCTGGGTGCCTGGGTGGCTCAGTGGGTTAAAGCCTCTGCCTTCGGCTCAGGTCATGATCTCAGGGTCCTGGGATGGAGGCCTGCATCAGGCTCCCTGCTCGGCAGGGAGCCTGCTTCCTCCTCTCTGCCTGTCTCTCTGCCTACTTGTGATCTCTCTCTGTCAAATAAATAAATCTTTAAAAAAAGGGGGGGGTGAGTTTCCTGATAAACATTTAAATACCATTACAGGGGTGGCTGGCCGGCTCAGTTGGTAGAGCATACTTGATCTCGGGGTGGTGAGTTCAAGACCCACGTTGGGTGTGGAGATTATTTAAAAATGCAGCCTTTTGGGCGCCTGGGTGGCTCAGTGGGTTAAAGCCTCTGCTTTCGGCTCAGGTCATGATCTCAGGGTCCTGGGATCGAGGCCCG
>LNAC01000087.1:2723086-2745801 GCA_002007465.1 Ailurus styani | reverse complement strand
TTAAAAAAAAATAAAATAAAATAAAAAATAAAAATGCAGCCTTTTAAAAATAAATAGATAAATAAATGCCACTACATTCAGGAAGGAGTAGCAGTAAAACTTGATTTTTAAGACAACTGTCAATTCTTAGAACTGCACCTAGCCAGCCTAGTGGGGACTTGGATATAAAAAAAAATCACATGGAAGAATTTAAACTTCCTCTCTGAACTCAGAGGGCAGTTATCAGCAAGAGCTGTAGAGTCAATGGTAAATTCGTGAGCCTCCTAGAGCCATAAAAACTTAATGCTGTGTAGGATTAAAGCAAGCATCAGATAGAAGGTTGCTGTGATAATATATGTGCCCTCCTCAAAGGTCAGCAAAGGCAGGGCTTGTCAGGTTTTGATAACAGCATAATGGGGCCACCCAGCAGTTGCCAAGAATGACTTAAAATGCCCCTAAATCCTATAGGGCATTCTGGCTGATTCTGAAAAGTCAGAACAATAGGAAAAGTCAAGCCTAAGATACAGCTCAGGAGTTTCTGGGCATCTTCATTAAGAGCACTAGAGCTATTTCTAAATTTGAGATGACCCTTTAGCATTCAGTAAGTTGAAGTCTGACAGCATCCAAGATTTTAAAATAAATTGTATTTGAGGTGTCCATTCATTTGGCAAATTTGAGTGACTATTCTGTACTGGACTCTTGCGGGCATACTATGTCTAATAAGGCATGGTCTCTGATCAGAAGGTGTTCACCTTCTAGTAAAGTCAAAGACTTGCAAACACAATTATACTACAAGATAATTCCATGTAATTGCAATACCCATGAAGTGCAGGAAGTGCATAAACAATCCTAAATTTTTACAGAGAAAGAAGTATCTGATCCAAGTCTGGATAAGTGGGAATTTGCAAGGTGGAGAAGCAGAAAAAGGTTCTTCTAAATGGTGAAAACAGCATGTGTAAATATACTATGCATGCAAGACAATAAATTTGGTAACTACAAAACATGTCAGTATTATTCAAGAAGAAAATAAGAGCAAGGGCACCTGGTGGTGTGGACTGGGTCTCAAAAATGCTACTTCCTCTATTGCTCAAGTAGCATCCTTTACCTTCAGCTACCTGTTGAGGGGAAAAAAACATTTGATATAAACATTTGATATAAAGGGGTTGTTTGATTGGAAAAGGACCTGAGGTGGTACAGTAGTTAAATAGTCTTTGTTTCCTTGTCTGCTCCTTATTTTTATACTGTATGTAGATCATATTACTTATGTTGACCACATAGCTGTAAAATCACTAGAAAAAGTGAAGTCTCCATATGAAATGCGTACAATTTGCTTTGTGAATTTAACAAGTTCCTTATCCCTTCTTTTGGTGGAGGAAGTGTCTAACTGATCTTGCTCAGCCCAACAATTCATCCTTTGATAGTCTCTAATGGCTTGCATCTAGGAGACTTATATAACCATGTTATTTGCTCAGTAGAGAGGAAGGAATGGTAGATAGAAATAAAATATTCTAGTCTTTGACTTCTAAAACTTCATTCTGTATTCTAAAATTAACTAAACTCTCGACCCGTTTCTGGACCTTTCTATTCACAAAGCTACATCTTTTGTGCCACCCTATTTAAAACAACCATTTATAAATTTATTTCTGTTTCACAGCCTGAGATGGAATTCATCCTGCTTTTCACACTAAACTCAACATATTTTTTTTTAAGATTTTTATTTATTTATTTGACAGAGAGAGGTTACAAGTAGGCAGAGAGAGGCAGGCAGAGAGAGAGAGGAGGAAGTAGGCTCCCTGCTGAGCAGGGAGCCCGATGCGGGCCTCAATCCCAGGACCAATCCCAGGACCCTGAGATCATGACCTGAGCCGAAGGCAGAGGCTTCAACCCACTGAGCCACCCAGGCGCCCTAAACTCAACATATTTTAAACTACAAAGACCTTTATCAAGTTGTAAAATAGGACCTAACATTTAGCCTTTGGTAAAGAAGCTTAAACAGAGGAAAATTCACAATTTGGCCCAGGGATGCAGGGGGAGCTGTGTTAGCTTCTTAACTTGTTTTGTAGCTAGTAAGATATATATTATCCATATATCTGTGTTGCATTTTTTTGCATTCTCCATTTAGCCTATATTTTGAGATCAGTAATTCTCTGGCAAGCTTCACAGGGCCACAGAATTGAATTTTTGTAGGGAAATAAACATTTTTAAGAATGAGAATGACATCATAGAAAGGAAACTAAACAGAAAAGTCGGGGACCCACATTCAAGTTCTAGGTTTGCATGTAACTAGCTATTTGTTCTTGGATATGTTGCTTAACCAAGAGCTTTTGTCTTTAGTATTTATTTCTCTAAAAGGGATTTGAACTAGAAAACCTCTAAGTTCAACAAATACATGGCCTGACTTTTGGACCAATATTGATTTCAAATCTCTTGTGATTTTAATCTTTGAAAAATAATAAATATCTCAGATTCTAATATGTCAGACTCTTTTCATTCCTGGACGTATTATAGAGATTTGGTCTTGATTTGGAATATAGAGTCCTACCATATCTTTATTCTTTTCCCATACTAGAATTATGTGACTCTAGGATAGATACAGAACAACATTCCATTCCATATCCACTATGCCACCTCCTTCTCGAGTCCTTCCTCTTCCAAATTTTCAGCACTTTACTGTTAAACTTTTCTACCTAAACATAATAATTATCTTCAGAAGTATATAATTTCTCTTTCTCCAAAATCAATATAAATTGTTTTTAACTCACGATAGTATTTGTTCAGCAGAGCTGGATTGATGCTTACTGTGTGTAATATGTATAATACACCTTAATTACAATACGGATAGAGGGAATGGTATAGAATTCAGATAGTGATTTTTGTCAGAGAAAATTTGGAAATTATTTGTAGATCTTAGTTACAATTTTCCAGAGGATTTGCCTTCTTTCTCTGTGTTCCAGGTCTTGCCTGAAATTTAGAAGCCTTTTGTTCCCCTTCCTTTCTGGTGCTATCAGTGGTGGTGATCACCTTTGAGGAAGAAAAACCCACTTCCACTGACCATGGAGAACACTCAGCATCTCTGCTTGATTGTGACAAGGGCAGTTTTTGGATGGATCATGAAATGCTTCTAAAGTAGCCAAGAGTTAACTCTCCTAACCCTTTTATATAATAAGCATGTTACCATCAAGGTAACTTACCCAGTGGAATCAACTACTAGTGGAATCACCTTATTTATACATTTAACTTATGCAAATTCAGCTGTACTAAAATATAATAAGAAAGTGCATGAGTGAGAGAGAAAAATAATATTTTAAATTGCGCATGTTTAACCTTCCTTTTCGGGCAGTGGATAAAATTGAATCTGACACAGTCAATTCACGTTGGTGAAAGCTACCAAAAGAATGTGAGGATGATTTTAAAGGTTTCCCAGTGATTGATAAAGCACATTCAGGTGGCCAGGCAAGTGGGTTGGAGAGCTTCTTTGACATTTACAAGGCTTATTGAAGGTTGTTGAGAAGCTATACTGAAGAATTAGAGGAACTGACAAAATCTTTTATAAAGAATGANCAGGCAAGTGGGTTGGAGAGCTTCTTTGACATTTACAAGGCTTATTGAAGGTTGTTGAGAAGTTATACTGAAGAATTAGAGGAACTGACAAAATCTTTTATAAAGAATGACCTGAGGAAAATTGAAATTTTTGTAAATTTACTAAGTGTTCAAAGGAGTGAAACACCTTATTAAATTTCTGAGTGTTCTTTATGGATTTTTAGTTATTTTTTACCATACACTGTTACCATTTACAACATGTCACCTAAGTAAGATGCTACCCCACCCACCAAATGTACCAATTTAGTTCGATGGTATAAATCGGGTAAGACAATGGGTAATTTCATTAAGAAGCCAGTTCTTAGCTGATAATTCCATTATTTTTAAAAGATGGCATGAACTTCTTTCTCATAGTAGTAAAAGTCTTTGAATTTAAAATCTAGATGCTATAATGTTTCTTGACCATCCTAGTAATTCATGCCATCTGCACCATTTTACTTTGTTGCTGCTAGGGTCTTTTTCCACCGGTATCTACTGCTTAGAAAATTACTACCTTGGGATTGTTTAAAAAAAAAAAAACTACTATAATTGGCTAAATTGTTATTTAAACAGATATTGTTTCAGTTGTACCAAATATGTGAGGTACATTTTTCTTCTATGATCATACAGGTGAACATGATTAAAGATGATGGGACAGTTATTCATTTCAACAATCCCAAAGTCCAAGCTTCCCTTTCTGCTAACACCTTTGCAATTACTGGTCATGCAGAAGCCAAACCAATCACAGAAATGCTTCCTGGAATATTAAGTCAGCTTGGTGCTGACAGCTTAACAAGTCTTAGGAAGTTAGCTGAACAGTTCCCTCGGCAAGGTAGGTATTTCCGTTTAGTAGTCTTCCTTCTCCACTGTAATTTAAAGAACCTAATGATTTGAAAGGTGTCCCATTTTATACTGGAAGGATTTAGTTGTATGTAAATTTTATTTTTTAAAATGTTGCTCAAATGCTTCATAAATTTTTGAATTTGTTTAATAATTGTGCAGTGTAGCATATAGAATATATGGATACATTTTGGTAATAATAGAGTTGAGGTAGTTACCTAAAAGATCTGCAGACCACATTTTACAGACAGTATTTGATATTCACTTCTAAGGACAAGAAGAAGATATTATTAGAGAACTATATTTTTGTTTAATATTGTTGATTGAACTATACGCATGGCACCTATAAGTTCTGAATTTCCATAATAGCCCTGGTTTCAAATGTGTCTTGTCACCCCTAAAAACCCAAGAGCCTTTTGTATTAGTGCCCATACTATATGGCTGGATACTTTCTTACATTAGAAGAGATGGAAAGTCTTGAATATTGATTTTTTTTAAGCATATAGAATTTATAAAATAAATAAATGTTTTTTTATTCCAGCCATCAGAATTATTTCATTTTCCAAATAAATTTTATCCTCACTGCCCATTGAAACTGCCAGCTGTATTTATTATATACCTAATGAAGTTAAAGTGTTATTGATTTTAGTGTTAAGTAAAAAACATGGTATTAGATCAGACAATCCTTTTAGCTTTTTCTGAAACTATTATAAGATTTAGACAAAAGAAAAGAATAAATATTATATAAGTGTTCTATTAAAAGCCTTTGTCCTCAAGAACTAATCCTAAAATGTTTTGTAGTGTTGGATAGCAAAGCACCAAAACCAGAAGACATTGATGAAGAGGATGATGATGTTCCAGGTAAGTGACATTTCTTTAGCTCTAAGATTTTTAGCAGCCTGTTTATCTCATTTAATTCATTGTATAATGACTTTCAATTTTTGTTGATGGTGAGCTCATGAATTTAAATTGATTCACAATAGTATGGATGCAATCTAATGAAAAAGAATAAAAGCCTTCCCATTTGTCACACAAAGCTCTGCTCCTGCATTTGTTAAATTAGAATCACTGTGATTTTAAATTTGCATAGTTATTGTTACAACATTTCCAAGGGAATTGTGATTGACAAATGAAAATGCTGTTCACCTGAGTTTGCAGAGACAAAAAAGGACTAACATTTCCTTAGGATTACTGTTTTAAAAGCAGATAAACGAAGCATTATTAGTGGCATGCCACCAGTTCATTTCTGCTGCTTGTCCTGTTATGTTTTCAGGCTAATTTTAATAGCCACAGTTTGGTTTTTATTAGGGTTAGAAGTTAGGAATTTCATTTACCTCTTTTTCTTTTTTTGTATCTTTAACTCACTTTTTTTTAACTTACTTTTTTTTTTTCCCCAGATCTTGTAGAAAATTTTGATGAGGCATCAAAGAATGAAGCTAACTAAAATTTTTTCTGGAGTTTGGAAGCTGGCATGGACTAGATTTAACAAATCAGCTATGTGGTTCCAAAGTTTTACAGACATGGAGAACATCAACTGTTACTAGTTCAGTAATATAAATATTTTGTATATTGATGATGCTGTTTGTTCAGCATTTTTCGGTCATTTGATTTTGCATTTTGCACTTCCTCCCAGGATCTATTCTTTTGGTCAAAATACGAAGTATTGGTGCAGTTTGAGGGTGTTTTGGTGTTTGATTCTCAGTTTTCTGTTTTGTTTTTTTGTTGGGGTATTTTTGGTGTATGTGTGTGTATGTATGCGTGTGGGTATGTGTGTATACAGTGGAGAGCAAATTCGAAAACAGTTCTATTTATCCTCCTTCTTCCCCCAGTAGAAAATAAAACAAATCTTTACATTTGTTACTTTTTATTTTTTTCTAATGCACAGAATTAATGAAAAGTGAGTACCTTGGATTTCAGATCTGAGGAGATTTTACCCTTGAAGTTTGGTTTTAATTTGCTCTGTTAACATATTTTTTATACATTTCTCTGGGTTTAAAATTTCTTGAGATATTTTGCCACCAGCTCCATGTTGGCATAGTGGGTAGCAGCATATCTTTGGTGCATTTGCCTTAGATTCACTTACCTAGTCAGACCCAGAAGATTTTCTTCTAGCTTTCTTCCTAAATCCCCCTTTCCCTCTCCTTTTGGTCTCTCAGTCGCCTTGTCAGTCTTTGGTAATGCTCTTCCTCATCTTCTACCTAGCCTGAGAAGGATGTTCTCCATATAGAGTTAAGTGAGTGCCTAATCCCTCTTTTGGTAAGACATTTTCCCCTCATCCTGAGGAACAACAGCTCCATCTTCAACTTTTTATTTCCCCCTTGATTTTATAGTTTGGTAGATTTCAAACTGGAATAGCTAGCATGTGCTTGCTAAATAATTTTATGCCAGCCTTATCCTGTATACTAGCTGTTCTTAATAGCAGGTGCAAAAATGCCTGTTTTCAGCAAGGTTAAAATTAGGAATGTCCTTTTGAGTCAGAAAAAGATAGGCCATAGACTAATTCCCCAGCACAAATGGTCATTCTGTGAAATGGTACCAGCCCCAAGAGGATTTCGTCAACCACTCTCCTAACTCTTGGTCTTGAACCTACCTCTGGATTGGATCTTACTGTTGTAGCTGCTCACAGCATCCTCCTGCATGCTCAGAGTAATGCTTTTGGGGGAACACTGGTAAAATACAGTATTTATTTTTTTCACCTCCTTTCAGAAGACTTGGAGGTAAGTTGCATTCATTAATTCAAGTTTCCCTCTTGCTGTCTGATGATAAAAGCTTGCATTTTGCTATATCAGCATTTGTTATAGCCAATATTTAAGGATAAGATTTAGAAAAACCTATCATTTCCTGGCCCACCAGCAAACTAACTATGGCTTAACCTTGCAGCATATCTACTTTTGTTTCAAACTAGATATCTTTATTTGATATCTAAAGTGCAAGACCAACAACATATCAAGAGATCTATAGACAAGAAGGCAAAGCTCTTGTATTTTTTTCATCCAGACACTTCAATTTATTTTATAAATTTGTTCATTTTTCCTGTTCTGTTTTATATAATATATGGACTTAACTACAAAATAAAGTAACAGTAATAAAATAACAAAAGAGGATAATATTTCCTCTAGTGCTTCTCTTATTGTCTACAGAATTTCCTTCTTTTTTATTTCCTCTCTACAACCCAACCCCAGAGGAATTTCAGCCCAGTCATTATTTAAAATAATGTTTCATCCATTGTTAGGTTAATACCTCTAAATGGTCTACATAGTCCAGAATTCTTTTCCTCTGACTGTCCCCAATGGGCACATTGTGGGACAGAGACAGTTATGGAGACTTCCAAGTGATTAAGGACATTTAAGAGATAGTATAGCAAACGAAAAAAATAGCACTCATCTGGAAACCAGGAAACTTGGGTCCTAGTCCAGGGTCGCATTAACTATGTGACCTGAGCAGGTTACCTAACTACACTGGAGTTCATCATCAGACAAGTGAGATGTTTCTAAAGCTTAACATTTTTTCTGCTCCTGTAGTTCGGTGAATCTTGATTCTGAAAATTCTCAAGGAACTGATTTTATATATTTTCAGAAATGTCTGTTTTTATCAAGACCCATAAAACTTTTTTATATGTATTTACTGTTTGCTCTTTTTCCCTTTTGATCACATTTTAACTACTCACCCTAGAGGAACTCTGTGAGTATTTCCTTTTACCCTATCAACAATAACTCTTAATGGCTGACGTCCTTTGGGTGCAGTAAGCCAGTATTCTTTTTTGTTTTGTATTTTCATACCTTCCCCTTTCCTGGACAAAGCATATTGAGATCTTGACTCAGTCCAAAGAAATGTTCCTGCCTTCAGAGTGAGCAGGCATGGATGAGTATGGATGAAACTTTTGTAAATAGTGTTCTTGGCATAAATATTAATTATACAGCTTTTTAATATATGACATAGTAACTAAATGTATACTTTCTACAAAGATCATGTATTTTTTGCCAAGATAACTATAAGCATTTTCTGGGAAAATTCACCTTAAAATTTAGGGATAATTCAAGAAATGTCTGTACAAAATTGATTCATGGTCTTAGTTTTTGTGATTAGTCCTTTCCATTCATGTGAAGGTCCTCATTTATCTGTCTTAGGGAAGCCCAAAGTGAATAGTTGGGACCCTATACTTGTTTTATCCTACTTTTCTTATTAAGTAATGGTTTAAGAATTGGGATGCCTGGGTGGCTCATTCGGATAAGTGTCTGCCTTTGGCGCAAGTCGTGATCCCAGGGTCCTGGGATGGAGTCCCACATTGGGTTCCCTGCACAGCGGGGAGCCTGCTTCTCCCTCTGCCTGCCATTCCTCTTGCTTGTGCTTTCTCTTTCTCTGACAAATAAATAAAATCTTAAAAAAAAAATACATCAAGCACTTTGATTTGTTAAGTAGTATTTATGGGATTCCATTAAATTAATTTAATATGCATACAAGGTTCTTGTGAAGACCCATAGTGGGCTCTGTTTGATTTGTTTCTTTGTTGTAAGTCAGTGTTTAAGCTAATTATGCTATATATCCATAAATGACATTATGATTAGATCTATAATGGTATAGTAGGAAATCACAGGTTTTTAGATAGACGCGAGTTCCATTACCTACTGTGCTGTAACTTTTCCAGCATGGCTGCTGTAGTACACAACTTCAGAGGCCATCATTCATATTTGTTGTGTTCCAGAGACCACCATTTTTATAGAATACAGTGTAAATAGCGTCCCTGTAACAATGCAATGATGGCCTTGCTCCCTGAACCTGTTTCCTCTTCTATATAATGGTGCCTGAAAAATGGTCAAACAGGGTTCCTTAGAACCCCTTAAATGGTTAACATGAAGATGAAAGATGATTCACGTGTGTCATCTCCCAAGCCGTGGCAGAAAGGAGTTCATGGTTCTAGGCACAGCAAGGCTCTATTCTACACTGCTACCCTCCAGTTCAACCTTTAAATTGCTCTGCCACATAAGAGTTTGCCTGGATTATCATAGACTCCCCATTGGTCTTGCTTATGAGTCACTCCCTTCAGTTCATCTTCTACACAGGAGACAAACTACATAAATTTCATATCTGAGCATGTCAGAGCCTTAAACATTTATCTCCAACATGCCATTCTTTCAAGCTTCCATTCCTTTGCAGATACTTTTAGTATAGTATAATATTATTTAATTTTCCTTATACTTTCCCCCTCTAGATCGTGAACACCTTGAGGGCAGGTGGGGGTATCATACATCTTTTATCCCCAACATCTAGCATAGTAATCAACATGTACTCTACTCATAATAACTAATACATAGTGAATACTTAACTATTGGATACAGAGTTAGCTCACTGAACTCTCAGTCTACTGGGACAGATACTCTATCCTACTTTTATTTTTATTTTTACTTATTTTTTTAAGTAAATTCTACACCCAACATGGGGCTTGAACTCATGATCCCAAGATGAAGAGTTGCATGCTCTAATTTCTGTGCTGATAGCATGCCTGCAAATATGGTGAACATTCCTGAAACCTGCCAGACTTTCTGCAAGAAGTGTGGCAAGCACCAACCCCACAAAGTGACAAAGGACAAGAAAGGCAAAGATTCTCTTCATGCCCAGGGAAGGCGGCATTACATGACAGGAAGCAGAGTGGCTGTAGTGGGCAGACTAAGCCAATTTTCCAGAAAGACTAAAACTACAAACAAGATTGTGCTGGGGCTTGAGTATGTTGAGCCCAGCTGCAGATCTAAGAATGCTGGCTATTGAGAGAAGCAAACATTCTGAACTGGGAGGAGATAAGAGAAAGGGCCAAATGACCCAGTCCTAAGCTTCATATCTTGTTATACTATGAAGACAACAAAATCTTGAGGTTATGTTAAAAAAAAAAAAGAGAGTTGCATGCTCTACCAAATAAGCCAGTCAGGCACCCCCGTGCTACTTTAAAGAGGAAGAATAAATGGTTTAGGGAAGGTGCCAAAAGTTACACAACTGATTGGTGGGCGAAAAAGGATTCCAATCTAGGGGCGCCTGGGTGGCTCAGTGGGTTAAAGCCTCTGCTTTCGGCTCAGGTCATGATCTCAGGGTCCTGGGATCGAGGCCCACATCGGGCTCTCTGCTCAGCAGGGAGCCTGCTTCCCCCCTCTCTCTCTGCCTGCCTCTCTGCCTCCTTGTGATCTCTCTCCCTCTGTGAAATAAATAATCTTAAAAAAAAAAAAAGGATTCCAATCTAGATCTATCAAATTCTAGAGTCTAAACACTAAACAACACCCCACACCATTCAACAAATGTTTACTGAAATGAAAATTACGTGTATATGGCCTACCGACAGATAACCTCATATATATTCAAGTATCACTCGGTATTGGTCTAAAAGTCAAACCTATCTTAAGACTTAGTAAAAAGGTAAGTTTGAAGCTTTTTAAAAGTAGGACTTGTAATTTTTTGTATATTCAGGAATTGACTTTTATAAACTTAATTAGATATATTACATAACCTGGGGCAGGATCTTTAGTTGGAAGTGTTTGGGCAAAAACTCTTAGGTTGTACAAGTTGATCTTGACACTGGTGTTACTTCTGAAAATTTTGCCAACTTTTAGGCATACCTTGTCAAAAATATTCTGTAAACTTGAGTAAGGTGATGAATTTATTCTGCAGACACACTTTTTCTGTTTAATTTTTTTTTTACTTTTTTTTTTTAAGATTTGTATTTATTTATTTGACAGAGAGACCCAGCGAGAGAGGGAATACAGGCAGGGGGAGNTTTTACTTTTTTTTTTTAAGATTTGTATTTATTTATTTGACAGAGAGACCCAGCGAGAGAGGGAATACAGGCAGGGGGAGTGGGAGAAGGAGAAGCAGGCTTCCGTGCGGAGCAAGGGGCCCGATGCGGGGCTCGATCCCAGGACCGTGAGATCATGACCCCAGCCCAAGGCAGACACTTAATGACTGAGCCACCCAGGCGCCCCACTTTTTCTGTTTAAAAATCAAACAAAAGATAAAACAAGTCTAGGGGTGTCTGTCTGGCTCAGTTGAAGAGCATGTGATTCTTGATCTCCGGGTCATGAGTTCAAGCCTCATGTGTAGAGAGCATTTTAAAAAATAATAATTAAGCTCAGTCAATTAAGCATGCAACTCTTGATTTTGGCTCAGGTCATGATCTCAAGGGTGTGAGATTGAGCCCCAGGTTGACTCCACCCTCAGCAAGGAGTCTACTTCTCTTCCTGTGCGCCTCCCCTTGCTCATTCTCTCTTCCTCTCTCTCAAACAAATAAATCTTTAAAAATAAAAAACAAAAACAAGTCTACAAAAAATAATAATAATAAATTTGGCAAAGTTCCAGGACGCAAAGCTGACATATACAACTGACAATACAACCGACAGTTGTATTTCTATATACTAACAATAAATAATCCAAAAAGGAAATTAAGAAAACAACTCCATTTATAACAGCATCAAAACGAATAATATACTTGGAAACAAACTTAACCAAGGAGGCAAAAGACTTCTACACTGAGAGGCACCTTGGGTGGCTCAGTTGGTTGAGCGTCCAACTCTTGATTTCAGCTTGGGTCATAATCTTGGGGTCTGGGGATTGAGACCTGCATCAGGCTCCCCACTGAGCAGGAAGTCCATTTGAGATTTCTCTTCCTCTCCTTCTTCCCATGTTCCTCTCCCTGCTCGCTCTCTCTCTCCAAAAATAAATCTTGAAAAAAATAAAAGACTTCCACACTGAAAGCTATAAAATATGCTGGAAGAAATTAAGGCATAAGTTAATACAATGACATCCCATATTCCTGGGTTGGAAGACTTAATATTTTAAGATGTAAATCCAAAAAAAAATCTGCAGATTCAATGCAATCCCTATCAAAACTCCAACAAAATCTTTTGCAAAAATAGAAAAACCCATCCTGAAATTTACATAGACTCATAAGGAGCCCCAAATACCCAAAACAGTTGAAGAATAAAGTTGGAGGACTCACTTTCTAATTTCAAAACTTACTACAAGGCTACAATGTACTGGCATGAAGACAGGCACATAGACCAATGGAAGTGGATAGACAGCCCAGATATAAACCTTCACATGTGTGGTCAAATGATTTTTGACAATGGTACAGAGACCATTCAATGTGGAAAGGATGGTCTTTTCAGCAAAATGGTACTGGAAAAACTTGATATCCACATGCAAAAGAATGAAAGTAGTCCCTTACCTTACACAATAGACAAAAATCAACTCAAAATGGATCAAAGACCTGAACTAAGACTAAAACTATGAAATTATGAGAAGAAAACAGGAGAAAGCTTTATAACATTGAATTTGGCAATAATTGCTTGGATATAACATCAAAAGCACAGATAACAACAACAAAATTAATTGGACTACATAAAAATTTTAACTTTTGTGCTTTAAAGGACATCAGGGGTGAAAAAGCAACCCACAGAATAGAAGAAAATGGGTCCCTGGGTGGCTCAGTCTGTTAGGTGCCTGCCTTCAGTTTAGGTCATGCTCTTAGGGTCTTGGGATAGAGCCCCACGTAAGGCTACCTGCTCAGTGGGGAATCTGCTTCCCCTCTCCTTGGGTCCCTCCCCCTGGCTTGTGCTCTCTCAAGCTCTCTCTCTCAAATGAATAAATAAAATCTTAAAAAAAAAATAGGAGAAAATGTTTGCAAGTCATACATCTGCTAAGGAATTAATGTCCGGCTCAGGTCATGATCCCAGGGCCTGGGATTGAGCCCCCACCGGGCTCTGCTCAATAGGAAGCCTGTTTCTCCCTTTCCCACTCCCCCTGCCTGTGTTCCCTCTCTCGCTGTGTCTCTTTCTGTCAAATAAATAAATTAAATCTTTAAAAAATAAAAGGAATTAATGTCCACAGTATATAAATAACTACAACTCAATTACAAAAGACATCCTAATTCAAAAATGAGCAAAAGACTTGAATAGATGATTTTCCAAATAGCCAATAAGCACATGAGAAAATGTAAACTGTACATTGTTGAAAATATTCAACACCACTAATCATCAGGGAAATGCAAATTAAAACTACAATAAAGGGGCACCTGGGTGGCTCAGTGGGTTAAAGCCTCTGCCTTGGGCTCAGGTCATGATCTCAACATCTTGGGATCGAGCCCCACATCCACCTCCCTGCTCAGCGGGGAGCCTGCTTCCTCCTCTCTCTCTGCCTGCCTCTCTGCCTACTTGTGATCTCTCTCTGTCAAATAAATAAATAAAAATCTTTAAAAAAGAAAACTACAATAAGGTACAACTTCAAACCTATTAGAATGGTTATTTTGGGGAGGGAAATTATTGGGGTACTGGGTGGCTCAGTTGGTTAAGTGTCTGACTTCAGCTCAGGTCATGATCTCAGTGAGGTCCTAGGATCCAGGCCTGTGTCAGGCTCCCTGTTCAGCAGGGAGTCTGCTTGTGCTTTTCCCGCAGGAGCTCCCCCTGCTCATGCTGTCTCTCTCAAACTAATTCTTTAAAAAAAAAAAAAGTGTTGGCAAGGATGTGGGAAAATTGTAACATTTGTGCATTGTTGGTGGGATTGTAAAATGTTGCAGCCACTGAGGAAGACAGTACAGTGATTCCTCAAAAAATTAAACAGACATACCATATGATCCAACAATTCTACCTCTAGTTATATACTCAAAAGCAGAGACTGACAACAAAACCAAAAGACAACTGACAGAATGGGAGAAGGTATTCGCAAATGACATATCAGATAAAGGGCTAGTATCCAAAATCTATAAAGAACTTATCAAACACAATACCCAAAGAACAAATAATCCAATCAAGAAAAGGGCAGAAGAACATGAACAGACATTTCTACAAAGAAGACATCCAAATGGTCAATAGACATTTGAAAAAGCGCTCAACATCTCTTGGCATCAGGGAAATACGNAACAGACATTTCTACAAAGAAGACATCCAAATGGTCAATAGACATTTGAAAAAGCGCTCAACGTCTCTTGGCATCAGGGAAATACGAATCAAAACCACAGTGAGAGGGCGCCTGGGTGGCTGGCTCAGTTGGTTAAAGGACTGCCTTTGGCTCAGGTCATGATCCCAGACTCCTGGGATCAAGTCCCACATCTGGCTCCCAGCTCCACGGGGAGTCTGCTTCTCCCTCTGACCTTCTCCTCTCTCATGCTCTCTCTCACTCTCTCTCTCTCTCTCTCAAATAAATAAATAAGGCCTTTAAAAAAAAAACCACAGTGAGATACCACCTCACACCAGTCAGAATGGCTAAAATTAACAAGTCAGGAAATGACAGATGTTGGTGAGGATGTGGAGCAAGGGGAAACCTCTAACACTGTTGGTGGGAATGCAGGCTTGTGTAGCCACTCTGGAAAACAGTATGGAGGTTCCTCAAAAAGTTGAAAATAGAGCTACCCTATGACCCAGCAATGACACTACTGCATATCTACCCTAAAAATACAAACATAGTGATCTGAAGGGGCACGTGTACCCGAATGTTTATAGCAACAATGTCCACAATAGCCAAACTATGGAAAGAACCTAGATGTCTGTCGACAGATGAATGGATAAAGATGATGTGGTGTGTATACACACACACACACACACACACACACACACACACACACACACACACACAATGGAATACTATGCAGCCATCAAAAGAAATGAAATCTTGCCATTTACAATGATGTGGATGGAACTAGAGGGTATTATGCTAAGTGAAATAAGTCAATCAGAGAAAGACAATTATCATCTGATCTCTCTGATATGAGGAATTTGAGAGGCAGGGCAGGGGGTCGTGGGGGGAGTAGGGATGGAAAAAATGAAACAAGATGGGACCGGGGAGGGAGAAAAACCATAAGAGACTCTTAATCTCAGGAAACAAACTGAGGGTTGCTGGGAGATCGGGGAGGGATAGGGTGGCTGGGTTATGGACATTGGGGAGGGTATGTGCTATGGTGAGTGCTGTGAATTGTGTAAGCCTGATGATTCACAGACCTATACCCCTGGGGCAAATAATACATTATATGTTAATTAAAAAAAAAAGCAGAGACTGAAACAAATGTTTGTACACCCATGTTCATTATAGGATTATTCACAAGAGCCAAAAAGTAGAAACAACCCAAATGTCTGACAACAGATGAAGGAAGCAACAAAAAGCATATACATATAATGGGATATTATTCAGCCTTAAAAAGGAATGGAATTCTGATACAAGCTAAAATAACGATGAACCTTGATAAACTGCTTAGTGAAGTAAGCCAGAAATGAAAATACAAATATCCTATGATTCTACTTATATGAGGTAACTTAGAGTAGTCAAATGTATGGAGACAGAACAGTGGTTACTCAGTCTGGGATAATGAAAAAGTTCTGGAGATGGAGGTGGTGGTGGTTGCACAATATAAATGGACTTTATGCCACTGAACTGTATACTCACAAATGGTTAAAGTGGTAAATTTTACGTACAGTTTACCACAAAAAGAAAAAAAGTGTCAGGCACCTTGATGGCTCAGTTGGTTAAACATCTGCTACTTGGTTTTGGCTCAGGTCATGATAGGGTTGTGGGATTTGTCTCCTTATCTGGCTCTGTGCTGGGGGCAGAGCCTGCATAAGATTCTCCCCCGACTCTGCCCTCTTTCCCCCACTCTTGAAAAAAAGTCTCAGCATGCCTCTCAGTACCCCATGTATAAGAGATCAGCCAACAATAGGTGGTTGTACCCCATCACAAATACTATAAATAAAGTTTACCTCAGCATCAAATTGTCCCAAGGTTACAATGTTGAGAACACTTGGATAGATGCTCTGAGGGACTGAGATGGATAGGAGCAAATCCCTACCTCCGTGGTACTTACAATACAGTTAGAAAACAGCAAATATAGAAAATAAAAGATCATACCATGAATCAGGTAAGTGCCACAGACTTTAAGTGTCACAGAAGATGTTCATCTTTATGTTTTCTATATAAGGTTGTTACCACAGTGTGTTAAACCCAGCTCACACTCCTCTCTGAAATTGTTTTACATCCAAAGATCCTGCTCAAGCCCAGACAGCCATGTTTTCGGGGTGACTCCACCCCAGGCATAGGTGGTCAGACCAAGGGTAGAACACTGATCCAAGATCCAGTCCATAGGTTAAGCTGGGCCAATCCATTTATTCCTAAATATTTTGTACTAAAGTTAGATTGAGTCAGATAATAATGGACCCTTGAACTAAAAGGTCAAGAAGAATGGGACTAGAGCACTAATGCTCGGTCATGTGCAGGCTGGGGAAGCTGGTAAGAATGAAGCAGAAATGGTAGGTTATACAACCCTAGACAGAGTACAGCCGCAGAAAATGGTTTCGAAAGTCCTGTCCTCATGAAGACTAGCTGTCCTTTTTCTGTCCCCGGGTTGCTAACTTGCCAGTGAAATTTTTACGTTTTTATAATACTTCCCTATGCCACCATTACTGTTTGTTTAAGCTAGCTAGAGTGAGCACTCCCTGTACCTAAATGATCCTAGAGAGAAGACATTTGCATTTCCTCTATAAGAACCTTCTAATCATAGATGAAAAGGACTGCTTTGAAGAGCTGACTGTCACTGGCAGGTGTCAGGTGGGAATTTAATGCTAAATTAAGGAGTTGGAATAGATTAAGGTATTTTCAGACCACTATGGACCACTGAAAGTAGCATGAAGGTAGTATGGTATAATGGTAAAGAGGGTTTGAGGGGCCGGCAGTGGTCATCCATTCAAATCTTAGCTCCATCACTCTGTATGTGACTTGAATGATTTACTTAGACCTAGACCTCCTAGACCTACCTAGACCTCCATTCTTCCATGTGGAGAGTAAGAGATGACCAATACCTTGCAGAACTGTTGGGGAAAATAAAGGTATATGAAGTGTGTGCACATAGTAGGGACTCAGCAAATGAGTTTTTATTATTAAAACATGACTAATATGGCTTATTCAAATAAAATCATGGTGGTCTTAGCCCAATTTGTAGTATATTTTTAGTTAATAGAATTGTTCTCAAGTTTTTCCCATTTGACCCCTCTTTGTTACTACCTGAATCTTAACAAATGCCAAGAAGGAGAGAGGAATGGATGAATCAAATAGCATGCAATGGTAAGAGTACAATTAGACTCTGAGTTATTTGGGAAGAGGGAATAAGTTTTATTACATCTTTGTGTCTTCAGTATACTGGAATACAGTAAGAACATATCAGGTAAACTTGAATCAATTTAATTTAGAAATGCATGGATGACCAAGTATTTGAGTCAACTAGCAGCCAGAGGTTTCACACAGTGTCATTCTCTACCCCAAATTCGCTCAAGTATCATGGGATTTATTGAGTCATGTAGCACAAGCCGCAGCACTACTCGTACCTCAGTCTTGACCTTTCAGAGTCCTTTCTTGCTTTGGGATCCAGTCAAAGGCACTAACCTGTTATCCACTGATAAATGGGTCGTGGCAGTATTTTCAAGTGCAGAATATGCTGCCTCCAAAACCCAAAGAACCCTAATGTGTTTCCTTCTTGGTGGCAAGAGGTACTTTGTGCAATGGCTTGTTCTTTTCTTTGGAGGGAATGTCCCCAAAAGTTCCAGATCATTGAACCCCCAAAAACTTCACCAATGTGGCAAGCCTCGAAATCTTTGTACAGTTTCTCCCCCACATTCTGGAGTACATGTGCCTTACCAAGGCTTCCAGACTAATCAACACCTACTTCTTATGGTGTCTGATTAACATGATGGTATTGGCATACTGGACCAATATGATGTTCTGCAAGATGTTCAAAAAGTTCAGATCGCTTTAGATGATATTATGGACAGAACGTGGATTAACATGACAATGGGGCAAGACCATGAATGCTTACTGTTGCCCATCCAATGCAATCATCTTTTCAAATGAGCGTGGAAAAGAACACATTCGCCAAATCAATGGCTGCACACCATGTACCTAAGGCTCTGCTAATCTCTTCTAGAAAGGTATCACATCTAGGATAGCAGGTGTAGTTGGAGACACTACTTGATTAAGTTTGTGGTAGTCTACTTGTCATCCTCCATGATCTACTAGTTCTTGTAGAGGCAAACTGGTAGATTAAATGTGAATATGACATGGACCATCATTCTTCCATTCTTTTAAGTTTTGAGGCACTAAACTCTGCCAGTCCCCTAAAATATTACAGGTTTTCTTTTTATGTTGGCCATTGTCGAAGAGCAGTTTCAGGCGCTTCCACTTGGCCTTTCTTGTTACTGCTTAGTAGCTCTTATTCTACAGGTCAAGAAACTAATGTGAGGGTTCTTCCATTTCTATGTATGCCTGTTCCAATTATACATTCAGGAATAGGCAAAATAACTGGGTTGGTCCATGCACTTAGTGGAACCAGTGTGAGACATACCTGGCCAAAGACTCCATTTATTACCTGATTCACACATGCTCCTATTCCAATAAGAGAACCATGTTAATGTTTTATGTCCCCAGGTATCAGTGTTAACTTGGACCTTGTATTCAACAACCCTAAAAAGACTGGGGCATTTTCCTTACTCTAATATAGAGTATCTGAATAAATGGCCTCAGCTCCCTTTGCGGACGGGCTGGAGGAATCACTACCATATTTCTTTGCTGTGATTTTGCAGGGTCCTTCCTCATGGGATCCTGGTCTCCTTCGGTTGTTAGCTTCTGAGTCTGATCATAAGCAAAGATTTTTGTTTTGCTTTGTTTTTTAAATATTTTATTCATTCATTTCAGAGAGAGAGAGAGAGAGACAGAGCACAAGCCGGGGGAGAGGCAGAAGGAGAGAGAGAAGCAGACTGCCCACTGAGCTGGGAGCTGGATGCAGGTCTCAATCCCAGAACCTAGAGATCATGACCTGAACCGAATGCAGACGCTCAACCATCTGAACCACCCAGGCACCCCAATAAACAGATTTTTGACTTTCTAGTAGGACAGCTGATTTCAGCCATCTCTTCCACTTACATTTTGTTTTAATAATTAAAAAAATTAATTGTGGTAAAAAAACATAAAATTTACCACTTTAATCATGTTTAAATGTACAGTCCAGTAATATTAAGTAGAGTCACAGTGTTGTGCAAGAGATTTCCAGAACTTTTCATCTTGCAAAACTAAAACTCTATATCCATTAAATAACTCCCCATCTAACCGTCCCCCCAGCCCCTGGCAACCACCATTCTACTTTCTGTTCCTATGAATCTGACTACTACAGATGCCTCATATAAGTAGAATAATACATTATTTGTCTTTTTGTTTACTTATCCATTCTTGATCTCCTTTAATTATATATACTAGTCAGTCCATCTATACTGGTCCTTTTGAGAAAAACATGTTCTTTGAACTATCTCCAAGATCCATCAGTCAGACTTTTCTGGCTACCATTTTGACATTGTCCACACTTCTTTCAATGTTTAAGTACTACCATCTGGCCAAAGCTAGTCTGGGATCTTATCACCATTGCTACTAGGGAGCTCATACCCTGCCATCAATACTGACTTAGAGACAACAGTTGCTACAAGATTCTCAATGATGTTAGTACTTTCCTTAGCTAGTGCATTCCTTGTTGCTTCAATAAATAGAGTGTCTTCCAGGCCATTCCATTAAGCATGATCAACTGGTGGATTTTTCAGTCTTAGATAATAGATTCATTATAGCAGGCCCACTTCTTTGAGCCTTTTGATTCCTTTAACCACAGGTTTTCCTGGCAGTGCTGGCATATCTACTTTTTTTTTTTAAAGATTTTATTTATTTATTTGACAGAAAGATAGAGAGAGAGTATAAGTATGCGGAGTGACAGGCAGAGGGAGAGGGAGAAGCCAACTCTCCACTGAGCAGGCAGCCCAACACCGGGCTCAATTCCAGGACCCTGGGATCATGACCTGAGCCAAAAGCAGACTCATAACCAACTGAGCCACCCAGGCACCACTGTCTACTTGATTTAATACAGATTTATCACTTTTTTTAAACGTCAAAGACCCATCCCAGCAGTGTAGGACCATCTCTCAGGGCTTGCAGAGTATTAAGTCGTATGCCATAACAGTGTCCTGATATTGATGAATTGTCCCTTATCCAACCCTAAATCCCACCCCCATTTATGCAGCCCTCAGGCATACTCTCTTGGTACTTGTCATTATATGTAAGTCAGGTCCTATAGCTACTTTGGGATATAATCTTGCCTAGTTAGGCTATTTGATTCTAGATACGGATCCATGGCCAGGAAGATAAATTGGAGCAGATCCTGACGGGGACGTCAAAGTGGGGAGGGATGAGCCTTCATCTTCCTTCCTGAGAGAATGGGTCACTTCTATAGGCCCAGAGTGTTACCAGCTAGACCCCAAGACATGACTTTTACAGCTCACCTCCTTGTACCCACCGACCTTTGTCCCACATTTCCCTTAAGCTCTTCTTTCCAGTTCATTTCTTGACTCAGACCCTATTGGTATAACATCTCATGATGGAAACCAAAACTACTCCGCAAGCAGAGGAAGAGCTCTGGTGGCCCGTATCACCCAGACCAGGTTGAGCTAAACCCCCAACTTGCACCTGTGCAGATGAGCCATGGTGTGACCTCTGGAATGACTGACAATTACCTTTACTTCATTATAATATTAAAATCTCCACCAAAGGAAGAGTATCAGCTTCACTTACATGACATACAATATATGTACAGGCATGTTTTCTACAGGCACAGTTGTGTTCTTATGCTTGCCTCTACACACATGATAAGCCTTCCTCATTTAAATAATCATCCCGACCCTAAATAAAAGAAACCCATTCACCATTGCTCAGGGAGTCACAGCCTTGGAAGTTATTCCCTGTATCTCCTTATTTGTTGCAAATAAAGCTTCATTTGTGTGACAACTCAGCTGGTGTAGTTTCTATCTGTGACTCACTAAGAAGTGAACTCGCATTAGTTCTGTTACAAGAGGATTCGGAGGAGTCTTGGGGTTCAACTTTCTCAAGTGCATCTACTTAGATATCTTTACCTCAAATCTCACGGCCCTACTTCTTCCTTATCAGGACCCAGTTTTATTTTTTAGGACCCAAATTTTATGAAGAGGCTCTCATACACTGAGAATTCAGACTTCTCTAAAATTCTCCAATTCTCACAGTTCTGCTTTGTAATTAATTGTCTCTGACCATTGGTTGCAAGAGACAAGGGTCTCTTTATTTCTTATCTTTTTTTTAAAGATTTATTTATTGGGGTATCTGGGTGGCTCAGTTGGTTAAGTCTCTCCTTCAGCTCAGGTCATGATCTCAGGGTCCTGGGATCGAGTCCCATGTCAGGGTCTCTGATCAGCTGGAAGCCTGCTTCTACCTGCCACTCTGCCTGCTTGTGCTCTCTCTCTCTCTCTCCCTCTCTCTCTCTCTCCCAAATAAATAAATAAAATCTTTAAAAAAAGATTGATTTATTGATTTGAGAGAGAGTGGGAGAGGGAAAGAGAATTTCAAGCAGACTCCTCCATGAGCACAGAGCCCCACACAGGGCTCAAAATCATGACCCTGAGATCATAACCCTGACATGAACACCTGAGCCAAAACCAAGAGTCAGACACTTAACAGACTGCACCACCCAGGTGCCCCAAGAAATGAGGGCCTCTTTAAATGCTAACGGTGAGGTCCTTTTCTTTGAATTGTTGATTAACAGGTCTCAGCCCATCATTTTCTTTTCTTTTCTTTTTTTAATTATTTATTTATTTATTTGACACAGAGAGAGGGATTACAAGTAGGCAGAGAGGCAGGCAGAGAGGAGAGAGGAGGAAGCAGGCTCCCTGCTGAGCAGAGAGCCCGATGCGGGCCTCGATCCCAGGACGCTGAGATCATGACCTGAGCCGAAAGCAGAGGCTTTAACCCACTGAGCCACCCAGCCGCCCTATTTTTTTTTTAAAAAGATTTTATTTATTTGACAGAGAGAGATCATAAGTAGGCAGAGAGGCAGGCGGAGAGAGGGGTGGAAGTGGGCTCCCTGCTGAGCAGAGAGCCCCATGCGGGGCTCGATCCCAGGACCCTGAGATCATGACCCGAGCCGAAGGCAGAGGCTTTAACCTACCGACCCACCTAGGTGCCCCTCTTCTTTGCCTATTTAAACTCTACCTACCTTTGAAATGCCTTGAAAGGCTCCTCTGTGGAGCGTCCCTGACTGTGGTAGCCTATACTGATCTCTTTCCCTCTGAATAATGCCAGCCCGCACAGTTTAGCACTGGATTACATTCTGCTCTATACTGGGCTTGTACTTAGTCATGGTTAAGATCTCAAGATCTTAATATTGGACATTACAGGGTGCCTGGTTGGCTCAGTGGGTTAAAGCCTCTGCTTTCGGCTCAGGTCATGATCTCAGGGTCCTGGGATCGAGG
>LNAC01000087.1:2702797-2721816 GCA_002007465.1 Ailurus styani | reverse complement strand
AAACTTTAAAAAAAAAAAAAAAAAAAAGAAGACTTAATTCTAGCCCCAACTCTGCCACTATCCTTCTAAGTGACCCTAGCAAGCTCTTCCCCGTCTCTGAACTTTAGTTTTCTTATCAGTGAAGTGTGACATTTGTGTCCTGCTATCTGTAAGGAGTCTTTCAAACTCTATAGGTCTACAGTTTTATCTTTCTGGGGCCTAAACTGTTCATGTTGCATAGCAATAGGAAGTTCCACACTGACTGGAATCTGGAGGTCCTGATCTTGTGCTAAGTCACAAACACAGTTCCCTAGTTGACGTAATCTTGTCTAACTACAGAAGTTTCCTAGCTAGACTGACCTCTTTCTTGTGAAAAAGACTGCAGTCTTTTGGACAGAGGCTTTATCATGCAAATTACCCTGACACCTACTCTGGGTTTAGAATATCCATTTCATTACTTGGCAAATAAGATGATCCTTTTTTTTTTTTAAAGCATTTAAAAAAAATTCTTTTTAACTAAACTCTACCTGAACGTGGGGCTCAAACTCATGACCCCAAGATCAAGAGTCACATACTCTACCAACTGAGCCAGCCAGCCAGGCACCAAAAGATGATCATCGTTAAATAGAGGGAAGTATGATATGGAAGCTGAACCTCTCTGAATCTCAACTTCCTCGTCTATAAAATAAAAAATCTGTGAAATACTTACATCACTGGGTTGTTGTGAGGATTAAATAAGAAAGTGTATTTGATAGTATCTGGCACATACTTCAAATTCATCCACTCAGAGTTGTCCTTCTCCATTGCTATTACCTGAGACTTATCCAAGCTGCCATCTTGCCTGGATTTAGGAACTAGTTTCAAATCTTATTTCTACAATTCCATTGCCTCTTAGAAGCCAGTAATATTTTAAACATAAATTGAATTACATCCCTCCCCGATTGAAACCCTCTAAACCTTCCCATTTTTCTTGAGAAAAAAAATCCCAAATCTTTACCACGGACTACCAGCCCCCCCCCTTTTTTTTTGCCCCAGGGGTACAGGTCTGTGAATCATCTGGCTTACACCTTTCACAGCATTCACCAAAGCACAAACCCTCCCCAGTGTCCATAACCCATCCACCCTATCCCTACCCTCCCACCCCCCAGTAACCCTCAGTTTGTTTTGTGAGATTAGGAGTCTCTTAAGGTTTGTCTCCTTCCCCATCCCATCTTGTTTCATTATTTTTCCCTCCCTACCCCCCACGACCCCCTGCCCTGACCCTCAAGTTCCTCATATCAGAGAGGCCATATGATAATTGTCTTTCTCTGATTGACTTATTTCACTTAGCATAATACCCTCTAGTTCCATCCACGTCATTGCAAATGGCAAGATTTCGTTTCTTTTGATAGCTGCATAGTATTCCATTGTATATATATACCACCTCTTCTTTATCCATTCATCTGTTGATGGACATCTAGGTTCTTTCCATAGTTTGGCTATTGTGGACATTGCTGCTATAAACATTCGGGTGCACGTGCCCCTGAGGATCACTACCTTTGTGTCTTTAGGATAAATACCCAGTAGTGCGATTGCTGGGTCGTAGGGTAGCTCCATTTTCAACTTTTTGAGGAATCTCCATACTGTTTTCCAGAGTGGCTGCACCAGTTTGCATTCCCACCAACAGTGTAGGAGGGTTCCCCTTTCTCCGCAACCTCGCCAACATCTGTCATTTCCTGACTTGTTGATTTTAGCCATTCTGACTGGTGTAAGGTGGTATCTCGCTGTGGTTTTAATTTGTATTTCTCTGATGCCGAGTGATGTTGAGCACTTTCTCATGTGTCTGTTGGCCATTTGGATGTCTTCTTTGGAGAAATGTCTGTTCATGTCTTCTGCCCATTTCTTGACTGGGTTATTTGTTTTATGGGTGTTGAGTTTGAGAAGCTCTTTATAGATTTTGGATACTAGCCCTTTATCTGATATGTCATTTGCAAATATCTTCTCCCATTCTGTCAGTTGTCTTTTGGTTTTGTTGACTGTTTCCTTTGCTGTGCAAAAGCTTTTAATCTTGATGAAGTCCCAATAGTTCATTTTTGCCCTTGCTTCCCTTGCCTTTGGTGATGTTCCTAGGAAGAAGTTGCTGCGGTTGAGGTCAAAGAGGTTGCTCCCTGTGTTCTCCTCAAGGATTTTGATGCATTCCTTTCTCACATTGAGGTCTTTTATCTATTATGAGTCTATTTTTGTGTGTGGTGTAAAGAAATGATCCAGTTTCATTTTTCTGCATGCGGCTGTCCAGTTTTCCCAACACCATTTGTTGAAGAGACTTTTTCCCACTGGACATTCTTTCCTGCTTTGTCGAAAATTAGTTGACCATAGATTTGAGGGTCTATTTTTGGGCTCTATATTCTGTTCCACTGATCTATGTGTCTGTTTTTGTGCCAGTACCATACTCTCTTGATGATGACAGCTTTGTAATAGAGCTTGAAGTCTGGAATTGTGATGCCGCCAACTTTGCTTTTTTTTTTTTTTTTTCAACATTCCTTTGGCTATTTGGGGTCTTTTCTGGGTCCATATAAATTTTAGGATTATTTGTTCCATTTCTTTGAAATAAATTGCTGGTATTTTGATGGGGATTGCATTAAATGTGTACATTGCTCTAGGTAACATAGACATTTTCACAATATTTGTTCTTCCAATCCATGAGCATGGAATGTCTTTCCACTTCTTTGTGTCTTCCTCAATTTCTTTCATGAGTACTTTATAGTTTTCTGAATACAGATTCTTTGCCTCTTTGGTTAGGTTTATTCCGAGGTATCTTATGGTTTTGGGTGTAATTGTAAATGGGATTGACTCTTTAATTTCTCTTTCTTCTGTTTTGTTGTTGGTATATAGAAATGCAACTGATTTCTGTGCATTGATTTTATATCCTGACACTTTACTGACTTCCTGTATGAGTTCTAGCAGTTTTGGAGTGGAGTCCTTTGGGTTGTACCAGCCCTTTTTGACCTGATTTTTGCCCACTCTTTTGGGTCTCATCTCTTGACACTCACTCCTTGCTTATGTCACTCTAGCCACACTGACTGACTCTCAGTTCCCCAGCTGAGGCCATTCCCCATGCTGTCTCCTGGCTAGCTGGGACTGGGCCTTCAGATCCCAACTTAAAACTTACTTCTTCAAAAAGAGCATCTGGAACCTTCCTGAATAATTGTTTCTCAATGATCTCCCTGTTCCCATTATGCTCTCCCCTGATGATCTCATAATATTCAAGAACTTAAGAGTATGATCTTTGGAAGCTGAAATATGGGTTCAGATCCTTGCTCTAACACCTCAGCTATGTGATCCAGGACCCATTCCTTAAACTTTCTGAACCTCGGGTTCTTAGTAAATGGAGAAGTTAGCATCAACCTCAAAAGACTGTTATGAAGATTAAATGAGAATCCAAGTGAAGCACTTAGTGCAATGAGCAATAAATGCTCATAAATTGTAGCTATTTATTATTATTGATAACTGTCACTAATAATAATTCTGTAAATTCTTCTAGGCCTGTGTTATAGTACTTGGAAGACAGCTACAATTTGTGTCAGTATGCCTAGGTTTCAGTCCTGAAATTGACTCTATGAATTTGGGCACCCTTGATCTTTGAGCCTCATTTCTTCATCTATAAAATAAGTTTATTAACCCCTACCCAACTCACTATAAAGGGCTATTGTGGAGCTCAAACAGGATGGTACATGTACAAAGGCCTCGTAAATTGTAAAGGGCTATATGCAAAAGTAAATTCTGTTATTATTGATAATCTTTGGCTCACCTCACAAACATACACTGAGTACATAAGGTAACACTGAAGTGATGTTCTAAGTGATAGAAGCCAAGGGGAGAGCTTTGGTCTGGAAGCCAAGTTTGAATCTGATCCTTTCTCTTGGGGCCAGGTCTATTAAATCCCTGATTTGAGGGGACCCTGAATATCTGCCCAATCTCTTCAATACCTCAGGGAGTAGGGAGAGAAAAGTCCGAAAGTAAGACATGGCTTGTTTGCCTGCCCTATTGCTGTCTGCCCAGATGGGGAGAGGGACTTAGTAAGTCTCTTCCTGTGTCCTGATTCTTCTGACTCCTCCTGCCAGGCACACAGCATTGTTGGAACACTGGAGAGAAGGGCTTACTAGCTAAACTAGTAACAACTCTTTCACATACCTTCACTGCCCATCCCCATTCTGGCATGTCACAGAAAATATATTTTCCTAAATACTCAGGAAGGTGGGTTAAAATGTAAAAGAATAACACATGATTCAAATTTTGATCATCCATCCATTCACTTGTTTGTGATCTAGGGTGGGTCCTGGGTTTCATGCCCTCATCATGTAAAATGGTAAGAGATGGTGGATTCTAGGATCATTGATGGTCCTGGCTGGGAGGATGGTAGATGTTTAATCAGGTAATAAGTAAATAAATAAATTTAAAACGTAATTAAATAAATAATATGTAATTACTGGCTCTCCGAGGATAGTTCTGACATAAAGGTTAATATTTAGTTTCTGAGTAAGAAGAAAGTGAAACAATGAAGACATCTATTGGAAATTCACTCATTTGTCAATACAATGAGTGACTCATTTGTTAAATCAGATCATGGTTTTCTTTTTTTTTTTTAAGATTTACTTACTTATTTGAGAGAGAGAGAGAGAGCACGCGTGCGCGAGCAGGGAGGGGGAGGGGCTAAGGGAGAGGGAGAGAATCTCAAATAGATTCCTTACTGAGTGCAGAGCCCAAGGTGGGGCTTGATGGAGATCAATGACCTGAGCCAAAATCAAGAGTCAGATGCTCAACCAACTGAGTCACCCAGGTGGCCCCAAATAATAGTTTTCAAGTGCTAGAAGAACACTTCCTCAATTTTTGTTGTGCTTTTTATGATGTAAGAGCTATACATACAAAATAATTTTAAGTTTAATATACATTATTAACATTTAACATTTGCTCTATCACTTTCCTAAATCTAGACAATTAACCAAACAAATCCTGACACGTATCATTTGCCAATTTCTGTGGTATAAATATTCTCATCATGGCCAATTTCACAAAGTTTTAAACTTTGATGAAGTCCAATTTAGCTTTTTTTTTCTTTGGTTGCTAGAACTTTTGGTGTCTTATCTAAGAAATCACCGCCTAACCCAAGGTCACAAAGATTTATATCAATGTTTCCTTCTAAGAGCTATAGTTTTAGGTTTTACATATAGGTCTTTGATCCATTTAAGTTCACTTTTTCTATGGTATGAAGTAGGGGTCTGATTTCTTATTTTGCATGTAGATAACCAATCATCCTGGCACCATTTGTTAAAAAGACAATTCTTTCCCCATTGAGTGGTATAGCACACTATAAGATATTCAAAACATTGAGAGTTAAAGCATTTTATTTCTTAGTAAAAAATTATCAAGAGCAACTTGAACAGTGCTTGCCTTCTTACTGTATCACTTATAATATGACTGCCCAACTTTTCCGTGCTTGGAACATGCTCCTACTTCTTTCTAAGTTTGAATCAGCTTTCAAAATTTTATTCTTTGCACTTTCAACATTATGAAGTATCTCCAATAATTTTAATGTGAAAAACATCTTCCTTCTTTTGGTCACAACCATTTTCTTCACTTATATCAATAAGTTTGCCTTCACTAAGTTCCTCTGGCTATATATCTAGAGTCTTTCAGATGGAAGGTGTGTCAATATTCTCATGCTCTGTGATTTCTTCTATAATTCCATTTACATTCAATTAAAGTTTCACGTGCAGCCTTACCCCTTTTTGTTCCTTTTGTTTCTTTTCCTTTTCTTTTTTCAAAGTTTGTCTATCTGTCTGTCTATCTATCTATCTATCTATCTATCTATCTACCTACCTACCTATCTACTATCTAAGTAATCTCTACACCCAATGTGGGGCTTGAACTCATGAGACTGAGATCAAGAATTGCACGCTTCTCTGACTGAACCAGCCAGGTGCCCCTCACTTTTTGTTTCTTTGCTTCGTTTGAACATTTCTTCCCCAATTCCCTTGTTTGAATATTCATTCCTTTAAAATGTCACGTGTTTTTTATCATTGGTAGAAAAAGACATAACACCGTATATAATTTATTGTCTGTCACAAAATATTGTCTGTGAAAAAAAGATGACCAATCACTGACGGACTTTGAAAGAAGTGATTGAGGGGTGCCTGGCTGGCTCAGTTGGCAGAGTATGTGACTCTTGAGGTGTTGTGAGTTCAAGCCCCACATTGGGTGAAGAACTTACAAAAAAAAAAAAGTGATGTGACTGGTCACTGAACATGATGTGAATCTATTATTTACATAGTGATTCATGGACAGAAGAGAAACCAGCAATATTGGTACCTTGTGCAATTACTTACAGTTAACATATTATGATAAATGAAACTTGGGGGCACCTGGCTGGCTCAGTCGGTGGAGGAAGCAATTCTTGATCTTGAGGTTCTGAGTTCAAGCCCCAGGTTGGGTATAGAGATTACTGAAAAATAAAATCTAAAAAAAAAACCCTCAAAAACTTTAGTTGTGTTTTGGGGAGATGTTACTTAATTAAACTGTGGTAACTAAAATTTGCACATTTCAGAACTGTGCAAAACAAGGGCTGCTTGTATTTAACTCTTTTCTTAATATATTCAATTATAGTTTTATATAATGTAGCTTTTTAAAAATTGCTGTGTTTAACAATTGACTCACAAAATTTCTTAAAATTTAATAACTGGATCTCATGATCCAAGCTGACCCCAGCCCATCACTGTTTTCAACTTAATATTCATCAATTCTATGAATCCAATCCTTTCTTCCCATAGCCAAAACACAGACACACACACATATAAATATTTTCAAAATAAAGAAAAAACTTTTTTCAACTTTGTATTCTTATAGTGTCTGGATCATAGTTAGAGTTTAGTGTTTGTAGAATTCAGGTGGATTCACATTCACATGAGAATGCACACATAAATTCCATTATTTCTTCTTCTTTTTTTTTTAAAGATTTTATTTATTTATTTGACACAGAGATAGAGATCACAAGTAGGCAGAGAGGCAGGCAGAGAGAGAGATGGGGGGAAGCAGGCTTTCCGCTGAGCGGAGAGCCCAATGCGGGCCTCGATTCCAGGACCCTGAGATCATGACCTGAGCCGAAGGCAGAGGCATTAACCCACTGAGCCACCCAGATGCCCAAATTCCATTCTTTCTTTCTTTTTTATTATTATTATTATTTATTTATTTATTTGACAGAGAGAGAGAGAGAGAGAGAGAGAGAGAGAGATCACAAGTAGGCAGAGAGGCAGGCAGAGAGAGAGGAGGAAGCAGGCTCCCCACTGAGCAGAGAGCCCGATGCGGGCCTCGATCCCAGGACCCTGAGATCATGACCTGAGCCGAAGGCAGAGGCTTTAACCCACTGAGCCACCCAGGTGCCCTTCCATTATTTCTTCATATGCATCCCTTATATGATTGGGGGTACAGCATGCCCAAGTAAGGGAGACATCAGATTATAACAGATGCTGACTCCTTGGGCTGGTCTACTGTGTGCCCCCAAATATTTTTTATTTGGTTTTTTTATTATGAGAGAATATATGTACATTTGGAAAGAATAGGGAAGGGTAAAAAGAAGCTGTTAACTCTTTTCTAGAGCTTTAAAGATATAGATGAGGTTAAAAAGATGAGAAAAGGCCGGGGGAAAATAATTACCTTTGTGTGCCTACCACGTACCTGGCACTTTGTTGGTAACACATATAATCGTGTACCATACAAATGAGAAAAGTAAGACTCAGAAAGCATAAGTGACTTCCTTCAGTCAAACAGCCTGAAATTGGTGGAGCTGTGAACTGAACTTGTATCACTTAACTCCAGAGTGCAAGCTCTTTCCACTATACTGCACCATCTCTGTACAAGGTGTGTAGCATGGAATAGGCTGCAGAGTAGCCTAATGGAGTAGCTACGGAGTAGTCCAGGTAGCCTTGGGCTAAGGGAGACCTGACTGAGGTAGACACCCTAAGGAAAGGCCCAGAGATTCAAATGCCCATAACAACTTTCCTCCTCAGTCCAGTCCATACTTACATCATTAGAACCCAGGTGTCCAGGGGCTTTCTACTGTACCATACATTCCATGCTGCCTCATATGTAATTCTTATGAAAAATACATCATAAACACTCCCCAATGTCAAATGTATCCTAATACTTTCCTTCTGGGACCAGAGGATGGCAGTATGAGTTACCATGAACAGTGTTAATAATAATAATATTTATGCTTATGGAAATACACTCTTGTGTTACTATTCAGTCAAATTTGATGTATATGAAGGCATTTCACTTACATTATAAATGCTCGCGGTGGTTTTCCCCTCCCTGGTGGTTAGCACATGTTCCCATGCTGAGGGTGGGAGGAGGCATGGCTGTGCTGAAGCAATAAGGATACGTGCAGTCAGATGGACCTGGGTTGGAATCTTAGCTCTGCCATTTACTGTCACCTTAGACAAGTAACTTCACCTCTCTGAACCTCAGTTCCTATCTGTCAACATGTTGAAACAGCACTCATCATTTTTTTCCCTCAAGTCTGCTCCTCTTCCCCTCCTGTGTTCCTCTCTGATAGCACCGATTACCATCCTTTGCCCAAGCCAGAACTCAAGTGTGGCCTTTGACTTCTCCCCGTTTTCCACATGCCAATCTAATCACAGTTTAATGCCTTTGCCTCCTGAAATCGCCATTCTCCCTACACTACCTTAACTCAGGTCACGATCACTTTTGCCTGGGTTATTGCAGTAGACACTTATAAATGGCTTTCTTGTCTCCAAATGTGTGCCCTCTAGTTTCTGTACAACAGTTAAAGTGATCTTTTTCTAAGATCAAACCTGCTAACGGCACTGACTAGCTTAAATGCTCTAATGGCTTCCTATCACCCATGAGATAACATCTGAAGTCCTTGATAGGAATTATAAGGTCTTTCCTGATTTGCCCCTGCCATAGCTGTCACTATTCCCAACCTTGCCCTCAATGCCTCAATCAAAACTGCCCTCTTGCTTCTTCAGACACATCATGTTTTCTCTTGCCTGTAGGTTTTTGGACATTCTATTTCTGCTGCCTGGAACATGTTCTTTTCCTATCTATTCCCTTCTCACCCCTCCACCCAATTTACCTAGCTAAGTCCTAGCCATTCTTCAGGTCTCTGCTCAGGTATCATCTCTAAACAGTCTTGCCCAGCCCCTGAGTTTGGGCCAGATATCCCTGATACGTGTTCCTAAAGTACACTGTGCTTACCCTCTTAAATCATAATTGCTTATTTTCTCATCTGCCTCCACCCATAGAGTCTAAATTCCTTAAGGGCAGAGACAATACCTTGCTTACCACAGAATATAGTGGCTGGTAAATAGTAGTGTTCAATGATTACTGACCAAATGATTGAATTAATGAACTGTTCTTTGCTTTCACTGCCCAGACCCCTGGCTTTGTAGTCTAGGTTTCAGCATCTGCTTCTAACCTCTTTTCTGGTTTAAGTGACCTGTTCTTTTCTTGCACCCTAGGTACCTACCAAGGCAACTCTATGTTCTCTCTTATTGTCAATATCTTCTGTAGTTCCAATTAGTATAGTCCACTCGTTTTTTTTTAAGATTTTATTTATTCATTTATTTTAGGGTGGGGGAAGGGGCAGAGGGAGGAGAGAGAGAATCCCAAGCAGACTCCAAACTGAGCTTAATCCCACGACCCCAACATCATGACCTGAACTGAAACCAAGAGCCAGGTGCCCACTAACTGAGCCAGATAGTCCATTCTTTACCCTCAAGGAATATAGGATATCTGTGCTTGTCAACCCTGACTACCACTCCTACTTGCCCAGAGAGATTCAGATAATAACAACGATTATCATTTAATGAGCACCTACTCAATTTCCTTGTATAAATAACACACATTAGCTTTATCTTATTGATGAGAAAACAGGTTCTTCTGTTCATATCTAGTAGTTACTCGGGATTTGAATCCATGGCTGTCTTGTTCCAAAGCTTTTCCCACTACATAGCCTTGAAAGTGTTATATCTCTTACTGTATCAGGTTTGACAGAAAATATTTATTTGCGTTGTTAGGGGAAAGAGGCAGTGATAGCAGTGAGGCACAACCTTTTTTAAGGGGAATTTGGTAATATCTAACAAAACTACATACGCACTTATCTCATTTATCTTTTTTTTTTTTTTAAGATTTTATTTATTTATTTCACAGAGGGAGAGAGATCACAAGGAGGCAGAGAGGCAGGCAGAGAGAGAGAGGGGGAAGCAGGCTCCCCGCTGAGCAGGGAGCCCGATGCGGGCCTCGATCCCAGGACCCTGAGATCATGACCTGAGCCGAAAGCAGAGGCATTAACCCACTGAGCCACCCAGGCGCCCCTCATTTATCTTTTGACACAGATATCCCACTTTTAAGAATTTACCCTAAAGTTATATCTACAACATTAAAAAAATACCCATACATAAAATTATTCATTGCAACATTGTCTGTAATGTGAAATATTATAAACAACCTAAATACCCTCACATAGGAGAATGGTTGAATAAACTATAGACATAGTTCTCAAATATTTTGGTCACAGGCTCTCTTTACTCTCTTATAATTTATTGAGGACCCCAGAGTTCTTTTGTTTATGTGGATTAAATCTATTGATATTTTTTACCTTTCAAATTAAAGCTAAGGTTTTAAACAATTATTCATTTATTTAAAATAACAATAGTGAACTCATCATACATTAATAAAAAATAGCTATATATTTCAAAACAGAAACATGGTAAGAAGAGTGGCCTCATTTGCGCTTTTGCAAATCTCTTTAAAGTTAGTCCACTAGAAGATAGCTGGGTTATCATATCTGCTTCACATTCAATCTGTTGGGATATGTTTTAGTTGAGGTATATGAAGAAAATCTTTCCTGTAGTTAGAAAAGTGAGTATTTTAATGTTAATTTCTGATACTTGTGGATATTTTTTTTGATACTCATCAAAACTTGAAAGTGGCAGTTTCTTTCTTTCTTTCTTTTTTTTTTAAAGATTATTTATTTATTTATTTGACAGAGAAATCACAAGTAGTCAGAGAGGCAGGCAGAGAGAGAGGAGGAAGCAGGCTCCCCACTGAGCAGGGAGCCCGATGCGGGCCTCGATCCCAGGACCCTGAGATCATGACCTGAGCCGAAGGCAGAGGCTTTAACCCACTGAGCCACCCAGGTGCCCGAAAGTGGCAGTTTCTTAAAGGTTAACAGCAACGTGGAATCTGAAATCATTATCAATGAACTTTTTGTATTCTTTTCCATTAAATCCTTTGGTCTATATTACACTTTAAGGAGATATTTACCCATGTATGTTTTTGTAACATCATGCATTGGCCATTTGAAAAAATACTAGTTTACTGAGTTATGCAGACCTTCCAAATGTCGACACATTTCACTACACAAAAATTTTTTTTTTTTTAAAGATTATTTATTTATTTATTTCACAGAGGGAGAGAGATCACAAGGAGGCAGAGAGGCAGACAGAGAGAGAGGAGGAAGCAGGCTCCCTGCCGAGCAGAGAGCCCGATGTGGGCCTCGATCCCAGGACCCTGAGATCATGACCTGAGCCGAAAGCAGAGGCTTTAACCCACTGAGCCACCCAGGCGCCCTACACAAAAATTTTTTAAAACCACTCCACAACATTTGTTAATATCACCACTCATGTCTTCAGAAAAGTCTGGGAAGCTGTTGAGTTCATGGTGGTGAATACAAGTTTTCCAAAATTATAATTTTTACTTGAAAGCTTGAATTTTATCATTGGCAACAAATAGTATTAATTCTTCTCCTTGAAGTGACAGGCATACTTCATTTTTATTTTCTAGGAAATGTCTGCCAAATTTCCACATCTGAATAACACTAGTTGTTCTTTAAAGTAAATATGATGTTCAAGTAAAAGTGAGGGGTGTGTGTGTGTGTTTTCTGGCTTTACTCACTGAGAGAGCTTGAAGCAATGGCACTGTGAGAAACTTGGGTGGCTCAGTAGATTGAGTTTGGANTCCCAGGGTCCTGGGATGGAGCCACACTTCGGGCTCTCTGCTCAGCAGGGAGTCTGCTCCTCCCTCTGCCTGCCACTTCCCCTGCTTGTGCTTTCTATCTCTATTAAAAAGAAGCAATGGTACTGTAGTGGCAATGAGCAAACCTACTACCTAGATCTTGGTTTTTATTTTGATAAGATCTTAGTTTTTTATTTTTTATTTTTTTATTTTTATTTTTTTAAAGATTTTATTTATTCATTTGACACACAGAGAGAGATTACAAGTAGGCAGAGAGGCAGGCAGAGAGAGAGGAGAGAGGAGGAAGCAGGCTCCCCGCTGAGCAGAGAGCCCGATGTGGGCCTCGATCCCAGGACCCTGGGATCATGACCTGAGCCGAAGGCAGCGGCTTTAACCCACTGAGCCACCCAGGCGCCCAAGATCTTTATTTTTTAAACGATTTTATTTATTTGTCAGAGGGAGACAGACAGACAGAGACACACCGAGAGAGAGAGAGAGAGAGAGAGAGAGAGAGAGAGAGAGAGAGAGAGAGAGAACGGCTCCCTGCTGAGCAAAAAGCCCAATGCGTGACTCAATCCAAGGACCCTGGGATCATGACCTGAGCCGAAGGCAGATGCTTAACTGACTGAGCCATCCAGGTGTCCCTAAATCTTGATTTTTAAACATCATTCTTCATTAAACGGAACTAGGGTTAAGAGAGGAAATGGGTGATTCTAGGGCCTAGGAAAGCACAAAGTAATTCTGGGATGTAGTGTTAGAAAGTAAAGGAGATGCTTAAAAAAGGATGATAAAATGATAAAAGGACATAGAAGCCAGCCAAGTCTGAAAGTCTTTTTACAGTGATTATACAATTCATAGAATAAAATAAAAATTGATGAGCTCATTCTGATATAAGTCAATAAATTGATAAATGAATAAAGGGGGGAGACGTAAGAAGCTCTCCTGGATGGTAAGAAGACAAAAAATGTACAAGGAATGATAATGATGGAATTGCAAAATTACCATTTGGCAACGACTACAGTGTTTCAAGCAAGCATTATCAATAAATGTTAAAATCTGTGTGTAGTCTCAGATGATATTTATTAATTACAAAAAGCAAACACTGGGGTGCCTGGGTGGCTCAGTGGGTTAAAACCTCTGCTTTCGGCTCAGGTCATGATCTCAGGGTCCTAGGATCGAATCCCACATCAGGCTCTCTGCTTGGTGGGGAGCCTGCTTCCTCCTCTCTCTGCCTGCCTCTCTGCCTACTTGTAATCTCTCTCTGTCAAATAAATAAATAAAATCTTAAAAAAAAAAAGCAAACACTGGATAAACCTGGCAGATACCACCTTAATTAGCCAAGTGAACAAAGTTGTTATCACCAGTGAAAGGACATACAAGTATCACATGCCTCCTGATGCATTAGGGAAGACATAACATCAGTTCTGCGGTATTCCTGCCAAAAGTGCCTAACTTGACTCTAATCAAAAAAAAATATCAGACCAACTCAAATTGAGGGGTATTTTACAAAATAAATGGCCTGTATTCTTTGAAAGTGTCAAGGTCATAAAAGACAAAGACTGAGAAACTGTTCCAGATTAAATAAAATTAAACAGATTTAACAACTAACTATAATGTGTGATCCTGCCTTGGATCCTGGACCAGAAAAAAACAATTATTTTCTTTCTTTTTTTTTAAATTTTTTTTTTTAATTTATTGGACAGAGAGATTACAAGTAGGCAGAGAGGAGGCAGAGAGAGGAGGAAGCAGGCTCCCCGCCGAGCAGAGAGCCCAATGCCAGCAATCTCAGGACCTTGAGATCATGACCTGAGCTGAAGGCAGAGGCTTCAACCCACTGAGCCACCCAGGCGCCCCAATTATTTTCTTTTTGTAAAGGAATATTAGTGGGACAATTGTTAGGATTTGAATAAGTTCATAGATTAGATCATAGTATTTTATCAATGTTAAGTTTCTGATTTTGCCAATTGTACCGTGATATTTGTACTCTGTTTCGAGGAAGGAAATGCACGAAAAAATATTTAGGGATAAATGGGTCAGAAAATAATTAAAATAGTTTGTTTATATATCTGTAAATGCATCTATATCTTTATAGAGATAGAAGAGCAAGAATAACAGCAAGTGCAAGAAAATGAGTGAGAATAATAAAGCAAATGCGGTTAGATATGGGTGAGAGATATATAGGATTTTTTTTTTTAAGATTTTATTTATTTGAGAGAGAGACAGTGACAGAGAAAGAGAGCGCGCAAGCGGAGAGGAGAGGGAGAAGCAGGTTCCCTCTGAGCAGGGACCGCCAATGTGGAGTTAGATTCCAGGACCCTTAGAATCATGACCTGAGGTGAAGACAGACGCTTAACTGCCTGAGCCACCCAGGTGTCCGTAGAATTTTTTGGTAGTATTTTTGCAACTTTTCTTTACATCTGAAATAATTTTTAACTTTTTTTTAAGATTAAAAAACATTTTTTTAAAGATTTTATTTATTTATTTGACACACAGAGAGAGATTACAAGTAGGCAGAGAGGCACGCAGAGAGACAGGGAGAGGAGGAAGCAGGCTCTCTGCCGAGCAGAGAGCCCGATGCGGGCCTCGATCCCAGGACGCTGAGATCATGACCTGAGCCGAAAGCAGAGGCTTTAACCCACTGAGCCACCCAGGCGCCCTAAAAAACATTTTTTTAAAAGTAATCTCTACACCAATGTGGGACTTGAACTCATGACCCGAAGAACAAGAGTTGCATGCTCTACTGACTGGGCCAGCCAGGTGCCCTGAAATTATTATTTTTTTTAAAGTTAAAAAAAAAATCCCATAAACATAATATTTTGAACTATTTTCTAAATAAATATAATCGGGATCATACATAATTGGGATCATACAATAGTCTTTTTTACTTAACACTGTTTTTTTTCAAAGATTTTATTTATTATTTGAGAGAGAGAGAGGGGAGAGATATCAAGAGAGACTGAGGGGGGAGGGAGGGGCGCAAAGCTGGCTCCCTGCTGAGCAGGGAGCCTGATACAGGGCTCAATCCCAGGATCATGAGCTGAGCCGAAGGCAGACACTAAAGTGACTGAGCCATCCAGGTGCCACTTTAACACTTTTTCTTAATTTGGTATTGGATCATGAGCAGTTTTCAATGTCATTTAAAATTCTTTAAAAAGGGCGCCTGGGTGGCTCAGTGGGTTAAAGCCTCTGCTTTCGGCCCAGGTCATGATCTCAGGGTCCTGGGATCGAGGCCCGCATCGGGCTCTCTGCTCAGCAGGGAGCCTGTTTCCTCCTCTCCCTGTCTCTCTGCCTGCCTCTCTGCCTACTTGTAATCTCTCTCTGTGTCAAATAAATAAATAAAATCTTTAAAAAAAAAAAAAATTCTTTAAAAAATACAATTATTAATGAATAGTATTTCTTTGTGTGTGTACTGTAATTCATTTAACTCATTTACAGTTTTCCTTATGTTTTTGTTATAAACTTACAGTAAAATACATAATAAACATATTTTTGCATATATCTTTGTTCACATATTTAATTACCTACTTATATTTGATTCCCAAAATGGGAATTGCTTTGTTCTTTTTTAAATGATTCTGGTGACGTAACAAGCTCCCAAAAGTCCCCAGTACGTTATTAAGTTTGTGCTGCTTTCCTGATTTACAATCTGATCTCCTCTCAGGCTTGTTTTGTAACATTGTAAATTCTGGGTTTGACTCATGGCTGTGGTTGGTGATTGCAGAGGGGTGTGGAGGACTACAGCTGGCAGGAGCAGGGTGGGGGAGTTCTGGGCTACAGGGCAAACACTTGTTGAAGGGGAGTCTTACTCTCTGGTGAGCCCTGAAAGTTAGAGAAAGACCTAAAAAGTCACTGAATGGTGGAATGCACTAGCTTGATGCAGATCAGGGTAAACCAGCCTAGTTCGGTTTAACATTCTCTGATCTATTCTCTGTGATGAGACTGGTTGTGGGCACACAGAGATGAATCAAACACTGAACCTGGCTCACAGGGCTCAAAATCTGATAGGAGACACATATAAGTAAACAGAGATTGACAGTGTAGTGATAAGTGCTTATAGATTGGGAAGCACGAGATTATTGGGAACATGAAAGAGGTTTGTGCCTTCTTCTACACAAACTTTTATATAGTATATATTCTCATATACGAATATAATATTCATTCATTCCTCCCTTTTATTCATTGCACATATAATTTATTGAGCATATACCCTAGACCAAAGTGGGTGGCAGTGGAGTTGGAGAGAAATTTCAGTAACAGCAAGAAGTAGAACTTACTAGACTCAGCAACCAATTGTCCAACAGAAACACAAGAGATAAGGATGACTCCTGTGCCATTTGCAAAGCCAGGAAATGGATATCTTTTTGGCTTCATTTCTCCCCAGTTTTACTGAGGTATAATTGACAAGTAAAACGCCTGATTTTTTTATTTTTGTAAGTTTCTTCTTCTTCTTCTTATTTTTTTTAGCAATCTCTACACCCAACATGGGGCTCGAACCCAGGACACTGAGATCCAGAGTTGCAGGCTTCTCTAACTGAGCTGGCCAGATGCCACACGGCCTTAATTTTTTAAGAACAAATTTTAAAGGGCAAAGAAAATTTCGATCAGGGTGCTACAGCTTAAATTCACGTGAAGAAACTATTCTTAGAATACTGGCTTTCTACAGAATGTGTATGGAATAAAAACGAAAATGGAAAGGTCTTCCAGATTGGGAATAAAGAGGTATTTTAGAGTCACTGTATAGTTGTGGAAATCAATGCAAAATTGAGAGTGGGGTAACCAAATAAATTGACAGCAAGGAAAAGATTAAAATGAGAAAGATTTAGAGTAGAGGAGAGGGAAACATATTTTCAGGAGCAGAGAGCAAACTGGGTAGGAAGAGTTGAATGATGGAATAAAATTATAGATGAAATGATGTACAGGAGACTACTATGATCAGGAAGTGGTAGTGATGATAAAGGCAGTCTCCTTTAGCAACATATTTGAGTACAAGGAGAGAAAGTGTGAAGCAAGAGGAAACTGGTCTTGGGAACAAATGAATCATCTTCATGTAGTTGCTACACCCTGGGTAGCATGATTATTCATAAACAAATGCAGCTTTCCTGTGGTGGTAGTGAACCAGGCTTCAAAAGCACGGCTAATGTTAGGCTGCCAAACTAATCTAAATGAAAGGGCCCATTTCTCTACATTGTAAATTTTTGGCAACAGTAACTTACTCTTACAGCATTTTCTGAATATTGCAAAAAGGACTGTTAGGGCATCAGATGGGAGACTGAAGGAATCTCAGGGTCCACTTCCAGCTTTCCCCTAGGTTGGATGTATTTCATATGTAAAATGGTGGTAGTAGAGTACTTAATTCATAGAGTTGTTATGAGGATGAATCATAGTTTCTCTCTGAGCCCCAGTTTCTCTTGTTATAAAAAGGGGATAGTGATTTATTTTTTTGTAACGTGACTCAGAAGTAGATGGTGAAGGCACACTCTGGATTGTACAAAACAGGAACAGCTCATTGATTGGAAGAGAACTGTAAGGTTATATTTTCTCTAAGGTGGTTGCTCAATTATTATTTGAATTATTATCAGAGACCTTAAATAATTTTCTCATTAAGATTTATTATTATTAGGACATAACCTGAGGAAAGGTAAGATTGCCTTATAATTTTTATATACAGAAAAATATACTAGCTTTTATGCTAAAATCGGCTATACAATAGAATATTGGAGCATCCAGTGTATTAAGCTCTATTTTTCATCTGCAGAGGGATGTTATATAAATCCATTAGTGAGATTTAGGAAAATTTTACCCAGGCCAGGGATGATGAAGAACAATGCACCATTTTTTTTTCTTTTTTGATTCACTCATCTTTTGATAGGGATATATTTACACACAGAGATTGAGAAAGAAAGAACAAAAACAGATGGGAACAATCTTGAATCTAAGAAAGACGAAGAGGGTATTTGGGAACCAACAATAATTGGAACTAACATTGACTAATCTTCTCTGGGCCAGTTCTTTCACATAAATTTTCACAACAACCAGCAAGGCAGGCATTAGAAAACCCAGGTTCAGAAATATTATATAACTTGCCCAGGGTCATATAGCTAAACATGACAGAGCTGGAATTGATAGTATCAAGAACAGTCTGCCACCAGAGTCCCTGCTCATTCTACTGTAGCACCCCATGATAAAATAATGTACTGTTACTTAGGAAATTTGGTTCCAGAGGATTTGGAGAATTTCTTTCTCTATTTCCCTTCCGACGGTCTTTTTGTTTCCATTGCTTTTGGTTCTGATGTTTGCACTCTAGAGCTTGAATGGGATCGAATATGGGGTATCTGTAAACGGAATGATTCCACAGCCCCCGCTATGTAACATTTCCTTCCTTCAGAGCCTTACCTGGGATTTGACAGGGGTTGGGATGAAAGAGTAGAGGTAGAGGTGGGGGTGGGGGAGGGGGTAAGTTAGAAAAGATGGGTGTTTTTTTTCTTACCTTTAAGTACTTATGAATTTCAGGACAACCCGTTGGCTATTCTCTTGCTCGGCATGTTATTATTACTATTATTATTTTCTAATTTGGGGGCGGTTTGGGATTAAGGATTTGGTAGCTGTAGGAAATTTCTAGATCCAAAAAAAGTTAAGGTCAAAGACAATTCATCTGTTTTGGGACAGGATTTTGTGTGTGCGTGTATGGAAAAAAGATTGGTTCTGGGTCACTCTTTTTACACCCAGACACACCGAGGGGCTTAGAAGGGATCTCTCTCGAACCATGAGAGATGAAAACGAGCAGATTCCCTCACCTCCCGCTCTCAGGTGAACGTCCGAGTGACAAAAACGTTCACGGACCTTCTGGAGAGAAGGAAGGAAAAGGTGCAAAAGCAGTCACGGCCTGAGGGCGGGGGTGGGGCTGCCACTCGCCACGGTCGGTGGGGATCCAGGGGCTTCCGCCGCCCGGGAGGCATTGTCGGGGGCGGGCCTGGGGCCGAGGGCAGCGCAGCTAGCGCCGGGCCCCCGCCATCCCCAGGCCGCGCTCC
>LNAC01000087.1:2680839-2702263 GCA_002007465.1 Ailurus styani | reverse complement strand
CCATGCTGTGGCGGCGGCGGCCGCTGCTCGAGGTGAGTGTGGCGCGGCGCGGTCGGGGGCTCGCCGGCCTTCCGCCGCGGGGAAGGGCCCTGGCCGCAGCCTTCGGGCCGGGCGGACGGGGCGTCCTGCTGCTGCGGCCGCCTCCCCCACCCCGCCGCTCTGGGCCCTCAACCCTTGGTCTCCGCGTCCCCGGGGAGGTGGGAGGCGCGTGGGGGCGAGTAGGCCCCGCGCCGCCGGGAAGCCCTCGCCCTGGCCTCGGTTCCGGCGCGGCCCGGTGTGTTGGCGGGGGCCCTGGCACCGTTCAGGTTGGCCCCGAGCCCGGGCCGAGCGCAGCCTCTTACCCCGGGCCCTGCACGTACATCCTGGAGGGAGGCTGAGGACGTCTGTTTGCAAACAGCCCTGGCTTTTCCGCGCCGCAGACCGAGTCCCGCAGAGCCCCGGGGGCGGGCGGGGGGGGGTGCGGGAGGACTGGTGAGAATTGGAGTGCGGATAGTGCGGGGCCCTGCGAGCCCCCCGCATTCCCGACTGTCATTGACCGATCTGACTGGGTCGAAAACAATCGTTGGCGTTTTATTTGAGCTGAAATTTCATCACCTGCTGGTGGATCATCCCTGCCGCTTTCTATTACATTACATTTTGCCTCTAAGAGTGGTCTACCTTGGAGAAAACCCCATCCAAGCTTTGCGCCAAGTTTCCTACATAAATACTGACAATTATACAAATGGGGCTTTTTTTGTTTTTGTTTTTTACAATGGTCTTTCCCCCTTCTCCCTAATAAGAGAGTGTCAGCATTTTAATGCCTCAGTTCTTGGTACAAAAATGTTCCACCTAAATAGATCCACCGAACGGATGACAAGAGGATTTTAAAAAGTCGTGTTAACTATACTAATAACAGATATCTGATGGAAATGGGACATAGTTTAAATTTTAGAGGTTGAGTGATATGTTTTGGTAATAATGTGAAAAAAAGGTAACGATTACAGTTTGATACCTTAAGTCAGTTATTTGGGTGTTTATGGTTTATGGTAAATGTGGTTACAGGTTATTCTTGCTTTCCCTATTATGTATGTGAAGGTTGTAGGATTAATAAGTACTCCTAAAACTGTTATAATCGTGAATGAAATAAATATTACTGTAGAAAATTTGAAAAGTACAGAAAGGTACTGTGTTAACTCAGTAAATATTTAATAGGGAAAAGTCACCCATAATTTTATAATTAGTACATTTTGATGGTCATTTAAAGTTTTAAATGGGCTTGCACTATTGGTGATTTAAAAATTGTTTATGATCGTTACTTTAATTATTCAAATATTATGATTTAATTATTATTTCTATTAGGTTCAGAGTTAACTGTTCCCTTTTACTGTTTAACATCCAGTCATTTGTGTAAGACTTATAAAAATGTTTTACTAAATTTCATTGCGGTTATAGTTGAATTCATCAACTTAAACAGAATAACATGGGTAACTACCTAAAGGACCTCTGACTTACCTCCTGTGTGGCATGGGAAGCTCCTGAGGTCTTGGGAAGTTTGGTGTTGTAACCATTTTTGAGGACCTAGCATGTTAGATGCAGTAGCCTTAGATTGTTTTTGTAAGGTTTTGCTTAAGAATTTACAATTCTAAAAAACTGGCTTGATTAAAAAAAATTGGGGGGAGTAGATTAAGTTTCAGAAGTCTAGTTCAGTTCTCAGTGTGTCTCTGAAGACTACCAGCATTAGAATCAGTTGAGAGTGCTTATTAAAATAGATCCCTGGTACCTTGAATTAGAATTTCTAGGGATAATGGTGACCCAGGGATCTTTATTTTTATCAAGCTCCCTGATTCTTAGTCTTACTAAAGTTTGAGAACCACCAACATAGTAAGTTAAAAGTTAACAAACCTTGTCAACCCTGATGACAGTATCTGTTTTCCGGCAAAGCTATCGACATTAAGTGGCAATACGTTTTTCATAGCAACAGATAATGGTGTTACTTACAATTGTAGAAGGGAAAAGGATATTTCAAGGGATAGATAATTCCATTAACATATATCGAGAACCTTTTCTGGTAGCTGTGGTGTTATAGAAGGATACCTGGCCACTTATCTTGCACTTAATCTCTCCTTGGACTTTGAAGTCATTGTCTATAAAATGTAGATACTATACATACCTTGCAAGGCTTTTAGAGTTAATTCAGTTTTGTAATTTGTAGAAGATCGTTATAAAATTTTAGCTATTAAGTGTCAGGTCCTGTCTTTGGTGTTCTAGGAAACACAAAAATATGGTCTCTGCTAGCAGCTAGCCAACTGTGGAAGCAGAACATGTTTAACTCTTACAAGGCAGCGTCAGACAAGAGTTGTAATTGAGTAGAACATGCTGGATCTCTCTTTAAGGCTTCTAATGTTTAATCCAATAGCTTGACCTTTAAGAATATAGTAATTTTTATATGTGGTCATTCCCTTCTCTTCCAATTCCTGATTCAGTGTTTCATTCTGTAAGGAGAAAGTTGTGTATGTTGCCTGGTAAGCAATAGTTGTATATTAACTCCCTAAGACAGAATGAATAAAAATGATCCCGTTTCTTCTTCTGTTGCTAAGCTACCAGTGTTCATACCATTCAGTAAACTTTTATTTGGCACCTGGTATGTGCTGGCCATAGACGAGTTGCAAGGCACAAATCTTGTTTAAAAGATAATTGCCTGGATTTTAATGTAAATTCTTATGTTCCTAAAGGGATGGGTGTGTGTGTGTGTGTGTGTGTGGTGTTTTATAGTTGTTAATTGCATGATGTGGTGCAGAGTATGGAGTCAGATATGGGCAGGAATCCTTACTACAACTTTTAAAACAATGGGACGTTTAGATCCTGAGTTGCTTCTTATGTAGTAATAATTGGAGTAATAGTTGCCATCACTGAGAAGTAGAACTGGTTCCATGAGATAAAAATAATAAAAAGTAATTAGCTCAGATCTGTCTCTTAGAAGGTGCCCAATAAATGTTCACATCCATTCCTCCTTTTGGGAAAAACAAAAATTAGGGTTTGGAATTTCTATGTGACTTAAAACATGGTAGGTTTAATTTTTATAGAGATTGAGTCTACTTTTAGAATTCTTAAGCATTTTTTTTTAAGATTTTATTTTTTTATTAGACAGAGAGAGACACAGCGAGAGAGGGAACAGAAGCAGGGGGAGTGGGAGAGGGAGAAGCAGGCTTTCCGCCGAGCAGGGAGGTGGATACAGGGCTCCATCCCTGGACCCCGGGATCACGACCTGAGCCCAAGGCAGACGCTTAATGACTGAGCCACCCAGGTGCCCCTAGAATTCTTAAAAATTTTTGATATTAAACAATTTTGATCGTAATTATTATACATTCCATTTCATTTTTACTGAATAAATGAGCTATTCTCTATGTATAGGGTACACTTCCTACATTGTTAGAGTTTTATTTGTTTTCCATTACTCATTTTCAGACCTTTACATGATTTTTTATTTTACTCATGTGTACCTGACGTGCATTAATATAGCAACATTCTTAGTGTATAATAATCAACAAAAGATAGTTGCAATTATTGAATAGAAATAGTTTATATACTTAGTTTTTAAAAAACAATATCAGTTTATTAAACTTACATTATTTAAAAACTGAAGGGTTTTTAAAACAGACTTTTCCTTACAAACTACAATAGATCAGATCTAGATTTTTATAACCTGTCAGATATGGGATTCAGTCATACGACTTACAGGACCCTAGATAAATTTCCTATCCTCTTTAAGCTTCATAAAATGAAGCTGTTAATACCCATTTTATAGGATTATTGTGATGATTAAATGATGTAATGTGTAAATCAGTGGTACAGTTGGTACAGAGGTACCATGAGTCCTGGTAAATCATTGTTACCCTGAAAGTGGAAAATATATTACTTGTTTACTTCTGTTTGAAAGATCTTGAAAGATCATTATTAATACAGTTTAAAAACTAGGAAATAAATCAATATGATTACTTTTGAACTATTAGAGATGGCTAAACAAAGGAGAAACCAAGGTATAAGTAGAGTTAGTATTTTAATGATGTAATTAGTGGAATGCTTCATGCTTTATAAGTAAATGTTATTTAATAAAACAATTCAAAAATGCTATTTATAAAATATTTCCTATTTAAGGAAATATTAAGTTTTATTTCTATTAAGTGGTACCTAAGTTCTTTTTATATTTCCTATTTTACAAATTAAGTGATACTTAAAATTTTTTTGTTTTGATTATTATAGCCTATTTATAGAACTAAACTGTTGGAAAAATGAGAGCAGTATATAATGCTTTATACTTATGAAATATTTCTTGACAGCCTCTAATGAAATGAGGTAAAGATGAGGAAATCTCTTTGGACACATTGAAATCAAGAAAAAGTTACTGGGTTCATATTAGGCAAGGGAAAAGGAGAACTTAATGTGTGTTGATGGGTATCTTGAGGCATTTGGGATTTTATATTAGAGAACTGTTTGTAAAAATCTTAATTTTTTTCCTATAAATTATCTTTTAGTTGAAAATCCTTACATTTGTCTAATTAAGCTTAAAAATGCTTTTGTGCCTCTAGGCTTTGGACTATAATAGTTTCTTTAGTTGATAATTCTGTGGTGATTTATCATCTATTTTCTGATTGTTTATGATAAATATCCTTAAGGATATGTGACTTAATATCTATGATGGTAGTTCTGTTGCCTTTTTTAAAATACAGAAGTAGTAAATCCATGCCCTAGGTTTTAAAGATTAATTCAACTTAAATGAAAATTTAGTATCTTTTGAGGGAAGAAGTCTTAGGAAATAAGACCTAAGGAAATGGTAAAATGAGTCTAGAATTTTTCATTAATTAGGAAAAGTTTGGGTATATTCAGTCCTGGGTTCTCCTGGCTATTTGAAATAATATTAACAAGTGAAGAACACATGTATTTCAATTAAATTTAAAATATTAGGGAAAGCTTTTTTTTTTAAAGAACAGCTTTATTGAGATATAGTTCAGATACCATACGGTTAATCCATTTAAAGTGTACAGTTCAATATTGTTAGGGTACTCAGAATTATTATTATTATTTTTTTTACATTTTTTTTAAATTTTATTTTTATTCTTTGCCCAAGGGGTACAGGTCTGTGAGGGTACTCAGAATTATGCAGATATGACCACCATCTAATTTTAGACATTTTCATCACTCCAAAAAGAAATTCCTCTCAATCTACCCAGCCCTAGGCAACCACTAATGTGCTTTCTGCCCTCTATGAATTTACCTATCTGTTCGGGACATTTCATATAAATGGAATCATAGGATATGTGAGTGGTTTCTTTTAGCATAATGTTTTCAGGGTTTGTGCATGCTGTAGCACGTATCAGTACTTCATTTCTTTATACTGCCGAACGATATTCCATTATATGGATATACCACGTTTTATTTATCCCTTTGTCAGTTTGGGTTATTTTTTCTCCTTTGTTGTTACGAATAATATTGCTATGAATATTTAATGTACAAATGTTTTCCTTTGTTTTGGGTACATACCTAGTGTTCTATTGCTAGGGTCAAAAGGTGACTCTTTGTTTAAATCTTTTTGGGGACCCTCACCATTTTACATTCCCAGCAGCAGTGTAGGAGGGTTCCAGTTTCTGCACATCCTCTCCAACCCTTATTATTTTCCGTCTTTTTGATTAGAGCCATCCTAGTGGGTATGAAGTGGTAAGTTAAGGCTCTATTTGAGGATTATAACTTTCATTTACAGTCATTAGGTAAATTGTGGAGCTTTTACTTGCAGATGAATTGACAGATTCTTTGATGATAAGGAGTCTTTTTTGCCTTGAGGATAAAAGATGTGAACTTTCTAGTTTCCTATTTAGTAAACAGTGAACTGGACAGAACTAGTTAACCACTTTGGGTGGTAATGGGGATAGTGGTATGGGGATTTCCAACTGAAAGATTGTCTTCTAAGAATATTTCTTAACAAAAGGCAATTGTGAATGTTAGGTTTAGTTTTCCTTTAATTGCTAAAACATTTCTAAAAAGATAGAGTCCAATGCATATTTAGCCATTAACATTTCTAAGCAGTGAGGTCTGACAGATTTTAAGGATTGCTATTACCACTCCATGATATGTAATTCTGTATAAATACAGTTGAGTCATTGTTCTTTATTCTTTTTATCCCCAAGGATTTTAAGTAATCTCTACACCTAATGTGGGTCTCAGACCTAAAACCCCAAGTTTAAGAGTCACATGCTTCATGGACTGAGCCAGCCAAGCGCTCCTATTCTTTATTATTATACATAGTTTATAGTCTGCTATTGTTTGTTCCCATTCAAGATATTAAAGCTTTTCTATGAGGTTTTGTAGGACACAGTTTAAAGTCAGCAATAATGAGTTGCTAATGTTTCTAAAGTATTTTTTCAAACTAGTTAGGAAATACACCAGGGAGCTATTGTTTGAGCAAACAAAGTGCAGGTTTTGAACCTTCATTCTACATACAGTGGATCACCCATAGTATTTTCTGACCTGATTAGGATCACTTTTAGGTCTTTCAACTAAGTGAGCTAAAAGGCCTCCCTGGCTTTTTATGTGGTCTTTTAGTTGTTTTGAATGTCATAATTTCTGTAGAAAATTACTAAAAAACAGTAGTTCTGGAGCCTTTTGAACTAAGATTAATGAAGAAGTATGCATTTCTGTTTGTAATATGTTTTTTTTTAAGGTTTTTTTTTTTTTTAAGATTTTATTTTTAAGTAATTGCTACACCCAAGATGGGGGTCAAACTCACAACCCTGAGATCAAGAGTTGCATGCTCTATGGACTGAGCCAGCCAGGTGCCCCTGAAATATGGTTCTTTTCTAACCTCTCATACTTACAGTTTGTAAGTTTATCTGCCAGAGTTTGTTGTATTAAAATGAAGAAAGAGTAAATGGTATATGTTTTTGTTATTATATCTAAGCAGAACCTCGGCTCTCTCAAAAATCTCTTAAATAAAGAACAAGCAGTTTAAACATTTTTTTTTTTTTTTAGTTTAAACATTTTTTGGAAACATTGTCAGGGTTTATGTAAATTTTAGCCTCCATTTTTCATTTTCAATTGAACAAGAGAAACAACCCTTAAAAAGTAATTGAAGCCAAATACTGCCAGTTTGAGAACAACCTTAAAATTTAAGAATACATTATCTAGACATTTTTGTGATTCTGGTGATATAATAAATGCCTATAGGTGTTTGTTTTTGTTTTTGTATTTTTTAAAGAATTTTATTTGAGAGAGAGAGAGAGACCGAACTTGTTGGGGGGAGGTGTTGGGAGGGTGGGAAGATAGGGCCAGAGGGAGAGGAAGAAGCATACCCCCTCCGAGCAGGGAGCCTGTCACTAGCTCGATCCCAGGATCCTGGGATTATGACCTGTACCACCAAAGGCAGACGCTTAACCGACTGAACTACCCAGGCGTCCCTGTTTTTGTTTTTAATTATAGCTGAAGTAAACTATTTTTGAGATTATTGTGAGGTCATTCTTGGAAGGTTCTGCTTAATGTCTAAAAAAGAANTTTTTTTTTTTTTTTAGTTTAAACATTTTTTGGAAACATTGTCAGGGTTTATGTAAATTTTAGCCTCCATTTTTCATTTTCAATTGAACAAGAGAAACAACCCTTAAAAAGTAATTGAAGCCAAATACTGCCAGTTTGAGAACAACCTTAAAATTTAAGAATACATTATCTAGACATTTTTGTGATTCTGGTGATATAATAAATGCCTATAGGTGTTTGTTTTTGTTTTTGTATTTTTTAAAGAATTTTATTTGAGAGAGAGAGAGAGACCGAACTTGTTGGGGGGAGGTGTTGGGAGGGTGGGAAGATAGGGCCAGAGGGAGAGGAAGAAGCATACCCCCTCCGAGCAGGGAGCCTGTCACTAGCTCGATCCCAGGATCCTGGGATTATGACCTGTACCACCAAAGGCAGACGCTTAACCGACTGAACTACCCAGGCGTCCCTGTTTTTGTTTTTAATTATAGCTGAAGTAAACTATTTTTGAGATTATTGTGAGGTCATTCTTGGAAGGTTCTGCTTACTGTCNTGATCTCTCTCCCTCTGTGAAATAAATAAATAAATAAAAATCTTTAAAAAAAAAAAAAAAAGAAATTTCACTTTAAAAAAAAAATAAATAAATAAAATAAAAAAGAAGGTTGGACTCTGCGAGGAAGATGCTACTTACTGCTGCTACAGCTTTGGGCACCCCGCTCCGGACTCACCACTGTTTGCACACTCTCGCCAAGAACAAGTCGGTCAGGAAGCTGCACTCCCGCCACAGCCATGGTTTTTAAAGACACTGGGAAGGCACCTGTGGAACCCGAGGTGGTGATTCATCAAATTAGAACTAATCAGCCGCAACCTAAGTACTTGGAGAAGGTATGTGCTGACTCGATCAGAGGTTCAAAGGAAAAGAATCTGAAGGTGAAAGGACCAGTTCTGATGCCCACCAAGATTCTGAGAATCACTACAGAAAAAACTTTCTTGTGGTGAAGGTTCTAAAATTTGAGATTGTTTTCAGATGAGGATTTATAAGTGACTCATTGATTTGCACAGTCCTTGTGAGATTGTTAAACTTTACTTATTACATCAGTATTGAGCTGGGAGTCAGTGTTGAAGTTGAAGTTACTATTGCAGATACTTAAATCAGCCTTTTTAATAAATTACCAGTTGTTAAAAATAAATAAAAAGCAAGGTTTAGATTCTTTAATCTGGCACAGCCCTTCATGATTTGGTTCCAGCATCATCGTGCCTCACTTCGTGTTTCTCCATGCCCCACTATCCTGTCCTGTAAAGATTCCAGGTTTGGGGTGCCTAGGTGGCTCAGTCCGTTAAGTGCCAGACTCTTGATCTCAGCTCCGGTCTTGATCTTGGGGTCATGAGTTCAGGCCCTGCATTGGGCTCCATGCTGGGCATGGAGGCCCTTCCCCCCCAAAAGATTCCAGGTTTATGGAGTTTTCCTTGATTGCTTTTACCTTGTATTACTAATTTGTGTAGTACAAAAATTTTGACCACTGTGTGCTTTCTGGTGTTTCACATGTGTTCTTTCTAATTCTTAAAATGACCCTATAATATAGTGTCATGCACATTTTATAGCTAAGGGAACTGTGGCATGGAGATTTTTATTGACTTTCCTAAGCCCACATCCATAGTTCAAACCATATGTCTCTGATTACAAAGTCTACAGTCTTTTTCATCATGTGAACCTCTCCATGTGTTTTGTATTTAAGATATTCCAGTGGTGTCTGGGTGACTCAGTTGGTTAAGTGTCCAACTCTTGATTTAATTATTTTTAATTATTTTATTTTTATTTTATTTTTTCGTAGTGTTCAACGATTCATTAGTTGCACATAACACCCAGTGCTCATCATAACATGTGCCCTTCTTAGTACAGCTTTTTTTTTTTTTTTAGATTTTATTTATTTATTTGAGAGAGAGAGAATGAGAGAAAGTGAGCATTAGAGGGGGAAGGTCAGAGGGAGAAGCAGACCCCCCACTGAGCAGGGATCCTGATGCGGGACTCGAACCTGGGACTCCAGGATCATGATCTTAGCTGGAGGCAGTTGTTCAAGCAACCAGCCACCCAGGTGCCCCCGACTCTTGATTTCAGCTTGGGTCATGATCTTATGGTCCAGAGATCAAGCTCCGAGTTGGGCTCTGTTTTCAGCAGGGACTCTGCTTGGGATTCTTCCCCTCTGCCCCTCTCCCTGCCCCTCTCTCTCCCTCTTAAAAAAAAAAAAAAAAGAATATTCCGTGGTGCTTTAGGAAGTATTCATATTCGGAAAGCTCAACTTTAGTTGGTTGACTTTGGTGGTATTTGTCTTTGAAGTATACTATTGGCATGTAACATCTTGTATGAGAAAAAGATGTGGGGTGCCTGGGTGGCTCAGTCAGCTTGGGGTCTGACTCTTGGTTTCGCCTCCAGTGGTGACCTTGGGGTCCTGGGATCGAGCCCTGCATGAGATTCTCTCTATTCCTCTCCCTCTGCCCCTCTTCTTTGCTTGCTCATGCTCTCTCTCAAAAAAAAATGTGTATATACGTGTATTTTGGGAATTTCATCTTTCATGTTTTTGAAATGTATTTTTGAAATAGATAATTGCTTTGCTATTATTAGAAAAATAATAATAACTGATCTCCAGGCATCATTTCTCTAATCTGAAAATGAGTGGTGGACTACATGTCAATGCCCCTTCCACATTTAATATTCCGTTCTGATTTCCAGAGAACTGAATGAAAAAATAGATGGCATATGGACAGCTCCAGGCCACGGTGATAGTATCATTAATAAAGAAAGAATAGGTGGCAATGGGCTAAGGAAAATAGGAGAATTAAAACAAGGGATTGTAGGGCACCTGGGTGGCTCAGTGTGTTAAAGCCTCTGCTTTCGGCTCAGGTCATGATCTCAGCTCCTGGGATCGAGGCCCGCATCGGGCTCTCCGCTCAGCGGGGAGCCTGCTTCCTCCTCTCCCTGTCTCTCTGCCTGCCTCTCTGCCTACTTGTAATTTCTCTCTCTCTGTGTCAAATGGATAGATAAAATCTTTAAAAAAAAAACAACAAAAAAAACCCAAAAAAACCCAAGGGATTGTAATTTACATAGAAATTTCCCCTGTAATAAGAAAAGAGACTATATTTCTAAATAAAGACACAGAAACTTTGGGAATTAGCTGGATGAGTAGTTTTAACTGATGCCTTTTCCCTCCCTACCTGTTCCCCCGTTCTTCTGTCCTTTCTTGTGATAGTGTATATGCATTTGAGAAAAAAGCATCTAGAGCTGTTCTATGAAAATAACCAGGTCACCAGCAACACACTTGAAATAAATCTTTAGTATTGCTCATAAAATGAGAACTCAGTAATTAAAATGTGAACCCATTATTGTAGATCTTTAGAGAGTTTGTTGATAGAGCAAAGAAGGGCAAGCTTTACATTAAAAAAGGATAAAATGCATTTTAGTGACAAAACTTTTATATAGCCTTTCTACCCTTAAGGTATTAGAGATGCTTATTTTGACAGATAGATAGGTAATGTTTTGACTAGTTGGAAAATTGTTAACCAGTTAGAAAATTATCATTCTTTCCTCATTAGCTTCTGGAGACCTTGATGAGTGAATTTTGACTTTGGAACTAAATCATCCTCAGCTGGGAGCAAGAAAGTATTCTTGAGTCAAATAAGTTTTCAGTATACTATATCCCTCAGAGATGTATAAATACACTTTAGTGTTTTATTTTATTTTTATTTTTTATTTTATTTTTATTTTTTAAAGACTTTATTTGTGAGAGAGAGAATGAGAGAGAGAGAGAGCATGAGAGGGGGGAGGGTCAGAGGAAGAAGCAGACTCCCTGCTGAGCAGGGAGCCCCATGTGGGGGACTTGATACTGGGACTCCAGGATCATGACCTGAGCTGAAGGCAGTCACTTAACTGAGCCACCCAGGTGTCCCCCTTTTAGTGTTTTAAAAATTGAGGAGTAAAAGTAAAGAAACTGGTTTAACTTCGTTCAGCAGTATATTACCCAGTTTATTGCCTGGGGACCCCTTTTTTCCACATAATACTTAGCAGTATATCCTTTACTGATTAGGCGAACTTCAATCTGTTTTATAAAGCTTCTCACAATATACATGACTATTTCAACCCTCAGGTGATAGGTCCTGATTACTTCCGGAAGCACCTCGTCTTTTGTTTGTTACTGATACTTATTAGAAAAAATTCTTTTATATTTAGCCAAATGCTCTTTTTCTTTTTTTTTTAAATTTTTTTTAAAGATTTTATTTATTTATTTCACAGAGGGAGAGAGATCACAAGGAGGCAGAGAGGCAGGCAGAGAGAGAGAGGGGGAAGCAGGCTCCCCGCTGAGCAGGGAGCCCGATGCGGGCCTCGATCCCAGGACCCTGAGATCATGACCTGAGCCGAAAGCAGAGGCATTAACCCACTGAGCCACCCAGGCGCCCTCTTTTTCTTTAATATCTATCCTTTTGTTGTTTTGCTTCCTAAAATTATGTAAAATAAATAATTACTCTCATCTTAATATCTGAAGATGCCTTGGCTAGCATAGTGATTAAAAGCTCAGGCTTTGGAATCAGACTGCCTGTGTTCAAATTTTAGTTCTACTTTTACTGTGTGATCTTGGGTTGAGTTAGTTAACTTCTCTGTGCCCCAGTTTTCTCATCTGTGAAATGGGAATAGCAGTAGTACCAGAGTTAAATGATTCATAAAAGAGCTAATTACAGAGAATGTTGCTTTGGTCCCTTGGGAAGCAGATATTGAGATGGAGTTAGCAGTGTGAGAGATTTTATGGGGAGTAGATAATGCAATGAAAGGAAAGGGAGTACAAGCTGAACTGAACTACAAGAGCCTCAATCTGTGATACAGATTAAAAAAACAACAACAGTAAAACTCAGCCAATCCAACAGGGAGCTCCAGAGCAAAAATCACCTGTTAGAGGAGTTCTGCACTGGGAAGAAATGGTCAGGTTCTAGTATACCCACCATGTTTAGTCACAGGCTAGGAGTTGCCCCGAAGAGTCTGGATTTAACTAGAAAGCCAAGGTGAGCAGCTGGAGTCCATGCACCTGAGTGCAAGTTCATTCTTTCTTCGCTTTTTTATTTTTTATCCTCATAAATGCAGTGCTTGAACTCATGACCCTGAGGTCAAGACCTGAGCTGAGATCGAGTCGAACCCTAAACCAACTGAGTCACCCAGACACCCCTCTTCTTCTTCTTTTTAATCCAAGTTCTTTCTTTTTCTTTTCTTTTTTTTTTTTAAAGATTTTATTTATTTATTTGACACAGACAGAGAGAGATTACAAGTAGGCAGAGAGGCAGGCAGAGAGACAAGGAGAGGAGGAAGCAGGCTCCCCGCTGAGCAGAGAGCCCGATGCGGGCCTCGATCCCAGGACACTGAGATCATGACCTGAGCCGAAGGCAGAGGCTTTAACCCACTGAGCCACACAGGCACCCTCTTTCTTTTTCTTTCTTTTTTTTTTTTAAGATTTTATTTATTTGACAGAGGTTACAAGTAGGAAGAGAGGCAGGCAGAGAGAGAGGAGGAAGCAGGCTCCCCGTTGAGCAGGGAGCCTGATGCGGACCTTGATCCCAGGACCCTGAGATCATGACCTGAGCTGAAGGCAGAGGCTTTAACCCACTGAGCCACACAGGCGCCCTCCAAGTTCTTTCTTGAAAGGATATCCAAGTAATTGCCACAGTCCTTTTCTTGTCTCGCAGGATCTAGGTCTCCAAGCATTTTCTGAAAGCACTTCTTGCAGGGTTCCATGGACTTTCTCTCTCTCTCTCATTTTAATATTTTTAAAGTAATCTGTATACCCATGTGGGGATCAAGAGTCTCATGCCCCACTGAATGAGTCAACCAGACACCCTGGACTTCTCTTTTTGATGGGAAACATCAAAGAATTGGGTTAGTGAGACAGGCTTAAGCTCCCATCTGTGTAGCTGGTCTCAGGGCTACAGTGGTTCTCACTGTACAGACTACTGTACAGTGGTTCTCATTGTCTCCTCCACTATTCAGTGTAAATTCCCCTTGCCATTAGCTATCATTTCTGTTGTTCTGGGTGGTTTATCTAGTGATATGACCCACCCCTCATTTTGGAGGTATCTGAGAACCATACTCTTCTCAGGCTGGAGTGGTTGCATTTGTCCCCTCATAGTCACAATTTGGCAGGGGAGTATCAAATAGTACCCAGATGGATCATCTGAGTTCCACATATACTCTTCGTTTCTTCTATTTTGTATCAGCAGACCTTCTTCCTTCTGAGGATGAGGGTTAATTTACCCTGACATGATGGTGATTCCTCTTCTTGCCTCTTGGTCCAGGTACACAGAGGCCCAAATGCACTGGCTACAGCTATAACTTACAGCTCATTATGATCCTTGACATGTCACCTGGCAAAAGTTATGCCCAGGATCTCTAACTCTGGAACCCAGTATTGTACAGATGGAAAGCACAAAGTTCTCCAATGGTTCATTGGGAGTGATGGTAAGTGGAGGCCATTTCTGCCTCTACCTCTTGGTTCTCAGACCTATATGTTCATTCTACTGGGAACATAGCTCTGAATCAGTGCATATATTGTATCCTAGATGATAGCACACCATTCTTATCTCTGAGCTGGTATATCAGCTCTGTCTTCAGTAGGCCATTTCAACACTATGTAAGGCTGGCTGCTTTTGTATGGTGCTGTTATGTGATAAGATTACTGGAACCCGGGCGCCTGGGTGGCTCAGTGGGTTAATGCCTCTGCTTTCGGCTCAGGTCATGATCTCAGGGTCCTGGGATCGAGGCCCGCATCGGGCTCCCTGCTCGGCGGGGAGCCTGCTCCCCCCGCCCACCTCTGCCTGCCTCTTTGCCTCCTTGTGATCTCTCTCCCTCTGTGAAATAAATAAATAAAAAATCTTTAAAAAAAAAAAAAAAGATTACTGGAACCCATGGTTATGGGCCCACTGCCACAATTCCTTCTCTGTGAGTGGTTCCCTTGGTTGGATGCTATGTTATATGGGATTCCATGTCTGTGGATCAAGTACTTTATAAGCCTTTTGCTAGTGGTATGGCTGGGGCTCTATGGACAGGAAAGGAAAACCCATACTTGGAGTAAGTATCTGTTGAATACCTATGGTGATCAACTTCTGGCCTTTTCAAGATGGAAGGAATTTGATATGGTAACTGGTTGGTTAGTTTGAGGCATAGTGCTATATTGGGGGCTCAGTGTTGGTCTCTGTTACTTGCAGATTGGATGTTCAGAGAGGGTGGTAGCCTGATTGGGCCTTGATAAGTGGGAGTCCATGCCTCCTTCTTTGCGTCTATTTTGGTTTCTGCCACTCTGGCTACTTTATTCATGTCCCCATCATGCCAGTTCTGGGGTGGCTCATGTCAGCACTCTGAGTCACTTTGTTCACTTGGTTATTCAGTGTCTCTTCTACATTGGATGCTTCTTGGGGGGCATTAACACATGAAAAGAATTTTCACACTTTTTACACTATTACACATTCCCATATGTGCATTCATTAGCCTCTACCCATGCCTTCTTATAATAATTGTATAGTCTTTTTCCTTAAAGGCCCCTGACCAGTTAGCCAGTCCATTTGCAATTGCACATAAGTCTGTATATATTCTTACCTCTGGCCACTTTACTTTTTACGCAAAGTTCATGACCAGATACATCATTTGAAGCTCTGTCCTTAAGATTTTCCCATTCCACTGTCAAGGTCAGTCCTAAGTGTGTCTATAAAGAAGCTGTTGTTTCTTTTTTCAGCTTGCATTCACATACTGAGCCATTTATAAGCTATTTATAAGCCAAACTTTGGCTTTTATCTCCTCCTTGAGCTGGTCATATAGGATCCCCCAAACAGCTGTATAGATGTGAACTGAGGAATGGGTACTGGAACAATTGTGGTAATTGTTAGGGAGGTCTTGGCTGCCTACTTACGCATCTTACTTGTGCCCTTTTGTTCTACTTGGGTTTGATTTTTTTTTTTTAAGATTTATTTGTTGTGTTTTTGAGGGAGAGAGCACAAGCATGTAAGCAGAGGGAAGGGGAGAGGGAGAGAGAAAACCCCAAGCAGACTCCCCACTGAGTGCGGAGCCCAGTGCAGGACTGGATCTCATGACCCCAAGATCATGACCCGAGTCGAAACCAAGAGTTGCATGCTCAACCTACTGTACCACCCAGGTGCCCCACTTGGGTTTGATTTTCGATGTACCATTTCCATCTCATAATGGATTGTTTCTGAGCTCACTTGACTTTATAACTTGGAGAGTCCTTTTGCACCCAGCTCATTATGAGCAGTTCTAGACATGTAATGGCCAGTAGTCAAGCAGTTTCTTTCCAGAGCCCAGTAGCACACCAGGAGCTTTTTTGTAATAGCGTGATTGTCTTGCAAATCTCCAGGTGCCTGCGTTGTGATTCTCTCGCTAAGGCTTGCTGTGAACTCTCTGCTGTGTCTTTTCCCAACATTTAGACCTCCAACAGGATAGGGACTGCTTATACTACAACCTGGACCTGCTGTAGAGTTGTTTCCCCTACTCAAAATTGGCAGTGAGCCTTTCATATCACTTAGTAAGTACATGGGTTACAGCAATATTCCTTTTTTTTTTTTTTAAAGATTTTATTTATTTATTTCACAGAGGGAGAGAGATCACAAGGAGGCAGAGAGGCAGGCAGAGAGAGAGAGAGGGGGAAGCAGGCTCCCCGCCGAGCAGGGAGCCCGATGCGGGCCTCGATCCCAGGACCCTGAGATCATGACCTGAGCCGAAAGCAGAGGCATTAACCCACTGAGCCACCCAGGCGCCCTATAGCAATATTCCTATGTATAGAGTGTGTTGCCTCTAAAATCTGAAGAAGCTTACCAGATGTTGTGATTCCTTTTTTGTAGTGGGAGATGCAAGATGCAGTACTTTGTCTTTTGCTTTGGAGGGGATGGGTTGGCATGACTGTGACCTCCTGAATTCCTAAAACTTCAGTGAAATGGCGTGTCCTCAGATACTTGTAGAGTTTTTCTCCTGCCGTTTGGAGCACATGTATCTTACCATATACTTCACTATGCTAGTCATCTCTTGTTCATCTTGCATGATCAGCATGATTAAATGGATCAGTGTGCTGTTTTGAATCTAGATCTCTTCAGACTTTATTATGGCAGAATAGGAGAATTAATATAGTCCTGAGGCAGAACTGCGAATGTGTACTATTGTTTATTCCATGTGAAAGAAACTGTTTCTGATTGGGATGGAAAAGAACTCATTTTCCAAATCAGTAGTTGCATGCCATATACCTGAGGCTATATATATTTATCAGGTGTAGCAAACATAATACATTTGGTAGGGGCAGCTGTGGTCATCGCTACCACTTGGTTGAGGTTGTAGTAGTCTCTGATCATTCTCTAGGATTCAGTTGGTTCCTGCAGAGGCATTAAACAAACATATGAAAGGGACCACTACCCCTGCATCTTTGAGATCCTAAGGGTGGCACTAATCTCTGTTGTTCCTCTTACCTTCACTCCCTATAAAGTACTGTTTTTGATTTACTATTTGGCCAAGGAATGGGGAGACATTTAGATATTTTCAGGTTTCACTTGGCTTTTTCCCTTATCATAGTTCTTACTCCAGAGCCGAGGACTCAGGGTGGGGATTACCCCAACTTCTAAGGATGCCAGTCTTGTTATTATATTCAGGGCCTGGTAAAATGACTGCTAGGTGAGTATGTAGACCAGTGGGCCCACTATAAGCTGGACTTTGGCCAAAACTCCATTTATTGCTTAGTTCCTATATTCTTTTTCCTATAATAGGGCAGTAATGATGTTCCAGGTGTTGATATCAACATCAACTCAGACACTCCGACGACCGATAGTTCTTTAAATGTCTGGGTATTTTCCTTTTCCTACTATATAGTCACTGGAGTAAATAGCCATAGGTGTCATTGGAGAAGGACTTGGGGGTAATCATTTTTATATATGTACATATTTAACATATATATACACATACATGTGTGTATATACATATATATGCATGTATGTTGCAAGGTCCTTGCTCCTGGGGAACCAGCCATCTCTTATAACTTGGTGGGTCTGGATCTGAAAACTAGATCAGGAATAGGAATTAGGCAAGGGATAATAATTTTTTTATTGAGGCCACCATTCTCAGCCTTGTGCTTATACATTCTTGCCTTATTTTGATTGTATGTATTAAGCAGCACTGTTGACTGCCTATTTTTCTCTAATGACACTGTGTTTTGTTAACTATCTCCACAGCTTCCTGTGGGTCAAGGTTTATTGGCTTCTTCCCATCTTGCCAGTTATGATGATAACTGTGGTCCACAGGCTTCTGCTTTTAAGTGCCACCACCTGGTTTCTATTGCTTCAGCGTATCATTATCCCTGTTGCTATCAATGAGCCAAACTATGACAGCCTGTGTTTTAAAAGAGAGTGACCACTTCTTAGTGATGCTGGTGTCCCTCTCACCAGTGTATTCCTGATGGCCTCTGAAGTGTGTTCCTGTACAGTGGGAAGTGTTAATGTCATCCGCAGACTCTGAGGGTTCAGAGCATTCTGGAGAATCAGAGTCTTTGGGGGCAACCGTTTTAGATGCCCCTCTCTCATCTATCATGCTTCCATGTCTTCCAAACCAGGACCCTGAACTTGGCATAACAAACCTGTCCTGGCTGAGCATTCAGTCATTTTTGAAGCATCACAATCTCTAACTATCCTGAGTTTGATCTTCACCTTTTGGTGCTCTCCCACTGTAAGCCATAAGGACCTCTTTTGAGCTACCAGAACCTCTGGCTTTGACACTTAGTTTCTAAGTGTTTGCTGCTCTCTCTAGGGAGTTAGTGCAGCATAATAGCTAGCCACTTCTATTGTGCTTACATGCATTGTTCCCCTCACACATTTCAAATGTCAGAATCATTATACCAGTCACAGTGTTCCTCTTTGGGAATATTCTTCCAAGAAAGTTTTAGCACTTTTCCTAAGAAAGTTTTAGCATTTGGGCCACCAGCCTGTGCCAGAGATTGTCCATATTTCACATAATACCCAGGATGAAATCATTGCAGTGGGATAGGAAGTGATCTAGTTTCCAAACTCAGTTTTTGCCTTTTGATTTCTTAGTCCATTTATGGTACCAACTGTGCCAATTTGAGTTCTGGAAGCAGATGCTGGGACAGAGTTGTATTGTATTTGTATTCCTACACAAGAGGTATATAGGGGAAGAGGAAGATTCCTGTGAAAGGAAACAGAATTGGCAGGGAGGGCCTCAGTATGATTCAGATCTGACAGAGCCTCAGACCAAGTTAAGACTATATAGCAAGGGCGCCTGGGTGGCTCAATCATTAAGCATCTGCCTTTGGCTCAGGTCATGATCCCAGGGTCCTGGGATCGAGCCCCACATTGGGCTCTCTGCTCGGCAGGAAGCCTGCTTCTCCCTGTCCTCCTGCTTGTGTTCCCTCTCTCACTGTGTCTCTCTGTGTCAAATAAATAAATGAAGTCTTAAAAAAAAAAAAAAGAAAGACTATACAGCAAAAATTCTTCATTAGAGAGTCCTGCATGTGACAGAAATGGCTGTGATGTCATCAGTTGTTGGCTGCCCGGGAAGAGAATGGTCTCAGCTTCTAGGGATCTTGAAGAGACTGCACCTGGAGGCTGTCAGCTTACTGCATGCCTGCAGCTGAATAGCATGTTCTTTCTTGAAGGTAGATAAAAGCAGCATGCCTCCATGACTGCCACACGTAAGTGTAAAGAAATTGTTAGGTATTATTGTTATAATTATCTTCTGATTGAATTTCTCTTAGTTGTTTTCATCCTTTATAAATAATAACTTCTAGACGTCCTTCTTAGTTATTTTCTCTTGGATTTTTTTTTTTTGGTCAGGATGTGCCATGAGTCTTGTGCTTGGAATTAGAACTGAAAACAGTATTTCAGGTGTAGTCTGGGACAAAGTAGGTGCTCAGTGAATGTTGGTTGAGATGAACATATAGCCTGAAATCTCCCGACCCCCTAACCCCTCCAATTTTGGACATTTTTAATCATGCACCCTGAGATTACATTAGCTTGTTTTCTAATGACTTTTTCTTATGCAGATAATTCAGTAGTTTGGGTCTTTTTGAACATGAATGTAGAACTATAGATCTCTGTAAAGCATCATGTTAGATAGATTTAGTTTATTCTAATTTAGTTAGATCTTTTGAATATGGATTCTTTGATCTAGCAGATCCAGCTGTCATACTTTTCTTTATATCATATCACAGATTTCATCATTATGCCACAAATGGTCACATCCAAATCATTAATAAAAATATTGAACAAGATAGAACCAAGAAGCTTTAGGTCATGCCATTAGTGATATGCCTTCAGATAGACAGGTATTTATGGCCAACTATTCATCTTGTTAGGAATTCATTAACCATATTGGTAATATGACCCATATTTTGAAATTTGTCCATTAAAAGATGAGAGACTTTGTCAGATAAACTTTGCAGAAATTCAGCAACTAGGCTTTGAGGCAAAAAAGGAAATGAAGTGAATCTATTTGGCTACAGATGATTACTGATTTCCTTTCTAAATAAGTCTTAGTTTGGGCTTTTATCTGCCAGAAAGCAGATGAGTTACCTTGGGAAAGTCACTTAGCCTTTTCAGGACTTGAGATTCCTTTCTATTAAAATAATATGATTGGAAAGTTCATAGAGACAGGAAATAGAATGGTTATTACCAGGCGGTGGGAATGGGGAGTTAGTTTTTAATGAATACAGTTTGGGAAGATAAAAAAAATCTGGAGATGGATGGAGATGACGGTTGCACAGAAATGTGAATATAGTTAATGCCAGTGAACTGATTTTTCTTGCAAATAATTGGCAGTTGGCCAGCCTTAATCTGATCCCTCCCATAAACCTCTTTTGCTCATCCAGTGTTCCCCTCGCCTAATTTGCTTTGTCCTTGCTCTTCCCTTTGCTTGGAACTCTGTTCCCCTAGATATTTTTAGAGTTGTTCCCTGACATTCAGGTTTTGACATAAAATGTCACCCAGTGGGACTTTCTCTGGCTGTTCTGTCTAACATTATAACCCCCAATCTTTCTTTTCCTTTTTTTATTTTTCCCTTTGGCATGTATCATCTGGTATGTCACATATTTTACATGCTTATGTTGTTTATTATCCATCTCTATCCATTAGAATATAAGCTCCAAGAAAGCCAGGATTTTGTCTGTATGCTTGCTGCTTTATTCTCAGTGTTTAGACTTGTGCTGAGAACACAACAGGTGCTCAGATATTGATGAAATGAATATTTATATCATATAAATACAAATCATGTTAAGATTTTTATTGTAATTTTGTTATGAGAGTTGACCCAAAGGCTTGCTCTTATGAAGTCTTTTATCCTAGCTCCCTATTCTCTTGTTCTCAATTTGATTTTGGCATTATAGTAAGCTCAAATATATATTCAATGAATGGATTTGATGGATTTGTTAATCGGGAAAGCTCATTTATTTTTCTGCAGAAACATATTTTTATTTTATGATGTACCAGTTGTATACATTGAAATAGCCTAGGATTAGTTTTGATTGTTTCCTCTGAGTTTTTAATAACTTACATTTGTACATCTGTTCCATTTTAAGATTGTGGAATTTTTTCTGAATTCCGACTTGTATTTTCTATTGTTACATAACTTTTCATGAGTATATGTCTTCCTAATCCTCTACTATATATCAATTAGCTTTTTTGAGAAAGAAAAATTATATTTCTTTTTTTTTTATTTTTTTTATTTATTTATTTATTTTTTTTTAAAAGATTTTATTTATTCATTTGACACAGAGAGAGAGATTACAAGTCGGCAGAGAGGCAGGCAGAGAGAGAGGAGAGAGAAGGAAGCAGGCTCCCTGCTGAGCAGAGAGCCCGACGTGGGCCTCGATCCCAGGACCCTGGGATCATGACCTGAGCCGAAGGC
>LNAC01000087.1:2601607-2676719 GCA_002007465.1 Ailurus styani | reverse complement strand
GAGCCCGATGCGGGCCTCGATCCCAGGACCCTGGGATCATGACCTGAGCCGAAAGCAGAGGCTTTAACCCACTGAGCCACCCAGGCGCCCGCATACACTAACTTTAAAAAAATGCTGCATCTCTGAACACCCATCTGTCATGGATTATATTGTATCGTTGGTCCCTCCCTGCATTGGGCTGGAAGTTTCCTATTTTCAGAGCTCTTGGCACAGCTCTTCAGCATATACAGTAGGTGATCAGTAAATATATGCTTGAGTAGATGCATGCTTGGATGAATTCACAGACTGGACAAAAAGATAGGCTTTCCTTCTGTTCATGCATATAAATTTACCAGTGCCCAATGGAAGGAATTTCTTATACCAGCAGGTATGACATTCTTGCTCTGGATAAGTTTCAACAGTCTCTGAATTTATAAGCTTTATTTTTAGTATTTAGGTGTAGCCCCCCTCCCTTACTTTGAAGTATCACAATCATGTATTTTTTGAGTTGTTTACCCTTAGCCTCTGAATTTATTTTACTGGATGTTTTGAAGATACAATTGATGTAAACCAGGGTCTTCTTAACCACTTAATGGCTTGTCTGTTACTGTGAAGATTGACTAGAAAATATGTTTGAGTTTATGAAAATTGTGAACATACCTTCACAATTCCTTTATCATTAGGTGTGTTCCCTCTTCTTTTGTTATTCTTTACAATTTTGTCTATAATACAAGCTGTCATAGCTTTTCCTTTTACAAAAATAATTTTTAAAAGATATTTAAAGTAGGAATGGGGTGGGGTTGCAGATAGGACATCACGTGTTTTATAAACTCATGTAACTGTCAGGTAATTTGATACAGCTGGCAACTTTAAATTAGGTTATTTCGTGGTTCTATTTGTCCTTTTGGTGTTTATTTAATGACAAGTGTGGATGTCTCCCTAGCATGGTGTTCTTAGTATAGTTTGCTTCAGGTATATTTTAAAAATAACATTAAACAGGTCATCATGACAGTTTTGTGACTTACTGCTTAGAAAGCTTTAAGAAAAATAATTTTAGAGTCAACCTTTCCCCTTTCCATTTTTTTTGTCTTGCACAAAAACAGATTCTTAACTGTCTCGTAAGATTATCACTGATAATGATCCTTAAGATTTGAAGAGCTACTAATATTCAGTATAAAAGAATTGATAAAAAGCTTTGCAAATCCAATGACATACTACTTTTTGTTTTTTGGAAGTAGAACCTTTAGGTCTGTTTCCCCAGTATAGCACTATGTGCCACCCCCATCCCAGGTTTATGTTCTTTAGACATGTTTGACATATTTTTTTAAGATTTTATTTATGTATTTGAGAGAGAGAGAGAGCACGAGAGCAAGAGTGATTGCGTGAAGGGAAGGGCGAAGGGAGAAGCAGACTCCCTGTGGAGCAGGGAGCCCAATGTGGGACTTGATCCCAGGACCTTGGGAATATGACCTGAGCCGGAGGCAGATACTTAACTGACTGAGCCACCTAGGCCCCCATAGATGTATTTGATATTTTAATCATCTCTTTGACCAGTTTTTTCCTTTGGGGGAGGTAATAATTGTGTCTTACAGAGTGCTTTTTCTTTTGATTTTCATAGCCATCAAATTAAGTGTTAGGGTGGCTATTTTTTTTTTTATTCCCAGTTTGGAGGAGGAAAAAAAAATAGGTAAAAAGAAATTAAGCAGGGTTGCCTGTGTGGTTCAGTCAGTTAAGCATCTGCCTTTGGCTCAGGTCATGATCCCAGAGTTCTAGGATGGAGTCCCACATTGGGTTCCTTGCTCAGCGGGGAGGCTGCTTCTCCCTTTGCCTGCTGTTCCCCCTGCTTGTGTGTGTGTGCTCCCCCCACCTCTAACAAATAAATAAATAACATCTTAAAAAAAATTAAGCAACTTTTGTGCAGTCCCACCATGCTAAAAGTGGTAATTCACACGGAAAGCCTAATTCTGACAAAATAATCAATGCTTAATGTAGGTACTTTTTATGAAACTACAAGCATGGGAAATGTTCTGGAATGTCTAACATTCTGTTGTTTAGCTCTGTTTGGCAATTATAGAGTATTAGTCCCTGATTAACAAACCAAACATGTAAAAATGCTATTTATTGAGTTGGAAGTTTTAATAGAGTTTTGCTAAACACTTTAAAATCCTTTGTTAAAAATAACTGCTGAAGAAACTAAGCAATTTTATCATGGTTGGCATTTAATGGATGTTTTGAAGAATATGATTGCATTGAAAAATAATAGTTTTGTAGCCTCATAGTGCATTTATTGTGAGAGGTCTGGTTGCTGATTTTTCTATTTTATAATTGAAGATTCATTGTGGCGATTTTTATAAGGTATCTGATGGACATGACCAGCATGCAGGTTAACGACCCAGCAATTGCACTACTGGGTATTTACCCTAAAGATACAAATGTGGTGATGCAAAGGGGCGTGTGCACCCGAATGTTTATAGCAGCAATGTCTACAATAGCCAAACTGTGGAAAGAGGCTAGATGTCCATCAACAGATGAATGGATAAAGAAGATGTGATATGTGTGTGTGTGTGTGTGTGTGTGTGTGTGTGTATACACACACATATACATACTANGTGTGTGTGTGTGTGTGTGTGTGTGTGTGTGTGTGTGTGTGTGTGTGTATACACACACACATGCATACTATGGAATACTATGCAGCCATCAAAAACGAAATCTTGCCATTTGCAACGATGTGGATGGAACTAGAGGGTATTATGCTAAGTGCAATAAATCAGAGAAAGTCAATTATCATATGATCTCACTGATATGAGGAATTTGAGAAACAAGACAGCAGATCATAGGGGGAGGGAGGGAAAAATGAAACAAGATGAAAACAAAGAGGGAGACAAACCATAATAGATTCTTAACTTCAGGAAACAAACTGAAGGTTTGCTAGAGGGGAGGAGGGGGAAGGATGGGGTGGATGGGTGATGGACATTGGGGAGGGTTTGTGCTATGGTGACTGCTGTGACTTGTGTAAGACTGATGAATCACAGACCTGTACCCCTGAAACAAATAATACAGTTTATGTTAATAAAAAAAAGAGCATGCGGGACACCTGGGTGGTTCAGTGGGTTAAAGCCTCTGCCTTTGGCTCAGGTCATGATCTCAGGGTCCTGGGATTGAGTCCCGCATAGGGCTCACTGCTCAGCGGGGAGCCTGCTTCCTCCTCTCTCTCTGCCTGCCTCTCTGCCTACTTGTGATCTCTTTCTCTCTGTCAAATAAATAAATAAAATCTTTTAAAGAAAAAAGCATGCATGTTTAATTCAAGCAGATTAGAAATAATTTTTTCTAGTTTTAATTAATCAAGAATAGGTTTATTGGCATATAATGCACATATTATAAAATTCACCTGCTTAAAATGTATAATTCAGTGATGTTTAGTCCATTCACAGAGATACTATTATCACCACTATTTAATCTTAGAACAGTTTCATCACCTCAGAAAGAACACCCATTCTCATTAGTAGCTACTCCCTGTTTCCCGTCATCATTTTTCCTCAGCCCCTGGAAACCACTGATCTATTTTCTGTCTCTGTGGAATTGTCTTTTCTGGACATTTCACATAAATGACATCTGGCTTCTTTGACTTAGCAAAATATTTTCAAGGTTCATCCATATTGTAACATATATTGGTACTTCATTTCTTTTTACTACTAAATATTAATCATTGTGTATACCACATTTTATTTATCCATTCTTCAGCTAATGGACATTTGGGTTGTTTCCACTTTTTGGCTGTTATAAATTATGCTGCTTTGAATATATGTGTGCAAATTTTTGTGTAGACATAATCTCTTGGGTATTTACCTGGAGTGAAATTGCTTGGTCATATGGTCTCTCTCTATTCACCTTTTTTGAGGAATTACTAAACTGTTTTGCAAAAGAGGCTGCAGCATTTTACCTTCCCATCTGCAATGTGTGAGGATTCCAGTTTTTTCCACATCCTCACCATCACTAGATACTGTTTGTCTTATTGATTCTAATCACCCTAGTGGTTGTAAAGTGATACCTTATCAGGCTGTTGATTTGCATTTCCCTGATTCTAATCATGTTGAGCATCTTTTCATGTGCTTATTGACTGGTTCCATATTTACTTTGGAGAAATGTCTTTTCAATTCTTTGCCCATTCTTAAATTAGGTTATTTGTTTTAATTATTTTCATTCCAGTATAGTTAACATTTGAAAAATTGATGCTCTATTTGTCAAATGTGCCTGTTGAGATCATGTTGTTTTGTTCTTTCACTAATACAGTATACTACATTTATTAGTTTTCATATGTTAAACCAACCTTGCAGGTGTCGAATAAATCTCACTTATTCATGGTATATAATCCTTTATATATGTTACTGGATTTGGTTTGCTAGTATTTTGTGGAGGAGTTTTCATGTATGTTCATAAAGGATATTGGTCTGTGGGTTTTTTTTAGGATGTCTTTTTTTTAAGATTTATTTATTTATTTATTTGACAGAGAGAGAGAGAGAGAGAGAGAGAGAGAGAGAGAGAGAGCGAGCAAGGGAGCACAAGCAGGGGGAGTGGGAGAGGGAGAGGGAGAAGCAGGCTTCCTGCTGAGCAGGAGCCTGATTGTGGAATCATGACCTTAGCCGAAGGCAGAGGTCCAACGACTGAGCCACCCAGGCACCCCTTTAGGATGTCTTTGATTTGGTATCAGTAATATTGGCTTCATAGAATGAATGGGGAAGTAGTCTGTTTTTTTGTTTGTGTTTGTGAAAGATTGTCATTAATTTGCTGTTTACATATTTGATAGAAGTCACTGATGAAACCACCTGGATTTGGATAGGAAATTTAAAAATTAATTCAGTCTCTTTACTTATTTATAAGCCTGTTCATAGTTTGTTTCTTTTTGAGTCAGTTTTGGTAGTTTATTTCTAAGATTTTGTATATTTCATCTGGTTTGTCTAATTTGTTGGTGTGCAATTATTCATAATACAATTTTTTATTTCTGTAAGGTCATTTAGTAATGTACCCACTTACATTTCTGACTTTAGCAATTTGAGTCATCTCTTTTCTTCGTCAGTCTAGCTAAAGGTTTGTCAGTTTTTGTGATCTTTTCAAAGAACCACCTTTTGGTTATGTTGATTTTTCTCTAATTTATTTTCATTCTAATCTTCATTCTCCCTTTCTTTCTCCTTGCTTTGAGTTTAGTTTGCTCTTTTTTTTCCTTTCTAGTTTCTTAAGATGGAAAGTTAGGTTATTATTTGAAATTTTGCTTTAAAATTTTTTTTTGATATGTTGTGCTTGCTGCTGCTGTTGTTTTTTTTTTTAAGATTTTGTTTTAAGTAATCTCTGCACCCAGTGTGGGACTCAAACGTAACAGCTCTGAGATCAAGAGTCACATGCTCCACCGACTGAGCCAGTCAGGTGACCCAGTTGTGCTTACATTCTTATTCGTCACAAAGTATTTTTAATTTTTCTTGTGATTTATTATTTGGTTATTTAGTGCGTTGTCTAATTTGTACATGTTTTTGAATTTTTCAAATTTCCTTCTGTTAGTGATTTGTATTTTCATTCCATTGTATGATTTCAATCCTTTTAAATGTATTGAGGTTTGTCTTATGGCTTAACAGATGGTCTCTCCTGATACATGAGCACTTGAGAAGGATGTGCATCCCACTGTTGTTGGATAGTGTTTTGTAGGTATCTTTTAGGTCTAGATGACCTACAGTGTTGTTTACATTTTCTCTTTTCTTGCTAATCTTCTCCTCAGTTGTTTTATTCATTATTGAAAGTGGAGTATTTAAGCCTACAACTATTATTGTTGAATTGTCTATTTAAGCTTTATGTATTTTGGGGCTCTGTTGTTACATACTTTAGCTTTATATTATTTTTTAAGGATTTTATTTTTTTTAATTAATCTCAACACCCAATGTGGGGCTTAAGCTTAAACAAGATCAAGAGTTGTATACTCTATTGACTGAGCCAGCCAGGCGCCCCTACATACTTTAGCTTTAACTCTGATTCATAATATAGATTAGATTCTATGTGTGTGAACACAGTTGATAACTAAATAAAACATTGCACGTTACATGCTGTGACCAATAAGTAGAATTTGTTTTGATATAGCTTTGATGCTTAGATTATTTTGACTAATAATAGATTGTTACATCTAGATTATATAAAGAAGCACTTGTCTCTGAGAAGACTTTTTTTTTGAGATTTTTATTTATTTGACAGAGAGAGAGAGAGAGAGAGAGAGAGATCACAAGTAGGCAGAGAGGCAGGCAGAGAGAGAGGAGGAAGCAGGCTCCCTGCCGTGGGGCTCGATCCCAGGACCCTGAGATCATGACCTGAGCCACCCAGGCGCCCCTCTGAGAAGACTCTTAACTTCATTGGGGCACATAAGGTTTTATGTGCATGTGAGTCACAGTGAACCATAGGTGTTTAAACATAGCTGAGGTAAAGTATTTAAATAATGACTTTGCTGATATACTAATTTTTGTTGAGATTAAAGGGCAGTTGGTAGTGTAATGTTCCTTGATCTAGAATAATTTGAGTAAGTACCCCTTATTACTAAACTATTAACACTGTCTACCTTTTATACAACCAAGCTCTAAATCATATCTGGCTTAAGAAGACGCAAATAGAAAAATATCCACTATGTTATATTTTATGGATATTCTTTCTTTTTTTTTAAGATTTTATTTTATTTTATTTTATTTTATTTTTTTTAAGATTTTATTTCTTTCTTTCTTTTTTTTTTTTTTAAGATTTTATTTATTTATTTCACAGCGGGAGAGTTATTTCACAGCGGGAGAGAGATCACAAGGAGGCAGAGAGGCAGGCAGAGAGAGGGGGGAAGCAGGCTCCCTGCTGACCTCGATCCCAGGACCCTGAGATCATGACCTGGGCCGAAAGCAGAGGCCTTAACCCACTGAGCCACCCAGGCACCCTAAGATTTTATTTTTAAGTAATATCTACACCCATGTGAGGCTCAAACTCACAACCCTGAGGTCAGGAGTCACATGCTTCACTCACTGAGCCAGCCAGGTGCCCTGATATTATTTCTTTTTAATCTTCCTAACAACCTTTTGACGTGGGTGGTAGTGCTCTCACTTTACAGATGAGCAAATTGAAACTCAGAGATTTATTAATTTGACTAAGGTCTCTGCTGTTTTTGTTTTGATTTTGTTTTTCATATTCTTTCATTCTTTTAGTTTTTCAATAAATATGCCAGGCTTTGGAGATGTAGCCATGACCCAGACAGATCTGATCTTTGCTTTCATGAAGCAAAGAATCCTTTCTGATGGAATCCTTTCGTTGAGTTTTTGAGCCATATTTCATATACCAATGACATATATTTATAGAAGACTTTATAAAACATTTCTACATTGTTATCTAATTTTGTAATTCTTATTTTGCAGTCTTGTGATACAGGTGCATTAGATATTATTGATGATATCTTCATTCGAAAACTGAGGGAAACAGAGACCTGGGGATATTAAGGTCATGTGGTTAGTAAATGGCTGAGCTAGCATTCAAACCCAGGTCATTGGGCTCTAATGATCTTGCAGTTCTTCCATTATATCATATTGTCTCTTTATTTCACATGAAACTACAAGCCTACATCATCAAGAGTGATAATCTAGAAAGTAACCAGTCTACTAAAACTTAGCCAAACAGAGCGCTAGCAGGCAGAGTATGTGGAAAGAGAAATCAGGAGACTCAAAAAACTGTGTCTAGTGTGATGAAGTGCACTTATTCTTAAGTAATGTAGGGAAAACAATGCTTTGGAGAGATACTAAGACATGAGAAATACTGCACAGATGTCGTCAAGCAGCACCTAGATGGGATCAGAGCACAATGACTTGCCTGGGGCATTTTTTCCCCCAGAACAAAGACTTGAAGCGAATAGTGAATTTAATACAAAGAGACTGAGACAACACCGAACTGTGTGTAGGGCTGCCCGCAGCTGCAAATCAGGGTGTAATCTTTATATGAGGAAGGGATTGCTTGTTTTACATTGATTACTTCAGCTAATTTCATGCAGGTACAGAGATAGTGATCTTACTAAAACCATTTAAATGCTTCTCCTGTATAAAAGCATTGTGAGGCATTGTGGGAGTGGTACCAATGTAAGTATGACACCATCCTTGCCCACAAGGAGCTTGTAACCTAGTAAGGAGATTTTGCATTCATTCAAACAATACGTGTTCATCCAGAGTCTGTTATGTGCCAGACCCTGTACCAGGTGTTTAGGAGACGAAAGTAGGTAAGATAGAAATTACCCCTAAGCTTTAGCTTATGCTTTCCACTGCTTGATGAGTATTTCTTTACCTCCTTCCCCTAAGTCTGAGCAATTAGAAACCCTTTGAAGTGGAGAATAGGACTTGAAATTCTCTTAGCAAAACAGCAGTCAATATTGCTATTCTTGTGACTTGGCCACAAATAGAACCCAATAACCTATTTGTCAGAGCTTAGGTTTTATACTAAAAAATATTTGTATCATATTTAACACTCAAATCATTAAAAAAAAAATACCAGCATCCTAACAGAAATGGGAAAAGGATATCAACAAGAGGTCACAGAATAGGAAATACAAAAGGAAAAATATATGTCAATCGTACTGGTAATGAGTTATTGATAAGGAACTTGAGGCACAAGGATAAAGTAACTTGCCCAAGATCAGATAGCTGGTATTTGTTGATCCCAGATTTGAACTCAGGCAATTTGTCTCTACGGCCTTCAGTCTTAGTCACCACAGCAAGTGCCTTTGTCTGGGTTGGTTACCATTATGGTGTATACTCAGTTTCTAGGATAGTGCTTACCACAGAGAAAGCAAGCACTTAAATATTTGTTGAATGAGCTTTTTTTTTTTTTTTTTTAAAGATTTTATTTATTTATTTCACAGAGGGAGAGAGATCACAAGGAGACAGAGAGGCAGGCAGAGAGAGGGGGGGGGAAGCAGGCTCCCCGCTGAGCAGGGAGCCCGATGCGGGCCTCGATCCCAGGACCCTGAGATCATGACCTGAGCTGAAAGCAGAGGCTTTAACCCACTGAGCCACCCAGGCGCCCTGAATGAGCTTTTTTAAAAAAAATTTGTTTGTTTGTATTTTTGAGTATATCTGATGCACAATCTTACATTAGTTTCAGGTGTGTAACAGTGATTTGACAAATTTATACATTAGGCTATGTTCACCACAAGTGTAGCTGCTTACCATCTGTCACCATACACACTATTACAATATCATTGAGTATGTATATTCCTTATACTGTGCCTTTTAGTTCAATGACTTATTGATTTTATAACTGGAATCCTTTATCTCCTACTCCCCTTCATTCATTTTGCTCACCCCCTGCCCCCTCCCTGTGAATGAATTCTTAAAATGAAAATGTATTAGGTACATCATTTTGGAGGGTAATTTGTCAGTATCAAAAAAGGATACATACCAATACACAGTAATTTCATTTCTTAATGTGTATCTTAAAAAAAAACGTATATATATAAGAAGGCATGTATAGAGGTATTAATGACAGCATTCTTCGTAATTGTGGAAAAATGGGAGAAAGTGTAAGTGCTGTTAGTGCTATAAATAACTAATAAGCTAAACTATATACAACTATATATAACTAATAAGCATATTGGTTATATAACTAATAACTTAAATACAAATAACAAAATATGATATGGGTATATTTTAGAATTCTATTATGCACAGTTAAAATAAATGAAGTAGTGGATCTGGAAAGATATTTAGGATATATCATTGAATAGAGAAAAGGAAGTTACAGAACTTTTCCTACCAAAATAGAATCTAGATGATGAAAGAGTGAAACAAGCAAAATAACCATAGAAATAGAGAAAACATGGATGAATATTTTTATTATATTGGAATGAGGAAGGTTTTTCTAAGCATGATGTGAAATGTAGAATCCATAAAGAAGATTGATGAATTTGCGCAAAAATGGAAGATTTCTATGTAGTAAAAAAAAAACAACAAACATTGAACTGGGATAAATATTCTAAACATGATACATGTAAAGCATTTATAGGCAATTTGTAGAAAGGCCATAAACATAAAAGATATAAATAGATGTTCAACTTCTACTCATAATTAAAAAGAGAAATTAGAAAATCATATTCCATTTCCTATTTGGGGGATTTGCAAATATAATAGTAATGACAAGAGTGTATAGAAAAAAATGTATATACTCCTGGAGGAAATATATAGCATGTTTGGTGGAAGTTTTGGCAATGTTTATTACAGTTTAAAATGTATACTATCTTTGTCTCAAATGCCACTTTTAGGGATTTATTATATATTAAAGTGTAAAGATACATGTATAAAGATATTCATTATAGTGTGTATAGATATAAAAATATGGAAACAATCTAGATGTCCACTGATAGGGATGAGAGTTAAATTGTAATATGTCCATATAATGAAATGCTCTTTAGCTATTTAAAGAGACTATGGCAAATTTAGATGTACATGCATTCCTCATTTCACACTGTTCTGTGTAGTGGTAATTGATTATAATCCTATGTTAAATAACGTATGTATGAATAAAATAGTAAATTGTATGTATATTTTAAAAACACCTTATGGTAACCTGTTGATCTGTATCTCTTTTCCTGCTCTGCTCTGAGGACTATTATCTCTAGTGGGAGCATTCATATATTCAGACATACTATAATCTAGTGTTTGTATGTTATTAAACTAGAGTTTCTTTTTATTTTAGCAGAACAGTGAGAACAACTTCTGGCTCAAAAAAGCATTTCTACACTGCATTTACTTTTGCATGGTAAAGAGGAGAATTGAAGGATGAATGTAGTTTCCAAATATATACATAGCCAATGGTTAAGAGCCTGGGATATGAAACCAGATTGCCTGAGTTCTAATCCTGGAGCTTGCCACTCTGTGTGACTTTGTGCAAGTTACTGAACTACTTTTTTCCTCCATTTCCTCATTATTCATTCAACAAATATTTGAGTGCTTACCATATGCTAGACACTATTTGGATGCCATTGATACAACAAGGAGGATTAAGTCAAAATCTGTGCCTTCTTGTAATTTATGTACATTCTGGAGGACTTAATTCCATACCTACTATTTAGGTTTTTTTTGTTGTTGTTTTTTAAAAGATTTTATTTATTTGACAGAGAGAGAGACAGGGAGAGTGGGGATACAAGTTAGGGTGAGTGGGAGAGGAAGAAGTAGGCTTCCCGCTGAGCAGGGAACCCGATGCAGGGGTTGATCCCAGGACCCTGGGATCATGACCTGAGCGGAAGGCAGACGTTTAACTGACTAAGCCACCCAGGCGCCCCTCTTTAGGGTTTTTAAGAGGATTAAGGGTTTAGTACCTATCAAGCACTTGCAGCAGGGTCTGATACATAGTAAGTGGATAATAAATAATATTATTTTTCCCCTTTCCAAAAAATGGACAGAGTGTTGATGATTAACTATTTTATGGAAGTTTTTGTTAAATTCAACACCATTAAAGGATATATAAAGTAATCTATTTCACTATATTCTTACCTTTGTTCACATTCAGAGTGCTTTTATACACTCTCAGTCATTGAGCAGATTGTATCATACACTACTGGCCAGGGAACCTTACCATACCATTTGCAAAAGCTCTCATCTAGTGAGTGTTCTCTCCTTGTTTTGAGTATCCTAGATGTTGAAATGCAAAACTTACAGTGGTTCTTTTAAAGAGTCTTGGTTGAAGTGGTAGAGAAATTAGGAGGGTAGAGTAGAGATCAACAAATTATAAATAAATAGAAGATCGTCATAAACATCAGTGAAACCTAGGAGGATTGACCAATGACAGCATGGCATTTAATAGGAGAAATTAAATGTTGTAGTTGTGTTTATTAGTGAATTTATAACATATCCGCATGTATTCATAGAAAAATATTTATTTACTGCTTGCTAAGTTCTGTCAGTATTTTGGTGAAGCAGATAATCATGTAACCTGTCCTCATACCAGCTGATACTTTACAATGTTACAAAAATAATTACAGAGTTATAAGGGAGCTAGCTATGCATAAAACCTATGCTGAGGGGTCAGAGGAACTCTTCCTTGAGGAATTAACTAACATTTTACTTTCAGACCTGAAAGTTTGAGTGAGTTTGTATTAGCCAGGAGGATAGAGGTAGAAGAAAAGAGTCAGAAACAACAAACCTTCAGGGAGGGGAAGAGCATGGAAAGGGAGCACCCCTTTCTCGGCATCCTCACCCAACATCTGTTGTTTCCCGAGTTGTTAATTTTAGCCATTCTGACTGGCGTGAGCCTGTATCTCATTGTGGTTTTGATTTGTATTTCCCTGATGCTGAGTGATGTTGAGAAGCATTTTTTTCAGGTGTCTCTTGGCCATTTGTCTTCTTTGGAGACATGTCTGTTCATGTCTTGTGCCCATTTCTTGATTGGAGTTTCTGTTTTTTGGGTGTTGAGTTTGGGGGTGTTGATATCTTCTTTGGAAGAATGACTATTCAGATCCTCTGTCCATTTTATAATTGGATTGTTTGGGTTTTTTTGCTGTTGAGTTGCATGAGTTCTGAATATATTTTGGATATTAACTCCTTTTGGATATATGATTTGCAAATATTTTCTCCCATTCAGTAGGCTGCTTTTCATTTCATGTATGGTTTTCTTTGCTGTGCAGAAACTTTTTAGTTTGATGTAGTCCCACTTGTTGATTTTTGCTTTTCTTGCCTTTGCTTTTGGAGTCAAATTCAAAAACTCATTTCCAAGACCAATGTCAAGGAGCTTATTACCACCTACGTTTTCCTGTAGGAGTTTTATGGTTTCAGGTCTTATGTCCAAGTCTTTAATCCATGTTGAGTTGATCTTTGTATAATAGGTGTCTGGTTTCATTCTTTTGCATTTGACTGCCCAGCTTTCCCAACAGCAGTTACTGAAGAGACTGTCCTTTCTCCATTCTATATCCATGGCTCCTTTGTTGTAATTTAATTGACTAAGTATGTATGGGTTTATTTCTGGATTCTCTGTTTTATTGATCAGTGCGTCTATTTTCATGCAGGTACCATACCTTTTTGATTACTATATGTTTGTAATGCAGTTTCAGATCTGGGAGCGTGATTCCTTCTGCTTTGTTCTTCTTAAGAATGATTTAGCTAGGGCGCCTGGGTGGCTCAGTGGGTTAAAACCTCTGTTTTCGGCTCAGGTCATGATCTCAGCGTCCTGGGATTGAGGCCCGCATCAGGCTCCCTGCTCAGCGGGGAGCCTGCTTCCTCCTCTCTCTCTGCCTGCCTCTCTGCCTCCTTGTGATCTCTCTCCCTCTGTGAAATAAATAAATAAAATCAAAAAATAAAAATAAAAAAAAGAATGATTTAGCTCTTTGGGGTCTTTTGTGGTCTGTACAAGTTTTAAGATTCTTTGATCTAGTTCTGTGAAAAATGTCATTGGAATTTTGATTGAGATTGCATTGAATCTGTAGATTGCTTTGGGTGGTATGGACATTTTAGCATTATTCTTCCAGCCCTTGAGCACAGAACATCTTTGCATTTATTTGTGTTGCCTTTAATTTCTTTCATTTGTGTTGTATAGTTTTCAGAGTACAGATCTTTCATCTCCTTGGCTAAGTTTATTCTTAGGTATTTTATTCTTTTTGATGCAATAGTAAATGGGATTGTTTAATTTCTTTTCCTGATAGATTGTTATTAGTATATAAAATGCAACCAATTTCTTATGTTAATTTTGTAGCCTGTGATACAGAATTCAGTTATTTACTGAGCTCAGTTATTCTGATAGTTTTTTGGTGGAGTCTTTATTTTTTGTTTTATTTATTTTTAAAGATTTATTTATTCATTTGAGCGAGATAGCAAGAATGCACATGTGCGAGCAGGGCAAGTCTCCAGTAGGAAACCAATGTTTGATCTCGAAGCAAGTCTGTCTGGTCCCCTCAACTATGAGCCACACAAGGGGAGAAACAATGGAAGCAACATGAGCAAAAATGAAAGGAGAAGAAAGCAAACGTTTTGGGAGCTCAAAGAGGCTTTATTATGGCTGAAGATTGATTTTTTTAACATCCTGTAAATATTACTTTATTCTGAACCCTTTCTTTAGTGTAAATATTTTAATACTGTCTTCCCCACTTTAGTCAAGACTTTTTTCTGCTCTTTGTTCACTATGTAGCGTTTGTGGGTTTTTCACATGCTACATCTCTGAAAAGATGTTATTAACCTTAAAGTTCACAAATTCTTTTTTTTTTTTTTTAAAGATTTTATTTATTTATTTCACAGAGGGAGAGAGATCACAAGGAGGCAGAGAGGCAGGCACAGAGAGATGGAGGGAAGCAGGCTCCCCGCTGAGCAGGGAGCCCGATGCGGGCCTCGATCCCAGGACCCTGAGATCATGACCTGAGCCGAAAGCAGAGGCTTTAACCCACTGAGCCACCCAGGCGCCCAGTTCACAAATTCTTTGAAATGGTTTTTTACCTAAGTCTCTGTCCAGTTCAGTTTTCTAATGAGACTCATCCTATGGATTCTTGACCTAGATTTTTAATGTCAAGTTCCCTCTGCTGACAGAACTGGAATCCTCTTCTAGACAGGATTTACCTGCTGGTAGGTAAGTTCTACCACAAGCTCTAGTGGTACTTGGACCAATGACAAGCTGAAAAAGCCACCTTTTCCCCCTCTAAAAATTGAGTGGTCTTAATGAAACAGGGAGCCATACAGGTTGGTAATGGCATAAATATTCTACGTATGTAAAGTGTTTTGTTACCTATGCACATTTGTTAAGATCATTTGATGTATTTGCCATCTATCACTCCATATATTCTTAAAAACTTGATAGCTTATTCTAACCTTACTTATTTAAAAATATACAGGACATACCGGAATCTGAGGATTGCTGCTTCAGGGATCAATACGCTCTGTCAGAGTTACATCTTACTTTATGAAAAAGACTAGAGTTGCTTAGCATCATAGCTGTGTTTGTTGCACCTATGTGGAGCTTCTGAGCTTTGTAGGGATTAAGATTTTCCTAAATGTTTTCTCATGGTGGTGGGGGGGAAAAAGACAGGGGGCACCTGTGTGGCTCAGTCATTAAGCATCTACCTTTGGCTCAGGTCATGATTGATCCTGGGGGTCCTGGGATTGAGTCCCGCATCGGACTCCCTGTTTGGCGGGAAGCCTGCTTCTCCATCTCCCACTCCCCCTGCTTATGTTCTCTCTCTCACTGTCAAATAAATAAAATTTAAAAAAAGAAAAAAGAGGACTGAGCACAGAAATTTCAACATTTAAGATTATGTAGGAGAGGAGTCGGGAATGAAGATGAGAGGGAGGAATCAATGAAGTAGGAGAAAATCAAAATTTTTAGTGCCAAATAAGTCATGGAAGAAAACTTTTATAAAGGATGAAAATGTGATTCACTAAAAAAAAAAGAAAAAAAAGAAAATGTGATTCGCTGTAAATGAATGTTGCTAAGATGGGGAAAAAAGCCATGTAAGAGTGGGGGGCATGAGTGGGAGGTGAGGAGGAGACAATGAGAGTACGTAACTATTTTGATATTGCATTTCTTTTGAATTTGAAGGGTTCACTATTTGAAAGTTGAGGTGTAGTGGAATATCCAATGGAGAAGCAGTGTATATCAGATAGGTGAAGCTATGGCCCTGGAATTTGAATGAGAGGTGAAGTGAGAGAAATCTGAGAGTCATTCATATGAAGATGGTAGATGAAAACTTTTAGAAGAAAAGGGAGCCAAAGATAGAACTGGGAGAGACCTACAGTTAGAAATTCTCTTTAGGCGCGCTTGGGTGACTCAGTCTTTAAGCTTTTGCCTTCGGCTCAGGTCATAATCTCAGGGTCCTGGGATCGAGCCCTGCATCCGGCTCCCTGCTTGGCGGGAAGCCTGCTTCTCCCTCTCCCACTCCCCCTCTTGTGTTCCCTCTCTTGTTGTGTCTTTCTCTGTCAAATAAATAAATAAAATCTTTAAAAAAAAAGAAATTTTCTTTGGATTGTCATTAAATAATATCATGGTATTCATAATTTGCATAAGTAATTTTAGCATGGATTTATTTCATCCAACTCAGTTGTTCCAAGCTTTGGCTGAGACAATTCAGGTTTTGCTCTTCTTAAATTTGACATTGTTAAAAGCAAGATACAATGCTCTCCGCTCACAAAGAGTTGTCAAAATAAGAGAATATATATATAGTATCTAGTTTTACTGCAAGTATTAAGAACCTAGCAATTTGGCTAGTTTGCCAGTAGTTGGTATTTTGTGAAATATATCATTTGTAGTTACTGGATTAGTAGTGAGTCACAATCCAGTTTATATATACTTTTTTTTTAAATTTTTTTAAAAGATTTTATTTATTTATTTGACAGAGAGAGAGAGATTACAAGTAGGCAGAGAGGCAGGCAGAGAGACAGGGAGAGGAGGAAGCAGGCTCCCTGCTGAGCAGAGAGCCCGATGCGGGCCTTNGACCTGAGCCGAAAGCAGAGGCTTTAACCCACTGAGCCACCCAGGCGCCCTATATATACTCTTATTATTACTCTTGGTGCATGCAGGTTGTGGTATACAAATTGTATCACCCTGTTAGTCTGCTACCTAGAATGATCCAGAAGATAACACCCTCCTCCTTTTTTGTTGTTGTTGTTTTTTAAAGATTTTATTTATTTATTTGACAGAGAGAGACAACGAGAGAGGGAACACAGCAGGGGGAATGGGCGAGGGAGAAGCAGGTCTCCTACTGAGTGGAGAGCCAGATGCGGGGTTCGATCCCAGGACCCTGGAATCATGACCTGAGCCGAAGGCACTCAACGCCTGAGCCACCTAGGCGCCCCAACACCCTCCTCCTCATGAATTTATCTCGTTTATTATCTACTTGTAGATTATGAAATATCTGAGCTAGTGTCTAACTTTGAAATTTTTGGTATGGTATTAAGGTTGAAACTCTGATTTGGGGGACGTCTGGGTGCCTCAGTTGGTTAAGCATCTGCCTTCGACTCAGATCATGATCCCAGGGTCCTGGGATTGAGTCCCGCATTGGGCTCCTTGCTCAGCAGGAAGCCTGCTTGCTTCTCCCCCTGCTTGTGCTTGCTTGCTCCCTTTCTCTCTCTGACAAATAAATAAATAAAATCTTAAAAAGAAAAACAACAACAAAAACCAAACCTGTGATTTTGACATGTTTGTTTTAATTTATATCAAACTATTGGGATATATTTGTTAAGACTCTTGTTGCAAGTTAAAGCTTGCTTAAGAAAAAAAGGATACAAGGATACCAGGATATTTCACAGAATCCAAAGGTAGATATTGCAGCTGTATGTCTCCGGAATAGTGTAGAAGCATCTGTAATTCATTCAGTTTAGATCAGGAATGCACACCTGGTTAATAAACTGGTTAGGTTGATAAGTTTTCCTGGTACATGGCATTTAATCTTCAATAAAAATTAACGTGTGTACATGAGGTGAGAGGTGGGCAGTTCTAGAATTCTGTTGGCAGAATCTAAAAGATAAGTACTATCTAGAAATTCAAGGTGTGGACTTGGGCTAATATAGAATTAATATAATGGTTCCAGTCATGGAACAAAAATCTATGTGCTACTTTAGGGATGTTGTATATCAGAATAGTTTCTGTCCCTGTATCATATATACACAAATTCATCTATATGGTCTTGAGTCTTATTACTGCAGAATGAAAATTGTACATGTTCCTTGTTTTAGTGCTAATCTCAAATCAATTGCTGTTTTAGAGTTTCAGTGGCTATATATATTTATATATGTATGTATATATATATATATACATACATACACACACACATATATATGATACATCACATATGTTATCACATTACCAAATATTTGTTAAACTGCACTTTTTTGTTTAGTGTGTCCTATATGAAAACAACCACCTGATTCTAATAGCTCTCAACTGAGAAGTCAATGTTTGTGAAAGAGGCCAGATTGATATCCTGGAAGTTGAAGCCCTGTGTGAATGTGGCATAGCAACAATGACAGCTCCCAGATCCTGCTCTCTTAATGTACTTTGGTCTGTGGTGCAGGAATAAAGCTCTTCTCAAAGGTTATCGAATTTCTTTTTTCTGCCACTGTGAGGGAAAATGTTGATATTCAAAGTTTTTTTTTAAGGATTAAGTATACTTAGCCTTTTCAGAAAAATTTAACTGTCAGGTTACTTTTTTGTTTGTGTATTTCTTTTCATTGTTCAGACTTGAGTTACTCACTTAAGATCAATGGCCCTGAGGGATTATTAACAGTATAAACAAACACTGGTTAGTGTTACTGTTTAAATCATACTCTTCCTTTCTCTTGTAATTCTTGCACGCAAATAGCTTTTTGATGATGAATAATAATAGCTACCAATTATTTAGCACATATATGTTAGATGTCAGATCAGATAAAGAGGAACTTTATAGAAACTCATTCTTTTTCATCATTAAAACTATCCTGCAAAGCATAGTTTTCATATAAAGAATAAGGACACCGAGACTCTGAAAGTTTAATTAACTTGATTAAAGCAGCCCCAGCCGTTTTTTTTTTTTTTTAATAGTTTGTGTATTTGATAGAGACAGCGACAGAGGGAGCACAAGCAGGGGGAGTGGTAGAAAGAGAAGCAGGCTTCCTGCCAAGTGGGGAGCCCCATGCAGGGCTCAATCCCAGGACCCTGGGATCATGACTTGAGCCGAAGGCAGACACTTAACCAACTCAGCCACCAGGGCGCCCCAGCCCAAGCTGTTAACTGCTAGAGCATGAATTCAGACCTGGATTTGCCAGAGTCCTGTACCAGTGCTTTTTCACCAAATTCCACTGACTCCTCATTAAAAAGTTTCATTTGAATTCAGCATCAGAGAAGCAAGTCTATTATGTATTGGTAATGGTTGATTTAAAATTCCAGTCCCATGGACATTAAGGCGGGCATGTGATGTAATGAACACTGCGTGTTATCTAAGACTGATGAATCACTGAACTCTACCTCTGAAACTAGTAATACATGATATGTTAATTAATTGAATTTAGATTGAAAAAATAGTTTAAAGGGGCGCCTGGGTGGCTCAGTGGGTTAAAGCCGCTTGCCTTCGGCTCAGGTCATGATCCCAGGGTCCTGGGATCGAGGCCCACATCGGGCTCTCTGCTCAGCGGGGAGCCGGCTTCCTCCTCCTCTCTCTCTGCCTGCCTCTCTGCCTACTTGTAATCTCTCTCTCTGTGTCAAATGAATAAATAAAATCTTAAAAAAAAAAAAAGTTTAAAAAAGATACCTTATAAGGAAAAAAAATTAAAAATTCCAGTCCCAGTTTTGCTAGATATTCTTTTGTCATGTTCATAGATACTCTTGAATCACACTTTTTCTTTTAAAAAGATAAGTTGTGGGGTGCCTGGGCGGCTCAGTTGATTGGGCATCTGCCTTCTTCTCAGGTCAGGATCCCAGGGTCCTGGGATCAAGACCCACATCAGGCTCCTTGCTCAGTGAGGAGTCTGCTTCTCCCTCTGCCCCCCACTTGTGCTCTCTCTCTCTCTCTCTCAAATAAATGGATGAAATTTTTCTTTTTTAAAATGTAAGTTGTTAAACTAATAAGAACTGTCTGAATAGCTGTGATGAGGGATAGAAAGCCTTGATAAAACATATTTAAGTTTGAAATGTTCTTCAGTATGTAAATTCATAATTTTATGTCGGCATTAACAGACTTTGAAATAGTAGGTACACATAAGCCTTAGCAGTCTAGGTGCAACTCTGGGATTCTCTGTATGGAAAAGTTTCCTAGGTGGAATGCTTTGAAAGTTAGCTTTGAAAGTTAGTCCTTTAATTATTTTACTTTGTATCACAAGTGGTTTATGAGCACTAACTCTGCCAAATACTGTGTAATGTATCATGAATACAGTGATAAATAAGACAGAAGCAGTCCCTATCCTGAAAAGCCTCAATAGTCTGGAAGGGAGAGAGAAACAGTTTTTAAAAATTCATAATTCAGTTGTTAAGTGTTAGGATAAAGGAAGTAAAAGCTGTACAAGAAAGAAGAGACACCTATTTGAGACCTAGCTCAGAAGGGTTTCATAGAAGATGTGATATGTAGGCTAGGATAAGGAGAAGTAGTAAAAATTAGTAAAGTAACAGTGGAAGGGCACAGTATTCCAAGCCTAAATAATGTGTGGAGGCCTGTTTTTGTTGTTTTATTTTGATAACAGTTTTATTGAGATATTGACATACCACAAAATTCATTCTTTTTAAGTACACAGTCATTGGTTTTTAGTATATTCACAGAGTTGTGCAACCATCACCACTATCTAATTCCAGAGCTGTTTTTTTAAAGAGGGGGAGAGGGTAGGGGCAGAGAGAATCTTTAGCAGGCTCCATGCCTAGTGTAGAGCCCTACTCGGGGCTTGATCTCACAATGCTGAGATCAAGAGCTGAAATCAAGAGTTGGATGCTTAACCAAATGAGCCACTCAGGCACTCCCAGAACATTTTTACCACATTGAAAAGAAGCCCTGTATGTATTAGTGGTCATTCCCTATTCTTTCCTCTTCCTATTTTCTGGCAACCACTTATTTAGTTTATGTTTTTAAGGATTTGCCAATTCTGGACATTTCATATAAATAGAACCATTCAGTATGTGGTCTTTTGTAACTGGCTTCTTTCATTTAGCATAATATTTTCTTTTCTTTTCTTTTCTTTTTAAGATTTTATTTATTTATTTGTTGGAGAGAGAGAGCACAAACAGGGGGAGTGGGAGACAGAGAATCAGACCCCCGCCAAGCAGGGAGCCCAATGGAGGGCTCCATCCCAGGACTCTGGAATCACAACCTGAGCTGAAGGCAGACGCCCAGCCAACTGAGCCACCCAGTCACCCCTAGTATAATATTTTCAAAGTTCATCCATATTGTAGCATGTATTAGTATGACCGCCTGTTTTGAGGAATGGAGATTGGCAAGATTAAGAAATAAAAGTTCAATTGGTTAGGATGACCAATGCATAGAGTAAGAATTTGAGAATAGAGAGAAGGTGTCATGCTAGAGAAGTAAGCAGAAACCAAATCAAACAGAACTATGTTTTAGAGTTATGGACTTTATTCTAAGGGCAGTAGGATACTACTGAATGGTGTTAAGTACAAAAATAATCAGATTTGTGTTTTGCATTTGCATGGAGAATAGGCTAGCTGGACACAAAACAGGCAGGATGAATAGTTAGGATTCTTACAAAAATCTGGGCAACAGGGAGATGTAAGATATGGCAGTGGAAATGGAAAGAAATGGGTGGATTTGAGAGATTTAAAAGGTAATATTGATAAGACTTGGTGTTAGACTGAATGTAGAGGGGGAAGGGAGAGGAGAGAGAGTATCTAGAATGGCATTCAAGGCTTTGAGTTGGTCAGCAGGGTGGATAATGGTACATAGACTCATTAAGGAGTTGGTTAACTAGGTGGGTTTCAGGGTACTGATCTATAAGCAGTTCTAAAATGGCACTGCAAAGTTGGTGAGATGAAAAATGCATATACCAGAACTCTTAGTAGAATATTGTATGTTGTTTAGAGGAAAATTTTGTTAAGTTTCCATAGAAGAAGGTAAGATCCCCTCCTTCACCTAGCTTCTTGCTTGAATAGTGAGGTAGTTCCTAAACAGTACTCTATAAAGCTCAAAAGCTGTTTTATTGAGTTGGATATGCAAATTTGAAATCAGACCTAAATAGTTCAGTAGAGGAGAGGCTGTGATCAGTCCGTCTTCTTTTTTGCCTGTTCCTTTTGGTTCTTACCCTTCCCCTTAGAATATTTATATAAGATTGGATTGAAGAGTATCAAATTGGGTTGCATGGGTGGCTTATTTGGTTAAGCCTCTGACTTTCGATTTTGGCTCAGGTCATGATCTTAGGGTTCTGAGATTGAGCCCTGCTTTGGGCTCTGCTTGAGATTCTCTTTCTTCCTCTCCCTCTGCCTCTTCTTCCCTTAAAAAAAAAAAGAGTATCAAATTACTAACCTGTTACATATACTTCTTGCTATGTAATAAATTACACCAAAACATAGTAGCTTAAAACAGCAAGTTAATTATTATCTCTTCTGGTTAGGGATTGGCTGGTCTCAGCTAGGTGGTTCTCACTTAGGGTTTTCATGAAGTTGTAGTCAGACAGTGGCTGGGTTGTGCTTGAGGCTTGCTCATCTTGAGGCTTGCTTATTCAAATATGTAAAGGTTCATGGGCAAAATCACATGTGGCCTTTCCATGTGGTTTCTCTAGCATGATAACTGGATTCGAAGAGTGAGTATCCCAAAAGGACCAGAAAAAAACTGTTACCTTTTATGACCTAGCTTTGAAAGTTATGTTGTACTCTCTCCGTTTTGCTCTATTTGTTGAGGTAGTCATGAAGTTCTGCCCATGTTTAGAGGAAGGGGACATAGATTTCACCACTCTTGTAAGAAGATCATGTGGGTTGGGAGATATTGTAGCAGGTATCTTTGCAAATATAATCTGCCACACCTAAATTGAGAGTCTTACCTAGACTAGGATAGGGAACAAAGAAAATGACTTTGGAAGATTGAATGCGATTTAAACATACTGAGTTTAACTCCCTGTCATACTTACTGGTAAAAATGCTAAGCAGATATTGACTTTGATCTATGGTAATAGTATTAATCAGAGTCAAGATAGGAAACAGTATTTAACTGAGAATGTTTTCTAGGTTATCCTTTTTGTTTTCATATTCTTTTTTATCCATGGCCAGGATTGTGGAAATTACAGATTCTTCCCTAGTTAACAGTGGTTTGACTTACGATTTTTTTTACTTTAGGATCATGTGAAAACAGTACACATTCAGTAGAAACCATACTTTAATTAATGAATTTTGATTTCTTCCCAGGCTAGTGATATGTGGTAGGATACTGTCTTGTGATTCTGGACAGTAGCAGTGAGTCATGACTCCCAGGCAGCCATGTGATTGCAAGGGTAAAGAGCTGATACACTTAAAACCATTCTGTACCCATACACCCGTTCTGTTTTTTTACTTTCAGTACAGTATGCACTGAATTACATGAGATATGCAACACTTTATTATAAAATAAGCTGTTAGATGATTTTGCCCCGCTGTAGGCCAATATAAGTGTTCTGAGCATGTTAAAGGTAAGTTAGGCTAAGCTATGATATTTGGTAGGTTAGTTGTATTAAATGTGTTTTAGACTTAATATTTTCAGCTTACGATTAGTTTATTGGGACATAATTCTGTCATAAGTTGAGAAAGATCTGTATTACCTTCATAAATCTCTTCTGTGGGCGCCTGGGTGGCTCAGTGGGTTAAAGCCTCTGCTTTCGGCTCAGGTCATGATCTCAGTGTCCTGGGATCGAGGCCCACATCGGGTTCTCTGCTCGGCAGGGAGCCCGCTTCCTCCTCTCCCTGTCTCTCTGCCTGCCTCTCTGCCTGCTTGTAATCTCTCTCTGTGTCAAATAAATAAATAAAATCTTAAAAAAAAAATAAATCTCTTCTGTTATAAACATGCCCACATCAGAGAGTGCTATAAATCGCTTGCGTTTTTTAAATTTATTTCAAGTTTTTTTTTTTAAGATTTTATTTATTTGACAGAGGGAGCAAGATTACAAGTAGGCATAGAGGCAGGCAGAGAGAGAGGACAAGGCAGGCTCCTCGCTGAACAGAGAGCCCGATTCAGGGCTCAATCCCAGGACCCTGAGATCATGACCTGAGCCAAAGGCTGAGGCTCTAACCCACTGAGCCACCCAGGCACCCTGCATTTTATATTTTAAACATCATCTTTATTCCTGTCATTTTCCTTATAGGTTTTTTTTTTTTTAATCTCGGTTTTTAAATTTTAGATGATTCTTCTTTCTCTTTCCCCATATATAATTAAAATTTTAATCTTTTATAAATCCCAGAGAGATAATCTTTTAAAATCCTTGTCTTTCCCGTTTCCTTCCTTTTTCAGTTTTCATATTCGAAAGTAAAAATTTAAGTAGCTTGGGATTTTTTAAAAGATTTTATTTATTTTAGAGAGCCAGGGAGAGGAGCAGAGGGGGAGGAGCNGGGGGGGGGGGGGGGGGGGGGGGAGAATCTCATGCTGAGCCTGGAGCCTGATGTGGGGCTCTATCTTAGGACCCTGAAATCATGACCTAAGCCAAAACCAAGATTCGGATGCTTAACTGACTGAACCACCCAGGCACTCCTAGTTTAGGTTTTTATTAATTGAAATTCATGTATCGTCAATACTCTTTCCTGTTATTAATAAATAATAAACTTTCATTCCAAGAAAAATTAGGACTATAAAAGATTGAAAAAAATGTAAATCACCCAAACACCACCAAGAGATTCTTTATTATATTTTCGTGTATATTTCTTAAGACTTTTTTTTTTTAAAGATTTTATTTATTTATTTGACACAGAGAGAGAGATTACAAGTAGGCAGAGAGGCAGGCAGAGAGACAGGGAGAGGCGGAAGCTCAGGCTCCCTGCTGAGCAGAGAGCCCTATGCGGCTTCGATCCCAGGACGCTGAGATCATGACCTGAGCCGAAAGCAGAGGCTTTAACCCACTGAGCCACCCAGGCGCCCTATTTCTTAAGACTTTTAAGTTTTGGGGCACCTGGCTGGCTCAGTCAGTGGCATATACAACTCTTAATCTTGGGGTTGTAGGTTTGAGCCCTATGTTGGGTGTGGAGATTACTTAAAAATAAAATCTTTAAAAAAAAAAAGACTTTTAAGTTTTTCCCAAATATGAAGTCTTACCATTTGTACCATTTTACAAATGGCTCCTTTCAATCGACATATAGATTTTTCCCAATATTTTACTATTTTAATATCAATCTAACAGTTATGCCATATTTTTTCTATTTATCCAATTATTTCCTTAAGGTAAATCTCTGGAAGGTAGCTATTATGTCAAAGTGCCTGAATTATAGAGTAATGATAAAATTTCCCAGTTTGGGCGCCTGGGTGGCTCAGATGGTTGAGCATTTGCCTTTGGCTCCGGTCACGATCTCAGGGTCCTGGGATAGAGTCCCGCGTCAGGCTCCTTGCTCAACGGGGAGCCTGCTTCTCCCTCTCCCTCTACCCCTTCCACTGCTTGTGCTCTCTCTCTCTCTCTCTTTCTCTCAAATGAATACATGCAATCTTAAAAAAAAAATTTCCCAGTTATTGTGCCTGATTGGCTCAGTCAGTGGAGCATCGGACTCTTGATCTCCAGGTTGTGAGTTCAGGCCCCATGGTGGGTGTGAAGCCTACTTAAAAAAAATTACCAATTATTTAAGTCCTTGTCCCTTTTTTTCCCCCTCTTCCACTAGAGAATTCTCTGTTTTGGTTTCTCTCTTGCATGTTTTGCTTACTGTCTTTCTCCTACAACACACACATTCACAGGTATTTATCAGAGTGGAAGAAATCTTCGTCATAAAGTTAATTACTTAAATATGGACTTCATTAATCACATTTGATTTATCTTTTCGTGAAACAATTACTGAATACTCTACTATGCCATGGGTTACAGAGAATGAAGACAGAGTCATTGTTCTTAATGAACTGACAGTTCAAGTGGGGAGGTAGATCGGCATACAGACCATGTAAATTAATTTGGTAAGTGCTGCCATTTGTGGAGAGAAGGCATGATATGAGTATGGGGTGACTCTTCTAAAACAGCCTGTAGAGAATCAGGGAAGGCTTCCCAGGTTCTGTTGAAAGTGAGTTTGAGTTGAACCTTGGGTAATGCAAATTAGGAAAAGAAGAGTGGCAAAAGTGTCTCAATATAGGCACAGAACATGCAATGATAGAGAAGCATGAGAAAGCATCTCACAAGAAACATGGGTATTTTTGTGTGATTAGAGTTTAGGGAAGTAGTGGGAGAACAGGTTGGAAAAGGGGCAGAGACCAAGTTCTGGAAGGATCTGTATTGCTATATTAAAAATCTAGATTTCATTCTTGGGGGAAGAGAGGGGATTTATTCATTAGCTAGAAAAGCACAATCAATCTGGGTAGTATTTGTGGTGACAAATGAAGACCCATCACTGACATTCAGAGATGTGTCCATTAAGTAGGTGAGATAGGAGGGGATAAGGTGAGAAAGGATGGGTTAAAATAAGGCAGTTGTAGAAATAGAAGGAGGGAGATGTAGTTAGGAGCTATGTATTTGGAATCCTTGTCATGGGAGATGTGTTGTATGCTATACTGAATTAAATTATCCTGGATATTTTGAATACCTACTATATATGAGAACACTGTTGGTGTCTTGGGCTAAAAGAATAAATAAAGGGTTTCCTGCCTTGAGTGGTTTATTGTTCAGTGGAGTGCAACAGATTGTGAAGAGGGAAATTACCATGTAATGTGAAATGTGTTATAAATGTATTCTGAGAGCATAGAGAACTAAGTGATTATTAATTTCACATTAGGAGGTGACATTGAGCAGAATCTTGAAGGCATTCTGAAATTTTTTTTCTGTGTATCTTGAACTGTATTTAAAACATTTTATACTGTTTTTTATGTCATATATATCTATCCAGTTACTAAACTTCTTTTGTTCCTTCTAAAAAGCAATTCCATAATGCCAAAAGGCAATGAAAAGGCTCTACTGTAAAGTACTCATTCTGGGCAAAAAGTACTAACTAGATACTGTCCTTATCTGGAAAGCATGTTTTTAGGTGAGGGTGGCACTACTTGTTGCTTGTCTATTTATCTCTCTTTCCCTTTGTTTTTCTAAACATTTCCCTTTGTTTTTCTAAACATTTCTCCGTTTGTTTGCTAGGGCATTAGCAACTTTTAAGGCTACTTTTAAAAAAGAATACAATGTTATATTTCATTATGTGCTAGTTCTCAAAGATAAAATGGAGACTTGTGGCTCAATAGGATGAATTGATCCCCCTCCCCCACACACTTATTTTCTTTCTTCCCTAAAACTCCACTGAATGATAGGAAGAAACAACAGAAAAGGAAACAACATTGGATGAGAGGTTTCAATGAATGGAAAAGGTAAAATAAAGGTCTTAGAACTGAAGAAGCAATACATGGTGGAGGGAGATGTAATGAGAAGCAAGTCCACACCCCCACAGAACCTTAGAGAAACTTGTGGAGGCTCTAGGAATCTCTAAAGGCTTAGGAGAGGTGTAGTGCTGAAAAAGAAATTGGTTGGAAGTCTGTACAAGGAGTGGTTAGATATGCTGGTATTCTACTTTAGTTTATGAAGCCAAGTAACGTTACTCTTTGTCCGGCAGGAAACTTAAAGGTTTATTTTTTGGAAGAATTGAATTGTGAAATCTTTGAGCTGAGGGATTCCAAACATATCAAAAGATAGGAATGTATACAGTGTTGAAAGTAAATTGACTAAGGGAAATGTAGTGTGAAGTCACAAATGTAAAATTGAGAGCAGTCTCCTCCTTGTGTGATTTTCCTCTGGACACATTTAAGCTCTTTGAGGGAACGTATGGTATTAGGTAGGCAGTTTAATTTAACCAGACGTAAGGCTTTGCCAGCTGAGGCTAAAGGTCAGAGGAATAAAATTCCAGAAGAAAAACCTGTGATGTTTGAGACAGTTATATAATATTAATTGGACTTGCCTCACACATCAAAAAAGATACAGACATACAGGATTTGACTTTGAATCTATAGAGTTAATTTTATTTGTTAAAAAAAATCTTCAGGGCGCCTGGGTGGCTCAGTGGGTTAAAGCCTCTGCTTTCTGCTCAGGTCATGATCTCAGCGTCCTGGGATCAAGGCCCGCATCGGGCTCTCTGCTCAGCAGGGAGCCTGCTTCCTCCTCTCCCTGTCTCTCTGCCTGCCTCTGCCTACTTGTAATCTCTCTCTCTGTGTCAAATAAATAAATAAAATCTTAAAAAAAAATCTTCAGTTAAATAGTTTAATTAGAGGTGAGGACCTTACTTTTTGCCTTGCTTATTTTGACCTTGGTACTTATACCTCATATAGCCATTTCCTATTTCTGATATGGTTTAGTTCCTTATTTGATAGATGTAAGCCTGATTCTGAGTATCAGCAGCACCTCTCATTTAGAATGGAACAAATACATACTTCTTTCAAGTTCTTAAGATAGGAAAATCTTTCACCACTGATTTTCATTCCATATTTTTTATTGGTCTCTGGAAAGTTGAATTTTAGCTTTTTCCTTATTCTCCATTTTTTAGTAAGTACATCATTTTCACATCAGATAATGGAATTATATTTGCAATAATGCTGGGAAAATTTATTTTAGTGCCTCTTATCTTTAAAATTAAGTGATGTTCATTGGATTGTATCTGAGATACTTTTCTGTTCTGAAAATGCTATGATACTATGTTAGATATTTTATTTGGATAACATTAGATTCTTAATTTTATTCTGATTGCAACTACTAATCTTGTTCAGGGCTAAATGAGGCTCTTAAAGAGTTTCGCATTATCTCTAAGCAGCTACAGAGGTATTTAAATTGGACTACTGTAACTTCATGGATATTGTCATACATTCAGAAGAAGGAAATTACATTAGAAGAAGCTTTGGCATCTTTGTTTTTTGCCTACCCCTGACAGTAGAGGTTAATATTGGGCTAATAAATCCATTGCTTCTAAACAGTGGAAGAGGACTGGAATCATAAGAGATTCCATTTGGAGGAAAAACAGTTGTTTGGCAATAAAAATCTCAATGGGAAGCCTCTGAATCTCCATTTAAGGATTCTGTATGTACAGAAAAAAAAATCCCACATTCTAGTGAAGCAGCAGTTTTGCTAGCTTTGGATTCTTGGAGGCCCTATTGTAATACAAAATAAGTGGTATTTTAAAAAATATTTTATTTATTTATTTGACACACACACACAGAGAGATTACAAGTAGGCAGACAGGCAGAGAGAGAGAGGAGGAAGCAGGCTCCCCACTGAGCAGGGAGCCCGATGCGGGGCTCGATCCCAGGATCCTGAGATCATGACCTGAGCCGAAGGCAGAGGCTTTAACCCACTGAACCACACACGCGCCCTATAAGTGGTATTTTTATGAATTAACATCCTTAAAACCATTGGGTAGAAAGTGCCTGCCTTTGGTGTTTCACTTTGTATTATCCATTGAAAGTAAGAAATGTGAAAAAATTCTTAACTGTTTATTGAAAGGTTTAACTTTTGACCTTCTTACACAATAAAATGTAACTGCTATGTTTCATGCTGGCTAGGTCTTTGAATCTGAAGATGTACCTGTAATTTATTATTTAAGCCCATAGCTCTCATTTGTTTGGCTATGATAGTTTATGTAGAGAAAATTAGGGCTTATTCCTTTAGCAAATGTAATGAGCAATGTGTGTGTGTGTTTTTTTTGTTTTTTTTTTCTTTAGGATCAAACAGAACATACTGAATCAGCAGGACTGGCTAGTGGTGCGGCAAGCATCATGAGTAAGCACAGGGAAGTCTGTTCCTTATCACGTGTGTAAGGGGAAAAAGGTAAGAAAACCAGTGTTCTGTTTCTATTAGAGGTTGAACTTAAGAAAACAACTAAGTCTATAGGAAATAATGCTCATGTATATATGCTGCTTGCTTCATTTATAACATTGCCTCTTGTTAAATCGGGAGTGTGGTTTTAAAAAAAGACTTGACTTAAATCCAGAGCAAAGGAGTATTTTTAAATTACTGTCAAATTATGTCAAAAATTATAATTTCTCTGCCAGTGCTTGGCTTTTTCCTTTTGGAGTCAACTTTCACTTTGAGCACAGAAAGGTAATTTCAGCATGAAAAAGAACATGGATTTGAGCAATGTTGTTAAGAGAAAAAAAAATCCAATTAATCTTATTTCTATTTCTTAGTCATCTTGCAAGAGTTAAACAATTAAAGCTAATTTGGGGGCAGAGAGTCAAATATAGATTTAATTAAATTATTTTACTTTGTATTTTTAGACTGTGAAGCACAATGATTTCCAGCAGAAAATCGAAAGTATTTTTTTTTCTACTAAGTATTTTATTGTATGCTGCTGCCAGTATATATAAAATAATTACCCTTGTGAAATAGAAATTCAGAGAGGTAGATGTTAAGGACTGACAAAAGTAGAAGTTTTTATAGTATGGCATGCGTTATAGAGATAAGCTTTTGTACAGGCTTCAAACTTAGTTCTCCTTTGAATATTCACTGGTTCATGAAAAATGGTTTAAAAAACCATCCAAAGATTCATTTTACTACAAAAAGGAACAGACTTTCTGGGGTCTGAAGGGATTCGTACTCGAAGATACACCAGTTAGCAGGGGGTCGTGTTGGGCATTCTGCAGACAGAATTGTTTCAAATCTGCATCTGCCTGGGAAACCTTCACGTGGTTGAGCCCGGCTTCCAGCTGGAGCTGCTGAACCACTTTGTTCATAGCGGCAAAGCTGGAGGAACCAGACATGGCGCTCTCAAGAGCGGGGCAGATTCGTGCGTGCGTGGATCTGTCCGTTCGTGGGTCCGCAGGGCCAGACGGTGGCAGCCAAATTGAAAGTATTTTACAAATTCTTGTAGAGTAGGAATCATTGATTTTTTCCCCCTGACTAGGAATCATGTTTGATTTCTTTCAGGTCTTATAGTTACTGAAGGGGTAGAAAATGGTGGTGAGGGTAGAGGCTGTGTGGGTGAGATTAGTTTCAGAAACTGATTATGCCATTCACTAATGCCATGTTGCATACTCTGGCTGAGTTCTTTGATTTTTCATGTAACCTTTGAGGATAGAGGGATTGGTTGGACTGTGTGGTAGGGGACAGAGCTCCTTTTCTCTTTAGTTGAGAGTGGAGCGGAGGGGCACTCAGTGCCTTCCCCATCAAAACTTCTGGGCTTGCAGCTGGAACAGTAGTTCTTGTACCGTAACTACCTCATGTGAGGGTGTATGAAGGGAGTGCCCATTTCTGCCTTTTCTGGGCACAATCTTATTCTTCAGGCGTTACCNCTTCAGGGGTTTCCTTTTTTTTTTTTTTTTTAGATTTTATTTATTTATTTGACAGAGAGAGACACAGCGAGAGAGGGAACACAAGTAGGGGGAGTGGGAGAGGTTGAAGCAGGCTTCCCGCTGAACAGGGAGCCCAATGTGGGGCTCGATCCCAGGACCCTGGGATCATGACCTGAGCCTCCCAGGACTTTGGGATCATGACCTGAGCCGAAGGCAGATATTTAACCGACTCAGCCACCCAGGCCCCCTCAGGCATTACCTCTTTAGGAAGTTTTCAACCCACTGCAAAAACTATCAATAATAATAAATAATAAATAATCAGGGGTAATCAATTGTTAGAATATTTGTCATAGTAGCCCAGGAATACAACCCCGCCTCAGTCTGATTTACCTTCACCTCTTCTTTGGATCCGTAGCACTCTGTGCATTAATCAATTGGCACAGTGTTTTATATTTTAAGTTTACTTACCCATCTTCCCTATGAGATATTAGGCACTGTTAGGTCAAGGACATTGTCTTATTTGTCACTGTAATCTAATGACTAGGACGGTGTTTGAAACATAGTAGATACTCAGTAATGTTTGGTACGTGGATATACACATGTTCGTTGTAATTAGTAGATAGCATAAAGAGGAAGTAAAAGTGGCACCCCCTAAGACTGAGATTCAAGAGAATGTCCAAAAGGACTCCAGTCAATAGAATAAAAAATAAGAGGTCTAGAAGCCCAACAACAAATGAAGAGGTCCTCAGGAAGAAACTACTAAATTAAGGAATTATATTTCTTTTTTGAGATATACATGTATAATATTTAGTGACATCTATTTTGAAAAAGTGTAGGATGCTTTAATAAGACAAGTAAAGAATCCTGACATTAGGAGTACCTGGCTGGCTCAGTTGGTGGAGCATGTAACTCTTGATCTCAGGGTGGTGAGTTCAGGCCTCACACTAGGTGTGGAGCCTTCTTAAAATAAATAAATTAATTAATTTAAAAAATGGATCCTGACATAGGATTTAAATCTTCTCGGAGACCTAGCTTATGCACTGTGAAGACTGTCCCTCTCCCAAGTCCTCAGGAGACCACAGGTTTTTCTTTGGAAGATGAAACTAAAGATGCTCAAGACTTGGGGACACTAAACATAACAGATCAAGGATGTGGCACCAAAATGAAAGCCGAGGGATTAAGAGAAATCATTTATATTGAAAAGTGAAACCCTTCCCCTCAGTCCTTCCTCTACTTTTCTTTCAGAAGGTAATTGTCTGGTATTAGATCTTTTTACTCTCTTATAGAAGATTATATGAATCCTCCCCGGAGTCTAAAGAAAAGACTTATCTATACTGGCATTTAGAGGTCTCCCATGAAATTGCTGTGTTGTACCTGATTACCATACAGTGGAAGCCTCCTGGTTGAGAAGCCAAGTATGCAGATCTTGCAATTGGCTTTTAGTATTTCCATTTATTCAATAAATAGGCATTTCGGGAAAGCATCCAATGAGAAAGAGACCAAAAGTACAAAAGAGGAACTTGAAGTAAACAATACTGGAAATAGAAGAAAGTTTGAGAAAAAAACCGCAACAAACAATAGGCAATTAGTAATTGCATCAGAGAGATAAGAGAAGAAATTATATTCATGAAATAAGATGCTGTAAAAATCATTAGAAAAAGAAAGTGCCCTGGAAGTTTAAAATATGATAGACACCTTTAGTGCATTTAAAAATTTTTTTCCTTTTTTTTTTTTAAGATTTTATTTATTTATGTGAGAGAGAGAGAGAATGAAATAGAGAGAGAGAGAGCATGAGAGGGGAGAAGGCCAGAGGGAGAAGCAGACTCCCTGCTGAGCAGGGAACCCGATTTGGAACTCGATCCTAGGACTCCAGGATCATGATCTGAGCTGAAGGCAGTCGCTTAACCAACTGAGCCACTCAGGTGCCCACATTTAAAAAATTTGTAAGCTATCTCAAACTTATACAAAAGTCACAAGTACAAAGAACTTTTTTTCTCTGAACCATTTGAGAATAAATTGCTAGCGGCAACATGCCCCATCCCCTTTGAAACTGTGTTTCTGGCAAACAGGGACATTCTCCAACATAACCACAATACATTCATCAAAATCAGGAAATTAACTTTGATTCATTACCACCATCTAATTCTCAGATCTTATTCAAGTTTTGCCAGATGAACAAATAATGTCCTCTATATCAAGAGGATCTAGTTTAGAATCATGTGTTGCATTTAGTTGTCAGGCTTCTGTAGTCTCCTTCCATTTGGAACAGTTCTGCTGTCTTTGACTTTTTTTGACCTTGACACTTCTGAAGATTGCGGACCAGTTATTTTGTAGAATGTTCCTCAGTTTTGGTTTGTCTGATGTTTCCTCCTGACTAAATTCAGTTTATGCATTTTTGTGGGAATATCACAGAATGGTGCTACTTTTGTTTTTAATTAATACATTTTATTTTATTTTTTATTTTTTATTTTTATTTTTATTATTTTTATTTTTTAAAGATTTTATTTATTCATTTGACACAGAGAGAGAGATTACAAGTAGGCAGAGAGGCAGGCAGAGAGAGAGGAGAGAGGAGGAAGCAGGCTCCCCGCTGAGCAGAGAGCCCAATGCGATCCCAGGACCCCGGGATCATGACCTGAGCCGAAGGCAGCGGCTTTAACCCACTGAGCCACCCAGGCGCCTACATTTTATTTTTTTAGAGCAGTTTCAGGTTCATAGCAGAATTGAGCAGCCCTTCCATAACCCCCTGACTGCCCCCACCTACTACCTCACCTCTCCCAGTATTGACATTGCAGTGTCCTTTTCATTGCATCCTATCAAAGAGCACAGATTTCCATTTGTCCCATTACTGATGACGCTCACTTTGATACTTGTGTATGGTGGTGTCTGCCAGGCTTTACTGCTCAAGTTAACTCTTTCTTTTTTTCTTTGGTATTTAGTATTTTTGTGGAGAGGAACTTTAAAGCTATGTAAATATCCCTTTCTCATCACACTTGGGATTCATTCATTCATATTGCAAAGACTCATGGTTCTCTTTTTTATTCAGTGGGTATAATCCATTGCTATGATTATTTATTTTGATTTTCTTATTTTGCCTGTGGGAATTCCTTTAGGCCGGTTTCTGTGTCCTTTTGACATGTCCCCATCATTCTTAGAACACATACTTGCTTTCCAGCACACAAGATACTCAAGGTTGTTTTTTTTTAATTGAAATATAATTTACATACCATAAAATTCATTCTTTTTTTAATTTATTTTTATTTTTTTTTAAAGATTTTATTTATTTATTTGACACAGAGAGAGAGAGATCACAAGTAGGCAGAGAGACAGGCAGAGAGAGAGGAGGAAGCAGGCTCCCTGCTGAGCAGAGAGCCCGATGCGGGCCTCGATCCCAGGACCCTGAGATCATGACCTGAGCCGAAGGCAGAGGCTTTAACCCATTGAGCCACCCAGGTGCCCCATAAAATTCATTCTTTTAAAGTGTGAGGAGTCCAGTGGTTTTTATATATTTACAGAACTGTGCAGTCATCACCACTTTGTAGTTCCAGAACATTTTTATCATCCCAGAAAGAAATCTTATGTCCATTAGCAGTCATTTCCCGTTTCCCTCCAATTCCCCTCAGCACCTCACAATCATGAATTAATTTTCTGTTTCTATGGATTTGCCTATTCTGGACAGTCCATACAAATGGAATCATATATAGCTTTTCTGTTTCTTTACCTTAATATTTCCAAAATTCATTCATGTTATAGCATATATAGCAGTACGTCATCTATTTTTATTGCCCTATAATATCCCACTTTGTTGATATACCATCCCACACCTTCTTCATCCATTTATCACCTGATATATATTTGGGTTGTTTCCACCTTTTGGGTGTTGTGAATGATGTTGCTGTGAGCATTTGGGGATGAGTTTTTTTGTTTGTTTGTTTGTTTGTTTGTTTTAAGATTTTATTTATTTATTTGACAGAGAGAGAGAGAGATTACAAGTAGGCAGAGAGGCAGGCAGAGAGACAAGGAGAGGAGGAAGCAGGCTCCCCGCTGAGCAGAGAGCCCAATGCGGGCCTCGATCCCAGGACGCTGAGATCATGACCTGAGCCGAAAGCAGCGGCTTCAATCCACTGAGCCACCCAGGCGCCCTGGGGATGAGTTTTTGTGTGAATATGTTTCCATTTCTCTTGGGTATAAACCTAGGTAGGAGTGGAATAGCTATGCCATAAGGTAACACTGTTTAACTTTTTGAGGAACTGCCAAACCGTTTCCCAAAGTTACAACAGCAGAGAGCTCATATTTCCCTATATCCTCATCAAAGCTCATATTTTTTTCTACTCCAGCTGTGGAATCAGCCATTTCCCCATGGAGCCCTGCTTCCTTTGAGTGGATAACATACTTAGAAACCAAATCTGGTGTGAGGTCTGTGCTCATTGCTACTTGAAGTGGAGATGGAGTTTTGCTGCTCCAAGATCCTGTGCACAAAGCTAGAGAATATGCACACACACACACATTTACATCTGTATCTGCTGTGCGCGGACACACACACATTTACATCTGTAGCTGTTGTGCGCGGACACACACACATTTACATCTGTAGCTGTTGTGCGCAGACACACACATATTTACATCTGTATCTGTTGTGCGCGGACACACACATTTACATCTGTATCTGTTGTGAGCAGACACACACATTTACATCTGTATCTATTGCTATAAATATTGATATTTCTTGAAGTCTGTGAGTTCATACTGGCGTCTCAAATTCCAAACCAACACTGTGCGGTTCTTTTTGGTTGCCACCTTTTGTGCATTTAACTCTCTAACAGTGAGAAACCTTGCCTCTGTTGCCTTTCATATAGTCACTTATTTGATCCATCTCTACATGTAACCGATCTCCTATCACCTTCTTCTTCCGCTGGCCCTTCTTACCTGCTCAGGCTCTGACCTGCCACTCTGGACTGTGCTCTTACATCCTCCTCACCCCTCCTGAGTATGGACTCTTCTCATCCCCAAGCCAGACCGTCCCCTTCATGTGGATGCCTTCCTCACTTCTCTTGGGCTCTGACACCCCATGCTGCACTGTCCTACTGCACAGACGGCTTCCTCACCCTGCTGGGTCTCTGACACCTTATGTTGAGCCACACTAACACAAGGACATCTATTTTACCACACTTGGGCTCTGACTTCCCCTAATACAGATACTCTCTTCATCCGGCTCCCATGTTATTGAATTTTCATAACTTTTCCCCTTTTATTATTATTTTTTTCAAGTTCTTATTTTGTAGTAATTATAGACCCCCAGGGAAGTGGTAAAAATAGTATAAAGAGTTTCTGTGTACCCTTCATTTACCCAGTTTTCCTTATTGGTTATATCTTATATAACTATAGAAAACATAAAAATCAGTAAATTGACATTTTATTTATCCATTCATCAGTTGACAGATATTTAATTGTTACGACCTTTTGTCTGTTATGAATAAAGCTGCTGTGAGCATATTCATGAATGTGTATCTCTCCCATTTGTCACGTATGGATTTGTGTAACCCACATTGCAGTTGAAGGTAGAACACGATTCCATCACCACAAGGATCTCCCTTGTACTATTCCTTTATAGTCAAGTGCACCCTCCACTCCCTACTATCCCATATATAATGACTTTTTAAAATTAAAAACATTATTATTACAAGTCACAGGAAGTGCTGAGTAAGCGTAGAGAGAAACCATGTTATAGTCAGGAATGGAAAGACTTAATATCATTCCCAATAATGAGTGAGGGACAGAGTAGGAATTCTAATTTCTGAAAGTTGATTTCATTGGCATTTTGTTCCATCCTGTTCCATTGCTGAGTCTCGGAGCCACTTGGCATAGTTTTTTCCTCAGCTCCTGGCTTTATGCATAGAGCCCAGTATGGCCCCTTCCACTACAGAAACTTCTGTAAGTTTGCAGCTAATAATTCCCATCCTCCCTGCTAAGCTTTCAAATCCTAGTCCTGTTGCTCTCTAGTTTTGTAGGTTGCTGTCTCATTTTATAACCCCTGTGGACTGACACCTTCAGTTTTCACTCATTGCTGTGGCTTGCTTGCTTCTTGTTTATGTATCTGTGTATTTCCCTTTCTTACTTTTGAATTTGACTGTATAAATGATTTTAAAATAATCTATTTTTTTAGAATTTCTGTATTCAGAGTGAGAAGGAATGCTTCCTACCACCAGTTTAGTATTCTTTTTTCTTTTGAAAAATTTCAAGCCTATAGAAAATGAAAAATAATACAATAAAGACCCATATATCCTTTACCTAGATTCATCAGTTTTTACCATTTTGCTTCTTTTTTGAACACCTCTCTTCCTTTCTCCCTCTTTTTTCTCTTTTTCCTCTCCTCCCCCATACTCATATACACATTCACATACTTTTATTTTTCTGAATCATTTGAAAGTTAAATAGAGATAATACAACACTTCTTCCCTAAATAGTTCAGCAGACATCTCCAAAGAGTGAGGACATTCTCCTACAAAATCAAAATACCATTATTACATCTAAGAAAAAGATTATTAATTTATTGTATCACCTAATATATAGTCCAGATTTCTTGGGTTGTCCTCTAAATGTGATTTTTTGCTATGTATGTATATATATGTGTTTTCTTGATCTAGGACCCAGTTAGTGTTTGGGCATGGCATTTGGTTATTTAATCTCTTTAGTCTCTTAATTCAGAATGATGGTTTTTATAACACTGAATTTTTTGGAAAGCTCAGAACAGTTGTCTTGTAGAATGCCTTGCATTCTAGATTTGTCATTGTTTCTTCAGAATTCAATTCAGGTTAAACATTTTTGGCAAGAATACTGTGTTGGTAATGTTTTAAACTTATTGCATAACATCAGGAAGTGCATTATGTTAAACTTTTTAACATGTTAAACTATATTTAACTATTGTTAAACAATTGGTGATGCTAACTTTGATCATTTGGTTTAGGTAGTGATTATCATATCTTTTTAATATAAACATATATTTTCTCCTTTGTGATTAATTATCTGTGGACTAATACTTGGAGACACTGTGAATATTTTCTTACCCGATAACCATTTACCTAAAGGCTTTAGCATTCATTTTTGATGCTGGCCTGAGTCAGTAGTTATCATCGGAGTTCAGTACAGCTTCTTGACCAGCTCTTTATACAATAGTCCCTGCTTATGTATGGGGGATATGTTCCAAGACCCCTATTGGTGCCTAAAACTACGGATAGTACCAAAACCTATGTATACTATTTTTTCCTATACATACATACTATGATAAAGTTTAATTTATAATTTAGGCAAAGTAAATGATTAGCAGCAGTAACTAATAATAAAATGAACAATTACAACAATATACTGCAATAAAATTTATGTACATGTGCGATAGTGCTTCCCATTGCTTAAAGTAATGCAATACCTTTTTCAGACTGGCATTCCAATCAAGGCTTGCATAATATGATGCCTTTCTACCTCTCCAGCTATGTCCTGATGTTAACTGTATAAATACATTCTTAATCCAGTTTCACTGATCTCTCAATAATTGCCCATCCCTAGGTAACTCCTTGTGTCTCTCCCTGTTTGAAATTTCACTTCAATATCTTGCCATCTGGAATATCTGTTAAAATTTTTCCGTCCTTCTGGACCCAGCTCAACTCCATAAATAATGCCTTCCTTGACCATCCACATGGTGGTCCTGCACATTTCTTAAACTTGTATAGTACTTACTCTGTAGTACTTATCTGTTAATTTCATCTGACAGATTAAACAAGTAGTACTTTGTGTCTCTTGTACCGTTGTTATTAAAATCATTTATTATATTAATTTTCTTATTTAGCATTGTTTACCATTAATTAAGTTATAAATTTCTTGATGTTAAGGATGAAGTCTGAGAATTCAGTTGATTACAATACCCTGCATACAGTAGATGCACAATAAATATGTTGGAGGATCCAATTTATTAATATTTTACATATAATGACTATGAAATGCTGAGTATTGTAGGTGTATATTAAATGTGCTAGAGTGTGATGAGAAATTTCATTCATGCTCTTAGCATTAGAAAGTTTAAATATGCAGTTTGTAGCAAAATAAAATGACATGTAATGAAAATGATTTTGAACTATAAAGTTAGATTTATTTATTTAGCCTATTTGTCTATCTAAACTTAACTTATTTAATAGGAGCCAATCAATAAATAAAAGTTGATTGAATACTCATGAGGAAATACTTGAATAAATCCATTAAATCCCCTGAGCTTTTTTTTTATTTGGTAAAATGAAAGAAATAATATTCACACTTTCATGTGTCTCAGAGGAGAAACACTATAATTCAAAGAAAATTCACCACATTTTATATTTACCTTAAACTTTGTAATATCAGGATATTACATTTTTTATTTTCCTCTTCTTATGTTTTCCTTACTCAGACATTTTAGGGGAACTGTGATATTATCTCCCCTTAATATGCCTCCCTATATACCAGTAAGAAGCCAAGCAGAATTTTCAGTTTGGAAAGAATATTTTGAGATATTAAGGAGATAGATAAGTATGGGGATCATTATAATAGAGGGAAAAATGGGATAATATTTACTGAACAATTCCTGTGTGGTCTTGGCATTCTGTTAAGTAGGTGACACACCTAGTGTACGTGCCCACTGAATGCTTTTAGATGAATTAACACCAAGAAAGACTTAGAAATGTTACTTGAAAAAAAGGTTTAAAAAGAAAAACTCAGGGGTACCTGCCTGGCTTAGTCAGTAGAGCATTCAGCTTGATCTCTTTGTCATGAGTTGGAGCACCATGTCAGGTGTGGAGATTATTTTAAAAAGAATATATTAAAAAGAATAACCAAATCAAAATCATCATTAACATTTTGGAACTGATATCCTGCATCCCCTTGCTTGCTTGAACTTCCTTGTTCCATTTGGGTACAATTCTTTAAACACTTTTTGTTCAAATAGAAATGTAGTTTTATCGCAAAGAAATGATTTCTCTCTCAACATCTGGAATTTATCTTTTGAAACATATCCTATTCAAATGCACCAAGTTTGTCTTCTGTAATTACATTTGATTATTGTCAGATTACAGGTTTCTAAATTTTATTAGCTTAAAGATCTTAGAATACCTCTAGTGGGATGATAAATTTTATAGTTTACCATGTTCTGAATAGATTTATAAGAGATTTTATTCTTGTATATTTAAGATTTATAAATTATATAAATATTTTTCTTCATAAATCTATGTATTTTTTTACTTTTTTCCAGTTTATTTTTATTTATTTATTTATTTTTTAAAAGATTATTTATTGGGCGCCTGGGTGGCTCAGTGGGTTAAAGCCTCTGCTTTCGGCTCAGGTCATGATCTCAGGGTCCTGGGATCGAGGCCCGCGTCGGGCTCCCTGCTCAGCGGGGAGCCTNTATTTATTTATTTCACAGAGGGAGAGAGATCACAAGGAGGCAGAGAGGCAGGCGGGGGGGGGGGAAGCAGGCTCCCCGCTGAGCAGGGAGCCCGATGCGGGCCTCGATCCCAGGACCCTGGGATCATGACCTGAGCCGAAAGCAGAGGCTTTAACCCACTGAGCCACCCAGGCGCCCCACTTTTTTCCAGTTTATTGAGATATAATTGACAAATAACATTGTATTAATTTAAGGTGTACAACATAATGATTTGATATATGTATGTATTGGTATTGATTACCACAATAAGTTTAGTTAATATCAATCACTTCACACATAGTTGTGGTATGTGTATTTTCTTTTTTTTAAATAAATACCTAGTAGGGGAATTGCTGAATCATATGGTAGTTCTATTTTTAATTTTTTGAGGAACCTCTATACTCTTTTTCATACAGTTTGCATTTCCACCAACAGCGTACAAGGGTCCCTTTTTGTCTGCGTCCTTGCCAACACTTGTTTCTTACCTTTTTTATTTTTTTTATTTTTTAAATTTTTTTAATTAATTATTTTTTTAAAAGATTTATACATTTTTTTAAAAATATTTTATTTATTCATTTGACACAGAGAGAGAGATTACAAGTATAGGCAGAGAGGCAGGCAGAGAGAAAGAGAGGAGGAAGCAGGCTCCCTGCCGAGCAGAGAGCCCGATGTGGGCCTCGATCCCAGGACCCTGGGGTCATGACCTGAGCCGAAGGCAGTGGCTTTAACCCACTGAGCCATCAAGGCGCCCTGTTTCTTACCTTTTTGATACTAGCCATTCTAACAGGTGTGATTTGATTGTGGTTTTCATTTCCATGTCTCTGATATTTAGTCATGTTGAGCATCTTTTCATGTGTCTGGTGGCTGTCTCTGTGTTTTTTAATTGGATAGTTTGGGGATTTTTGCAGTGAAGATGTATGAGTTCTGAATATATGTTGGATATTAATCCTTATTCAATAGATGATTTGCAAATATTTTCTCCCTTTCAGTAGGTTGGTTTTAATTTTGTTGATCGTTTCCTCAGCTGTGCAGAAGCTTTTTAGTTTAATATAGTTCCACCTGTTTATTTTTGCTTTCCTCGCCTTTGCTTTTGGAGTCAAATGCAAAATCTCATTTCTAAGACAATGTCAAAGAGTTTATTACTGCCTGTTTTCTTGTAGGAGTTTTATGGTTTCAAAGTTGACCTTTGTGTTAAGTTGTTCTTTGTGTATGGTATAAGATAGGTGTGTGGTTTCATTCTTCTGCATGTGGCTTTCCAGGTTTCCCAACACCATTTATTGAAGAGATTATCCTTTCTTGTATATTATTGGCTCATTTGTCATAAATTAATTGACCATTTATGTGTGCTTTTATTCCTGCTTTTATTTTCTGTTTCATTCATTAATGGGTCTGTTTCTATGCCAATACCGTACTCTTTTGATTACTGTAGCTTTGTAATATAGTTTGAAATCAAGATTATGATGATTCCAGCTTTGTTCTTTCTCAAGACTGCTTTGACTATTCAGGATCTTTTGTGGATCCATACAAATTATTGGATTTTTAAAATTTTTTCTGAAAAATGCCATTGGAATTTTGATAGGGATTGCATTGAATTTGTAGATTGCTTTGGGTGGTATGAACGTTTTGGCAATATTAATTCTTCTAATCCATGAGCCCAGAATATCTTTCCATCTCTATGTCTTCCAGTTATTTCATCAGTGTCTTCAGAGTACAGATCTTTTACCTCCTTGGTTAAATTTATTCCTAGGAATTTTATTCTTTTTGATGCAATTGTAAATGATATTGTTTGCTTAATTTCTCTTTCTGATAATTTGGTGTTAGTGTGAAGAAACCCAGTCGATTTGTGTGTGTTCCCTTTAAAAATTTTTTAAATTTAAATTTTAATTAAGCTTAATTAAATTTTAATTTAAAAAATTTAAAATTCTGTGCTGCATGTGGGGCTTAACTCATGAATCAGAAAACAAGAGCTGCCTGCTCTACTGACTGAGCCAGCTAAGCACCCCTTGTTTATTGACTTAATCCTAACAGGGTTTTTTTTGTGTGTGTGTGTGTGGAGTCTTTAGGGTGTTTTGTATATAATATCATGTCACCTGCAAGCGCAGGTAGTTTTATTTCTCTTTTCTGATTCAGATGCCTTTTGTTTCTTTTTCTTCCTAATTGCTTTTGCTTGGAATTCCAGTATTATGTTGAGTATAAGTGGTGAGAGTGAGTGTCCTAGTCTTGTTCTTGATCTTAGAGGAAAAGATTTTAGGTTTTCACTGTTGAGTATGATGTTAGCTGTGGGCTTGTCATAGATGGTCTTTATTATGTTGATCTGTATTCTCTACCCATTTAGTTGAGGATTTTTATCATAAATGTGTGTTGAATTTTGTTAAATTTTTCTGCACTATTGAGATGATCATATGGTTTATCCTTCATTTTGTTAATGTGGTACTACATTGATTTACAGATGTTGAACCATCCTTGCATCCCTAGAGTAAATCCCACTTGATCATGGTATATGTCTTCTTAATGTGTTATTGAATCTGGTTTGCTAATATTTTGGTTTCGGATTTTTGTATCTATATTCATCAGGAATATTGGTCAGTAATTTTCCTTTCTTGTAGTGTCCTTACCTGGTTTTGGTATCAGGGTAATGCTGGCTTTGCAAAATGAGTTTAGAAGTGTTCCCCCATCTTTTATTGTTTGGAAGAGTTTAAGAAGCATTACTATTTATTCTTTTTTTTTCTTAAGATTTTTTATTTATTCATTTGAGAAAGAGACAGTGAGCAAGAACATGAGCCAGGGGGTAGGGTCAGAGAGAGAGGAAGAAGCAGACTCCCTGCTGAGCAGGGAGCCTGATGCGATGCCTGGGATCATGACCTGAGCTGAAGGCAGACACTTAAGCAACTGAGCCACACAGGTGCCCCAGTTCTTTTTTTTAATGTTTGATAGTCTTCATGATTCACTCTTGGTAGGTTGCGTTTGTCTAGGAATTTATTCATTTCCTTTAGATTTTACAATTTGTTAGTGCATAATTGTTTGTAGCAGTCTCATGATTATTTGTATTTCTGTTATCAGTTGTAATAGCTATAAATTAAATTTTAGTAATTGAAAGTGTAATACAAATTTGATCTACTTTCTAGGTTTAAACAAGTTTCTTGAGTGGTGTTTCCTCACCGATGGAGAATTACTTCCAAGCAGAAGCGTACAACCTGGACAAGGTATTAGATGAATTTGAACAAAACGAAGGTGAGAATTTATTTTGGTGAATCTCTTTGAATGCATTTATGATGTGGAGAATGTGGGATTATAAGAGGATGCAACACTTTAAAAAAATAGAATGACTTAATAACTTAATGATAATATTATTATATTTCAATACCAGAGGAAGAACTAACATTTTTTAGCACTATGTGTCAGATACTATGCTAAAGCATTTACATGGACTGTATTATTTAATCTTTAAAAGTATTCCATGAAAGGAGATCTTATCTACATTTTATAGATGAGAGGTGTAGAGAGATTAAACAATTTCCTGAAGTTAGTTTGCTAATAAGTGACAGAATGATTAGTATCTAGGCATTATGATACTAGAGCCTGAACTTTCTTTATACAACTAATTCATGGTCAAGAAGAAATTTAGAATGTATGATTGTATTTCCTAAACTAAGAAAAATAACTTGTTGGATAGGTTATGGACATTGGGGAGGGTTTGTGCTATGGTGAGTGCTGTGAAAAGGTGTAAGCCTGATGATTCACAGACCTGTACCCCTCGGGCAAATAATAAAGAAAAAAAAAAAGAAAAATAACTTGTTGCTTGTTGATTGACCAACGAAGTAAAGATATATTTTAAACCTAATTTTAAAAGATTTATAGTTTTAAGTACTGCCAAAATGGTTAGATAAAATGTCTGCCTTCACTTCATTTAGGAAAACTTTTTTCTTTAATTTCTCTCTCAGTAAGTTTTGAATGGATGAGCCATAATTAATTAGATCCCTCCTACTCTGATATACTCTGTTTCTTTTTATTTTTTGTTTCTTTCTTTTTTTTGTTTTTTTTTAAGATTTACTTATTTGAGAGAGCACAGGGTTAGGGGTGCACAGGTGGGAAAAGAGCAGAGGGAGAGGGAGAAGCAGGGAGCCCAAGATGGGACCCGATCCCAGGACCCTGAGATCATGACCTGAGCCAAAAGCAGACATTCTTAAACTGAGCTACTTAGGCACCCCCTGGTACTCTCTGTTTCTAAGGGGGAAATGGCATATAACTAATTTACAGAATGATATATTTCCATCTGAAGTCCATGACTTTAGAAATGGTCTACAAACCTTTACTATATCTAGTGGTTCAGGTTGTTCTTTGATAGTAGATGGGAAGAGAGATGAATTTTAATGTTGTTGCTTTGGGTATGTGATAGAGCAAGCCTTATAGAATTATGGGGGTAAGGAAGGAAAAGGGAGAAGGAAGGATACATGAATAGCCTACTAGTCTCATATTTTACCACTGATGACCCAAAGCTACTCGATAGTCATAGGATTCATATAAGTGTGAAATTAATCATTTGGGATTTTATTGGATCTACATACCAAGGTGGAAGGGGTATTTTCCTCTCAGTTTCAGACATTTGTACAGATAATTTTTCAATCCTTTCTTTGGTTTGGCTGTCTGTGTATCAGAGTTATTTGTTATAAGATATCTACGTAGGTGCTATACCTGATCACTTGAATAGTATACTTCTAGAATACCATTGACTCGAATAAAACTGTTAGTTTATTACATAAATCTCTTTAGGACTTCTGTAGATTCTATTTGGGTACTTTGTATTTAGTTGATTTTGATTATATTTTTGTTGAATCAGTAAAAATTGTCTTTTAGTTAAAAAACACAGCATTTGCTTACAAAAACTAATTCCTTTAGAAGGAGAAGAACTTCAGAAGCCAGACTCTTGTTTGGAACTATGTTGTTTATATGTTTTGAACTATTGTTTAAAAATCTTAGTACTAGTTGCATTCAAACAACCACCTCTAGCTTGGTATCTTTCCAAGTATATTTTAAATGAAGTGATTTTTCATTTTGTGTTAATTTCCTTCTTTAAATGAAAAATATACCACACACAGACTGTGATAACATAGGAAATTAACATTATACCCATGTAGTAGGTGATTGAATAATGACATTTTTAGTAACTGATCATTCTTGTTTGAATATTATTTTTTTTAAGATTTTATTTATTTATTTGACATACACAGAGAGAGGCAGAGAGGCAGGCCGAGAGAGAGGAGGAAGCAGGCTCCCTGCTCAGCAGAGAGCCCGATGCGGGCCTCGATCCCAGGACCCTGAGATTATGACCTGAGCCGAAGGCAGAGGCTTTAACCCACTGAGCCACCCAGGCACCTCTTGTTTGAATATTATTAAATATTCTTGTAAGAAGCAGCATTTCCCTTTTATTTCCATGAACCATGTTGGAAATAATGATTTCTTTTTTTAAAGGAAGCATATGTTATTAAATCTCAAATCTCTGCTAGCCCAAATTTGGGCAACTCATGATTTTAACACTCAGAGTATTCAGGACCACTCTCCATACATTTTGATGTTTTATGGCCTTTACAGTGTGGCCTTTCTAGCTTCTTTTCACTACTTGCTTACAGTAATTCTTTTTTCGACCCAAACTGATTTACTTATTGCTCTCTCAGATTGTTGTGTTTGGGACTATACTTGTTCCCCCTTAAGAATGACCTCTTTGAAGTAGAGACCTGCTGCACAACCATGTGTATCAAGTTAACAATACTGTGCTGTCCACTTGCAGATTTGACAAGAGGATAGATTTAATGTTATGCGTGCTTTTTCCACAATTAAAGTATAAGTAAAATAAAACACAAATGTAAGAAGGAAAGAAAGAAGAAAAAGTAAAGAAGAGAGGAGGGTGATGTTTGGGAGGAAGGCAAAAGGTGAAGTGGGAGAATAAGATGATAGAAAGCCCCTCTCTGCAGGTGTTAAAGATGTCTGCACAGTGCTCACTCCTGTGAACAGGAGGCTGTGTCCTTTCTCATCTAGATTCAGGAAGGGGACAAATACCATCCAAAGTGTGAGCAATGTGTGCTCAGGTACTACTGCTTTTCCTGATCTTGAATCTTTGGAATCACCTCCAGCAGTAGAAACTGTGATTTAGGTTTTCTAGGGCACCCTTGCACCAAGTAGACTGTTTCTGGGGCAAACAAGTGACATTTGAAAAATCAAGCAGCCTCATGCTTTTGTTTTTTTCTTTGGGGAAAATACCTATACGGAAATCAAATATTATTGAGACATGTATTTCTCACAGGGTTGATGCTCCAAAATAAAACGTAAACCATAAAAAAAAAAAGAATGACCTCTTTTCCAGACTTAAATAAAATTGTCTTTGAACCCCAGCTATTTCCTCTTGATTCTATGAATTCCAGCTTGCTACCTCAGCCTCTAAAATACCTTTTTTCTCTGAATTTATTTTCTATACATAATAGGTTTCAAATACTAATGCTGTCCTGTACTGCTAATTAGATACTTGGATGTACTGTATCTGTTTCTTATTTTTCCCACTAGATTGTGTATTTCTTGGAGGCCAGAGCTATCATTTAATCTTAATGCTTCTTAAGCACAGTGCTTTTACTGTGGTGGATACTCACTTAGCATATATTTATTGTGTACCTACTACATACCAGGCACAATGCAAAGTGAGGACTTACATTGATGGAGAGAAATGGTTTCTGTCTGAAAAAGTTAGGTAGAAGACATTACAGTGTAGTAAATGCTTAAATAGAGACATGAGCAAGGTGCTAAGGGGGCATTAAAGATTAATGTTACTCTTAAGGGGGAAATATATCTGCGTAATTTCAGGACTGTGGTTATTAGATTTACTTTAAGAAGACAGCAAGAAAAACAATAAGTGTATTATTTCTTATTTCTCTAAATATACATATGGCACTATAACTTGGAAAAATAGTCATTATAGTTATAGTCTCTTAAAAAGTAAACAAAATTATGCTTATTGATGGAATGTAAGTAGGTTGATTTAACAAGATAAATGAATATTTTTCTGCCAAATATCCTCAGATAATTATATAAATATACACCTAACTAATAATATGACATAGTTATGCATATAATTTCACATACTATACCAAACTTTTAAAAATGCTTATTATGCACAAATTTCAAATACATACAAAAAACAGAATAGTGTAGTAAACTCTAGTATACCCAGTTTCCCGGCTTCAATAGCAGTTAACATGCTTCCAGTTTTGTTTCTTTTGTATCTTCATCCACTCCTCGCTGCTTGTTATTATTTTACTGGTGGTTTTTAAGATTTTATTTATCTGAGAGAGAGAGAGAGAGAGAGAGAGAGAGAGAGCGAGCGTGAGCACGAGCAGGGGGAAGGGGCAGAGGGAGAGGGAGAAGCAGACTCCCCACTGCACAGGGAGCCAGACACAGGGCTTGATCCCAAGACCTTGGGATTAGGACCTGAGCAGAAGGTAGACATTTAACTACCTGAGCCACCCAGGAGCCCTTTTTTAGTTTGTTTTTTTTTAAGATGAAATTTATATACATTAAAATGTATAGATCTTAACTGTACCAGTTTTGATAAGTAAATATATTAATGTAACCCACATCCCAGTAATCGTGTAATTCCTTTGTTTTCCTTCCCACTCAATTACTACATCTTCATCACTGTCCTAATTTTTTTCCAGCTTAGATTAGTCCACACCCTATGTTTGTACTCAGCCAGTCGAAGGTCTTTCTGATTGCTACTCCTTGCCCCCACTACCAAGTATAGCCTCTGTGCCATCTTAATTATGTTAGTAGATTGAGGTAGAATTCTTTTGTTGTTTGGAATGTTCTGGGATATTACCATTTGGTGATATGTAATATAGGAACAGTTTGAAGAATATTTTTTTATTCTTAGCTAAAAATTAGAAACTTCATATTCTAGGAATATTCTATTTTTAGATATCTTGGGAATATTTTATTTTCACAATATTTGCAAATGTAGTTAATTAACTGAGTCCTAGTTTTTCCAGTTTCACAGCAAACTTATTATAATTATTTATCTTTTCAGATGAAACAGTTTCTCCTATTTTACTGGATACCAAGTGGAATAAGATTTTAGATCCCCCGTCTCACCGACTGTCATTTAACCCTGCACTGGCCAGTGTGAATGAACCTGCAGTTTCTAATGATTCACAGCCACAACTAAAAGTCTTCTCTCTGGCTCATTCAGCTTCTCTGACCACAGAGGGAGAGAACCATTGTGCTAATGGACAGGACTATAGTCTGAATCCAGAGATTAACACAATGTGGATTGATGAAAATGCCGTTGCAGAAGATCAGTTAATTAAGAGGAGCTGTAATCGGGATGATCAATGTAGTACTGTCGAAGTGGGAGAGAAGAAATGTGGAAACCTAGCTTGTCTGCCAGATGAGAAGAATGTTCTTCTTGTAGCCGTCATGCATAACTGTGATAAGAGGACATTGCAAAGTGATTTGCAGGATTGTAATAATTATAATAGTCAGTCCCTCATGGATGCTTTTAGCTGTTCACTGGATAATGAAAACAGACAAACTGATCAATTTAGTTTTAGTATAAATGGGTCCACTGAAAAAGATATGAACTCAGAGAAACAAATAGATCTGTTGAATAGACCAAGTGCAATGGGAGATTCTGTTAAACATACGTGTACTACTTCATCTGATAATCTAGCTAGTGTCTGTTCCCCTTCACAATTAAAGGATGATGAAAATACAGGTAGAGACCCACCCATGTCTGTGATTACAAGTTTAACGATTGATTCAATAGCCTCATCCCAGGGAACAGATGAAAGTCCTGCTGCTAAAAAGCAAGAGAACTATATACCAGATGAGATTCTCACTGGCCAAACCAGCTCTGCTAGGACAGATCTAGGGAGTCCAAACTCCTTTTCCCACTTGAGTGAGGGGACTTTGATGAAAAAAGAGCCAACAGAGGAGAGAACAACTGAAGAATCTGTCCAATCTGGTTTACCTTTGCTTCTCAAAACAGACATGCCTAATGGGTCTGGAAGGGATGATAACTGTGAACAGTTTTCAGATTGTCTTGTGCCGAGTGATGTTAGAGCTGACAAAAAGGAAGGTTGTGAACATGAAGAAATTCTTGGCAGTACAGAACTTCTTAATATGACAGAGCATTTCTCTGACTCTCAGGAGATGACTAATTGGAAATTGACTAAACTAAGTGATATGAATGACAGCCAAATAAATAAAGAAAATGAGAAGATTCTGCCAGTGAATCAGCCTGAGGACATTTACAATGATAGTGGAGGAGAGTGTGATAGAATGGCAGAAGCAGGTCTAGACTTAAAAGGAACTTGCATGAATGAAAGTGAAGGATGTGATTTCTCCACTATGGATACACCAGCAGCAAATTCTCTATCTAATTGTTGTTCCTATGGAATGCAGAGCCCAGTTGTTTGTTTTGTTCCAAAGACTTTACCCTCCAAAGAAGATTCAGTAACAGAAGAAAAAGAAATAGAAGAGAGCAAGTCAGAATGCTACTCAAATATTTATGAACAGAGAGGAAATGAAGCCACAGAAGGGAGTGGACTACTTTTAAACAGCACTGGTGACCTAATGAAGAAAAATTATTTACACAGTTTCTGTAGCCAAGTTCCATCAGTGCTTGGGCAGTCTTCACCCAAGATAGTAGCAAACCTGCAGTCTCTCAGTGTTCCTTTTGGTGGTGCAAGACCCAAGCAACCTTCTAATCTTAAACTTCAAATTCCAAAGCCATTGTCTGACCATTTACAAAATGACCTTCCTACAAATAGTGGAAATAATATTAAAAACAAAAATGATGTTCTTGGGAAAGCAAAATTAGGGGAGAACTCAGCAACCAATGTATGCAATGCCTCCTTGGGAAACATCTCTATTGCTGATACAAATGGGGAACATTTAGAAAGCTACGAGTCTGGGATATCCAGTAGACCGTGCCTTGCATTAGCTCCAGAAAGCCCAGATAATGATCTCAGAGCTGGTCAGTTTGGAATTTCTGCCAGAAAGCCATTTACTACTCTGGGTGAGGTGGCTCCTGTGTGGGTACCAGATTCTCAGGCTCCAAATTGCATGAAATGTGAAGCCAGGTTCACGTTCACCAAAAGGAGGCATCATTGCAGAGCATGTGGGAAGGTAAGTTATGTGTGTATCAAGTCAGAAATATGGCATGCCCACTTTATTAAGCTCAATTAGAGATTAATAAAGGCGATACAGGATGAATATACTTCTGGTTGAGATGACATTATAAATAGCTTGGAACTCCCAGTTCTAGTAAATTTCTAAATAAAAAATGACCTTGCTGAATCTTAGTGTTTATATAACTTTTTTTGTTGCCAAGATTTAAGCTGAATCACTTTCCATGAACAGATGAAAATTGAGGAAGTGTTAACTTTGTGGTTTCTATATTGACAGATACTTGGTTAGTGGAATAGTGTGAAATAAGGAAGTTATTTTTTTGATTAAAGAAATACTTTTGATTGACTTAATATTTTTTTAATTCTTTTTTTTTTTTTTTTTTTTAAAGATTTTATTTATTTATTTGACACAGAGAGAGAGGTCACAAGTAGGCAGAGAGGCAGGCAGAGAGACAGGAAGAGGAGGAAGCAGGCTCCCTGCTGAGCAGAGAGCCCGATGCGGGCCTCGATCCCAGGACGCTGAGATCATGACCTGAGCCGAAAGCAGAGGCTTTAACCCACTGAGCCACCCAGGCGCCCTATTTTTTTAATTCTTGAGAAATTGAATATTATGCTTGAAATCCATCCTAGTTTTTGCTTAGGATTTTGGTCACTCTACTAGACATTCTGGAACTTTTTATACACATATACACATATTTTTGTCTTTTTCCCCCATATAATTTTATTTTTAAAAAGACTTATTTATTTATTCAAGGGGGGTGAGGGGTAGAGGGAGAGGGAGTCCCAAGCAGACTCCATGTTCAGTGTGGAGCTGGACCCGGGGCTCAACCTCATGACCATGAGATCACAACCTGAGCCAAAAACAAGAGTCAGAAACTTAACAGACTGCGCCTCCCAGCCAGGCACCCCTCCCCAAGTAACTTTGATACAAAATAGAGTTGAGGGCTATAAATCCTATGACAAGGTTATAAGAATAATGGATATTCCTTAGCTCTTCCTGAGTTTTGCGTGCTAGTAACGTATCAACTTAATGGTTTATCTTTTTAACAAAGAACTGTAAACAAGGAGGAAGGGGATTTTATATTTTTAAAAAGAATACAAAGTTTGGTTTCAGGTATGGATTTCAATTTTAGCATTCTTACTATTAACCATATAACTTTATTAAGCTTTTATTTTTATAAAAAGCAAAATGGATTAGTAAGTTTCATTAGGCTTTTGTGAAGATTAAATGAAATTACAGGTGTAATAGTAAGAGCTCAGTAATTAAATGTGTACTTCCCTTCTTGCCTGGTTTATTGGTCTATTTGTGTTATTTAGGATGCTTTCAAATTTTTTTTTTTAAAAGATTTTATTTATTTATTTGACACAGAGAGAGAGATTACAAGTAGGCAGAGAGGCAGGCAGAGAGACAAGGAGAGGAGGAAGCAGGCTCCCTGCTGAGCAGAGTACCCGATGCGGCCTGGATCCCAGGACGCTGAGATCATGACCTGAGCTGAAAGCGGAGGCTTTAACCCACTGAGCCACCCAGGCACCCTAGGATGCTTTCAACTTTAAGGCATAGAGTATCTAACCCTTAGTGACATAGAGAAAAATAACATTTCATATAACAAGAAACCTGAAGATAGAGACTCACTTATGTCTAGGTGCAGTCAGGATCACTAACGTTTTCTTGGTCTTCCACTCGTGGTCTGAAGAGAATGGCACAGCTCTAAGCATCGAGTTCAAGCTGGCAACTTCTGAAGTATAGGGAAATTGGTTGGGGGCAAAGAGCCTGTTCTTCTTGCTCTCACATCAGGGAGGAAGGAATCCCTAGCAACTTCTTTCAGTTTATTGGCCAACTTTAGATCACAGGTCCAGTTTAATACCAGTCATTGACAAAGGGGAACAGGATTGCTAGGCCTGGCTAAGACGATCAGTCATGATCATCCCCTGGGGCTGAGCCCAATGTTGCCTGAACAGAAGTGGGATTCTGTTAATATGGAAAAGGAGGAGAATGGTTCCTGGGTGGGTAGTCAGTAAGGGCTACTATAAGGGTACAAGAACCAAGTGATGGGGAGCAGAAGGAGGTGAAAGAAAGCTATGATTGGGCTGCTGGTCTCTGATTATTAAAATTTGAAGAAAATAATATGTCTGATTCCTAAATAGCTAGTAGTCTATGGTCAGTAACCTCAACAGTCAATTTTCTGTTAAGGAATTAGAGTTGTCATTTTTATGTTGTTCTTTGTGTTGCTTACTCTGTATAACACTTTCTGAAAACTTTGCTCTCTTGAGCAAATAATAACACTTTTTCTTTTAAGATTTTGTTTATTTATTTGAGAGAGAGAGAGCATGGGAGGGGAGAAGGTCAGAGGGAGAAGCAGACTCCCCGTGGAGCTGGGAGCCCGATGTGGGACTCGATTCTGGGTCTCTGGGATCATGAGCTGAGCCAAAGGCAGTCGCTTAACCAACTGAGGCACCCAGGCGCCCTCAAATAATAACACTTTTGCTCCAGATCAGAATATCCAGATGTAATGAGTAAATAGGTAACTTAGGTGGATTTAGAAGGGAAATTGTGGCAAAATGCACATAAACTGAAAAATTAGATGGGAGTTTTTCTGAGTGGAATTTATGAATTTATAGATTTCATGTGGATTATGGATTCATATTCTATTTGTTTTCCTTTCCATCTCCAGTTACCTCAGGGATGTTCTAAGGACTGATGAGATAAGGTCTGTAAAAAATCCTTGAGCTTCTCAGAAGAAAAGAGCTTAAAAACATAGGTATATTTTTTCTAGCTGTTAATTAGATTATACTGGGACTATAGCTAGAAAAATACCCCAAGCAATGGGATTTTGTAAAATAATGTTTACTATTGAAAAGAGAAATTTAGTTTGCATATTCAGTAATTTCTCTGCTTAATATATACAGCTTAATACTCTTTAACAAGCATATATTAAGCATCTCATATAAGAAAGGTTCTGGGCTAAGTATTAGAGATTCATATACAAAAATTATGATATATGACCTCATGGAGTTTGTAATTAAGGGTCCTGATTTCAGTAAGTTGGGAGATTATCTGGATTTCTTGGAGCTAAAAAAAGAAAATCCTAGAAGAAATTGTGAACCACCGATCTAAGTAGACAAACAGACCATCCCACAACAAATTGTGAGACATCATATTAAGAGCTAGCTACATGTGCTTTATATTCATTCTCATTTAGTTCTCATTACACTCTTGTAGAATGGGTTGTTAACTTTTTCCTTTTTGATAGCTTAAGAATCAGAGACTCAGAGTGGTCAAGGAGTATGCATAGGATCTCACAGCTTGAAAGTGCTAGAGCCAACTTTAAAACTAGTACTCCTATTTTTTTTTTTTTTAAAAATTTTATTTATTTATTTGACACAGAGAGAGAGATCAGATCACAAGTAGGCAGAGAGGCAGAGAGAGAGGAGGAAGCAGGCTCCCTGCTGAGCAGAGAGCCCGATGCGGGCCTCGATCCCAGGACCCTGAGATCATGACCTGAGCCGAAAGCAGAGGCTTTAACCCACTGAGCCACCCAGGCGCCCTCCTATTTTTTTTTTAAGATTTATTTATCTGCAAGAAAGAGACAGTGACAGCATGAGTAGGGGGAGGGACAGAGGGAGAGAAACTCAAGCAGATTCCCCAATGAGTGCAGAGCCTGATGCAGGGCTGGATCCCATGACCCATGAGATCATGACCTGAGCTAAAACCAAAAGTGAGACGCTTAACCATCTGAGCCACCCAGGTGCCCCAAGCTAGTACTCTTTCTTTCAGTCATAATGCTTCCAGCATGTCTCCTCCTTTATACTAGCAGTATGAACAAAATAGGATCATTGAGAATGAGAGCTTAATTTTTCTAAGAATGGCAGAGGGAATCAGGAAAGTCATGTTACAAAATGACTGTTTAAAAAAAACAAAAACCAAAATGACTCTTTGGAAAGGGAGATATAAAAAATTGGATATAATTTATGGCACAGAGTTCTAAAGTATATGAGAAAAATGAGATCATATCAGAATACAGGTGGAAAATTAGTGAGGAAAGGGAAATAAATTCATCTTATAGAAGAATGGGTCGAGATGAAAATCCTTGAATATAGAAGGAATTAACAGAAAATTGTGGGAAATTATCTAGCATAGTTTAAAGCTTATATCCAATTCCTGATAAGCGGTAGAATTGTTATAGCATTCATCATGGTAAAATATAATTAAGTAGAATATAAAATAATTACACTAGAATTTATGAAAGTATTAAAATGTTGCAGTTAATCTCTGTATTACTAAAATGGAGATCGAGATATCTGGATTCCATTCTTGTCTTCGTTGTTATTTGGAAAAGTATGTCATCCTCTAAAATGCTCAGCAAATGTGAGTTTTATTTTATGATTTCACACGTTATTAATTTATGTACTTGCTCTGTATAACAACATAATCCCTACTTCTTCTGTATAATAGGTGATAAATTGTAGAGTAGAGAGAGTACAGAGAACTCTTTCCCCCAAAGGTGCCCTCTAAGTTCAAATGTTCACCATTACTATATATCCATGGTAATTTCCTATGGAAATCAACTTCAGATCATGGTTATTCATCTTCTCTCAAGCTTCATTTACCATCAGCATTTTGACCTCTTTTTATTTGATCATTTGACTTCAAAGGAGTAAGAAAGCATTGAGTTTAGGAGCTAAGGAAAGGAGTTTTGGAAAGTAAAGAATTTCTAAAAGAAAAAAATGTCATTTATCTTCTATTTGGTCATTTTCTTTTTTTTCTTTTTAAGATTTTATTTGAGCACACACATGGGGGAGAGGAGTGGGGTGAGGAAGGGAGGGGCAGAGGGAAAGAGAGAAGCAGATTCTCCACGGAGCAAGGAGTCCAAAACAGGGCTCTATCCCAGGACCCTGGGATCATGACCTGAGCTGAAATCACACGCTTAATCAGCTAAGCCACCCAGGCATCTGTGGTCATTTTCAAGGCTTTGTCACACTTTATCCATTACCATTATCTCTGATGTGGCCAATTATTATTTACTTGGTGCTATCTGGTTAATGACTGCTCTATTTACTATTTAATAGAAATAAACATAAAAATACTCTTTAAAATTAAAACTTCTTGAATTATAATTATTACCTGGATATTTTGTATTTGTTTGAGATGGTGTGAAAGATGCAAATAGAAAAACATTTTTGAACACTTCCACTTTATGCTAGGCTTGTCTACTATTACAGTTCTCTGAAATATAGTTCCAGGTGAGAAAAATATGCCTCAGAAAGGTCAAAGAACTTGCCTAAATCCTCAGAGTTTGAAAATGAGAATGCATGGATTTTTTTTTTTAAGTTTTATTTATTTACTTGAGAGAGAGAGAGTGTGAGCAGGGGAAGGAGCAGATAGACAAGCAGACTCCCCACTGACTCAGCAGGAGCCCACGGTGGGGTTATCCCAGGACCCAGACCCACAAGCAGACACTTAACTGACTGAGCCACCCAGGTCTCCCAAGAATGCATGGATTTTAAGACAAATCTGTCTGACTCCAAAGCCTTATGCTCTTTTTACTACACTGGACATAGCAACAAGATTCATCTGTGCTTGAATTGCTTACTAGAAATGTAAGTCTTTGTCTTTGGGTGAACATTAGTTTTGGGCAGCGGTAAAGGATTGGGAATTTGAATATTTGAATTTAAAAGGAAGATAAAAATTTTGAATGGGGCTATCAGGTGAAATTACCAAAGTAGCGGGATCTTAAGTTTTATTTCACATATCCAATCTTGACTTAAAAAGTAGAAAAAGAACAAAATGGGCACCAAGTCATTGAACGAGGAGAGATTTAGTGATGGTAATATATACCACTCCAGTTTACTCACAATTATTTTTTCCATCGTAATTAATTTTAAAAGTATAACTCAAAATAGATGATTTTTTTCTACTGCATTAGTAATTTGAATAAATAGAACAGAGAAGAGAACTGCAAGAGAGGTAATGTAGAAGAGGACACTGGAATGGGTATGAAAGAGCTCTAGGCTTCTGTTTCCTCTTCTGTAAAAGGAGGGGATTGCATAGACTATTTCTGTTTCCTTGTAGCTCTCTGAAAGATCTTATATGAACTGTTTAAAAAAAACAAAAGGAAATGGAATGATTTATGCTAGTAATGATTATCTCTATAAAATTATTACTAAATGTACTGATTCACTAAGGTCACTTTGTGGGAAGAGTGCACCATTAAACATTTTGAAGTGTGCTGTGCTATAAGTGTGTTTTCTGGAAGTCATCTTGGACTGAAATGCTATTTGTCAAGGTGTCAAGTGTGCTATACTGAGGGTTTAATTTCACAATTACTGTTCCCTTTTTGATTCATTTCCAATATTAATTTCTTCAGTATCCCTATAGGCACACATGATCTTCTTCACTTACAGTTTATTAAAAAAAATAGCTTAAAAAATAGCTTGATGACATGCCTGGTGTCAAAATGGCATATTGAAAAAATGACCCAGATTAATTTTTAATGTAGTTCTGACAAGTTCTTTCAGATACTTGGGATTATAGATATTTAACATATAGTGAGCATTTATAAGTATAATTATAAAATTTTAATTTGATATAATTTTATGTTTACATACTATATAAATATTTTACAGATTTATAAAACTTATATAACGTGTCTATGTATACAATGGCAAATATAGTTAATATCTAACTCTGCTTTTAATTTGGTTCAGTGTTCTGCAGTAGTGTCAGGAGTAATTTTATATATAAAGGTGCATAACAGAATTATAGGGGCGCCTGGGTGGCTCAGTTGGTTAAGTGTCCTGATCTTGGTTTTGTCTCAGATTATGATCTCATGGGTCACGAGATGGAGCCCCCTGTGGGTCTGTGCACTCAGTAGGGAGTCTGCTTGAACCGATCGATTCTCTCCCTCTGCTCCTCCCCTCACTCACGTGCTCTGTCTCTCTCTCAAACAGATAGGTAAATCTTAAAAAAAAAACCAAACTATATAATATTTTGATATTCATGTTGTTATGCCCTATTTTTAGTTTAATTAAGTGAAAATATACTTTAAAAGTTAAAATACCATATTTGAAATAACTTTAAATTTAAAACAAAGAATAAAACACATTTTTAAAATAATTTTTTCAGAAGCGAACACTATTTTTATTCAATAATATTACAGAACATAGCATGCTCACCTGAAATATTAGGGGAGAGTTGTAATGTTTTCAGTGCTGAGATACAATAATATTCTAGAGCATGAAAAAATTTGATGGTGCTTATTTTTTATCATAGGAAAATTATTTTTCAGAACTATAACCTAAGATGACAAGATATGCAAAATCATGCCTTTGCTACGCAAAATCATGTCTTTTTGTGCTGTCAGTCTGTGTTATTTTTTGACTTTGGTCAAAGAATCTTGACAGAATTAAAGATTATTTTCAACTTTGTTTACTCTAAATAGAGGTTACATAAATGTCAGGTAGTTGTAAATGAATGTCATATATTTAAAAAAGGCAGCCAGAGTGGCTGGGTGGCTCAGTTGTTAAGTGTCTGCCGTTGGCTCAGGTCATGATCTCAGGGTCCTGGGATCGAGCCCCTCAGGGGGCTCCCTGCTTGTTGGGAAGCCTGCTTCTCCCTCTCCCACTCCACCTGCTTGTATTCCCTCTCTCACTGTCTCTCTCTCTCTGTCAAATAAATAAATAAAATCTTTAAAAATAAGTAAATAAATAAAATAAAAAAGGCAGCCAGGTAAGAGAATCTTTCCCTTGTTACCTGCCAATGTTAAAGTATATGTTGATCTTTTAAAGCATGTAAGACCCTCATTATAATAGTGTCTCTCTGTATAATGCCATGAGATTAAGTCACAGACAAAAACTGCCTTCAATTAAGACCTTTTTAATTGAATAATGCCTTTTGCATTAGTTATGACAAACTCGCCTGATGCCAGATTTGATTTATATCGTATGTAATGTTTTAGCAGGATTTCAAGGGTATTTGTCAATATTGACTTTATCCAGGTATTATAAGAATTTTCATCCTGAGAGCTCTAGAATGTGCCATGAGCTTCCTCATCTCCAGGACAGAAATACTGGAATACTGTTCTTCTGTTCTTGTTTCCTTTTATTTCATATTAGATTGACTTCATTTTATTTTACCTATTTTGGAACTCAGGCATCAAGAATCATACTCCTCAGTTCATGGCACACTTAAAAAAAGATTATTTATTTATTTTAGAGGAGGGGGGAGGGAGGGGAGTGAAGGGAGTGAGGGGCAGTGAGAGAGTCCCAGGCAGGCTTCCTGCTGAACATGGAACCCGACCCAGGGGTCGATTTCATGACCCCCTGAGATCATGACCTGGGCCCAAATCAGGAGTCAAATGCCCAACTGACTGTACCACCCAGGTGCCTCTCATGGTACACTTGTAAAAAAAATTCAATTCCAGTGTACTTAAAATACAGTGTACTACTTTAAAATAATGTTTATGATGGCAACCTCCTGTCTACCTCTGAATATCCCTGTTCCCTAGTTTAGCTTCCTAGATATACCCATTTAAGAAACAGACAATTTTTTTTAGAGCAGAAAAACTGAACAGAAGGTACAGAGTTCCCACACCTCCCTCTAGTTGACCCCATTATTAGCATCTTGCCACTAGTGTGGTACATTTGTTAAAATTGATGAACCGATATCAATACATTGGGTTTTTTTTTTTAAAGATTTTATTTATTTATTTGACAGAGAGAGACACAGTGAGAGAGGGAACACAAGCAGGGGGAGTGGGAGAGGGAAAAGCAGGCTCTCCACTGAGCAGGGAGTCCGATGCAAGGCTCCATCCCAGGACTCCGGGATCATGACCTGAGCTGAAGGCAGACACTTGATCACTGAGCCACCCAGGCGCCCCTCAATACATTGTTATTAACTGAAGTCCTATAAAAGAAATATATACTGTTGTTTACTTTAGTTTCACTCTTTGTGTTGTACAGTTCTGTGGGTTTTGATAAATGTATATTATGTATCCTATAATGGTATCCTATAGAATAATTATACTAACCTAAAAGTCCCTTGTGTCCCACTTGTGCCTTCCTTCCTCCCCCTAAACTGCTGGAAGTCACTGATGTTTTTACTTTCCCTACAGTTATGTAACCTTTTCAGACTGGCTTCTTTCACTTAGTAATATGCATTTAAGGTTCCTACATGTTTTTTTTAAAAACTTGAGGTGTAATTGGCATACAATACTATATTAGTTTCAAATGTATAAGATAATGATTTGATATTTGCATATATTGTGAAATGATCACAAGTCTAGTTAATATATGTTACCATACATAGTTAAAAATTTTTTTTGATGTGAACTTTTAAGATTTATTCTCTGAGGGGTGCCTGGCTGGCTCAGCGGTGGAGTGTGCAACTCTTGATCTTGGGGTGATTAAGGTCAAGCCCACATTGGATGTAGAGATCACTTTAAAATAAAAATCTTTATTAAGAAAAGATTTACTTTCTTAGCAACTTTCAAATATGCAATACAGTACTATTAACTATGGTCACCATGATACACACTACGTCTCCAGGACTTACTTTATAACGGAAGTTTGTACCTTTTGATCACCTTTACCCATATTTCCCACCCCTCACTTCCTACCTCTGGCATTCACTAATCTTTCTATGAGCTTTTTTTTTTTTAAATAAAGATTCCACATATAAGTGAGCTCATACAATATTTGTCTTTCTCTAACATTTACTTAGCATAATGCCCTCAAGTTCCATCCTACTGTTATAAATAAGATCCCTCCCCCCTTTTTTTCTTAAGAAAAGCACTTGTTAGCATTTAATAACCCTCCACCCACGTGGCCTCAAGCTACTAGGATGCAGGCAGCCCATACCCTTAATCTCCTCTGCTCTTCTACGGAAGAATTTGGCCTTCACCATGACAGGCTGTTTTGGGAGTTTTTCCTTTCCCAAAACTTTGTAGTAGCCCAATTGCACCACATCAGTGATAGGAGCAGTTCCAGTCTTGTTTTTGGCGGCATTTACCCATGTCAGCTCATTGACTAAGGATCACAGCTTATCAAGGTTGACAGTTGGGCAGAAGCTCTGGTTTCTCTTTAAGTGGTAATGTCTCATACCAACTTTTCCAAAGTAACCTTGGTGATATTTGTTGAAGTGGATCCTGTGGTGATGCATGCATGCCTTCAGTATTACCCCGGCCTCCTGGGTGCTGCCGGCGCTTGCGGGTGTGGTGGTGGCCATGGCTCCCGTGGCCCAGAAGTTTCCTGGTCTTCCTGAGTCCGGAAGCATGTCAGCAGCCCAGATAGAAAATATTTCCCCCTTTTTTTATGGCTGGATAAAATACCATTGTGTATATATATACTACATTTTCTTCATTTACCCATTAAGGGACATATAGGTTGTTTCTGTATCTTGGCTATTGTAAATAATGCTGCAGTGAATATGGGGATACAGACATGTTTTTGAGTTAGTGTTTTCATTTTTTTTTTTTTTGGATGACTACCCAGAAAAAGAATTGCTAGATAATGTGGTAGTTCTATTTTTAATGTTTTGAAGAACCTTCATACTGTTTTTCATAGTAGATGCTTCAATTTACATTCCCACCAATATTGCACAAAGGTTTTCTTTTCTCCACATCCCTATCAACAGTTGTCTTTTTGATAGCCATTCTAACAGGTGTGCCTTGATGTCTCATTGTGGGTTTGATTTGCATTTCCCTGATGATTGTTGATGTTGAGCAGCTTTTTATGTATTTGTTGGCCATGTCTGTTCAGATCTTCTGCCCCTTTCTTTAATCAGATTGTTCTATTAAGTTGTGTGAATTCTTTATTTTAAATATTAACTCCTTAGCATATACATGATTTGCAAATATTTTCGCTCATTCCATAGGTTGCCTTTTCATTTTGTTGATAGTTTCTTCTACTGTGCGGAAGCTTTTTAGGTGATGTAGTCTTACTTGTTTATCTTTGCTTTTATTTTCTTTAGTTTTGGTGTCAAAAAAAAAATCATTGCCAAGACCAGTGTCAAGGAACCTCCATGGCTTTTGTGACTTGATAGCTCATTTCTTTGTATTTATGAATAATATGTTATTGTATGGGTGTACCACAGTTTATTCATTCAGCTATTGAATGACATCTTGGGAAGAAGCATCCCATTTTTGGCAATTGTAAGTAAAGCTGTTATAAGCATTCATGTCCAGGTTTTTATGTGGACATAAGTTTTCAGCTCATTTGTATCTAGGAACATGACTGCTGGATCATATGGTAAACTTATGTTTCTCTTTGTAAGAAACTGCTATACTGTCTTCCAAAGTGGCTGTACCTTTTTGTATTCCCATCAGCAATAAACCAGAGTTCTTCTTGCCCCACATCTTCACCTGCATTTGGTGTTGTCAGTTTTGGATTTTAACCATTCATATAGGTGTGCGGTAGTTTCTCATTTTTGTTTTAATTTGCAATTCCCTAAGGACATATGATGGTGAACATCTTTTCATATGCTTATTTGCTGTCTGTATATCTTCTTTGGTGAGGTGTCTGTTCAGATCTTTCATCCAGTTTTATTTGGGATGTTTACTTATTGAGTTTTTTTTTTTAAGATTTTATTTATTTATATGACAGAGAGAAAGAGAGAGATTACAAGTAGGCAGAGAGGCAGGCAGAGAGAGAGGAGGAAGCAGGCTCCCTGCCGAGCAGAGAGCCTGATGCAGGCCTCGATCCCAGGACCCTGAGATCATGACCTGAGCCGAAGGCAGAGGCTTTAACCCACTGAGCCACCCAGGTGCCCTTATTATTGAGTTTTAAACATTTTTTATATTTCACAAGTTACAAGGTTTTTAAAATCAGATATGTTGTACAAGTATTTTCTCCCAGTCTATGTTCCTTTCATTCTTAGACGTATTCACTTTGAATTATTTTAGAAGTATCTCTGGGTATTAAACTAAACATTTCCTTAAGTTTTTTTCTCTTCTCTTTTCTTTCTTTCTTTCTTTCTTTCTTTCTTTCTTTCTTTCTTTCTTTCTCTTTTCTTTTCTTTTCTTTTCTTTTCTTTCTTCTTCTTCTTTCTTCTTTCTTTCATCTCTGTGCCCAACATGGGGCTTGAACTCATAAACCCAAGATCAGGAATTGTGTGCTCTACCACCTGAACTAGCCAGGCTACACCTTAACTAAACATTTTTAAATAATACATTTCAATAGAATTTCTTTGCTGTTTCTTGATCAAAAGTATTAGAAATAATTTATTAACTTTTCAATTATGATTTTATTTCTGTATTTTCTTATTTTTTGTTTGTCTCTCCAATTTGAGTCTAAAACCTCAGTGAAGGTAAGGATATTTTCTGCCTTGATTGCTCCTGTATCCTCAGTCCTAGCACATAATGGGTGCTTACAGGATTTTTGTTGTCTAAACAAGCAAGTGGATGAATGCTATCTCTTAATGCAGCAGTCCATCTTTCCATGTAACACCCTGAGTCTTCAGATAATGGTGTCAAATTCAGAATATCATGGATGTAAGACCTTTGGAAGATTATTTATTTAAAGATTTTATTTATTTGACAGAGAGAGATTACAAGTAGGCAGAGAGGCAGGCAGAGAGACAAGGAGAGGAGGAAGCAGGCTCCCTGCTGAGCAGAGAGGAGACAAGGAGAGGAGGTCCCAGGACGCTGAGATCATGACCTGAGCTGAAAGCAGAGGCTTTAACCCACTGAGCCACCCAGGCGCCCTGGAAGATAATTTAAATTAGTTGTATATGTTTCTCTTATTTAAAGACAAATTCAAACCAAAATGAATTTATTTTCCTGATTTCATATTTACTTACCTATTGACGGCAAATAATAGATATGAGAGTAAGAAATGGATGCTTTAAATAGAATATTCCTTGGTAATTCAGTTTTCCTTATTCTCCGCCTAAAAACCTGTCTTATAATTGACATTATGATCTGAACCATTCCAGCACAGGAAAACAGGAAAAAACATTTGGATTAACCTTGGTTTCTAAAGAAGTTAGGGAAGTATTTTCTATTCATATCCTTCAAAATGTTGTGTAATGGCTAAAAGTTGGCCTCACCCATGTCATAGCACTTATCACACAGTATTGTCTCTGTCCTTCTCATTGGGCTATAAGGATCTTGGGATTGATTCTGATTTATCTTTTGTCTCCAGCATCTAGCACAGTACCTGTCACCTACAGATTATTTAAACATAGAATGCTTGTTATTTTTCTGTCACTGTGCTGGGTGCTGAATTTACATGGATGGCATTGTGATCTCTACCCTTATGTAAAGATTAGTGGGAATAACAAAAAGCAAACAAATGTATAATTACAAATTGTGATGAGGGTTATGAAGGAAATTAACAAGGGAGGATAATATAAAAGAGGAGGGAGGCAGATCTGGGAAGGCCTCTGAAAAATGACATTTTAGATGACACATGATAGTTGAGGAGTCAGCCATTCAAAGTACAGAGAGAAAAATGCTTCAGGAAGAGAGAATAGCTAGACTGAGCTAAGAAGGCAATTATACAAGAAACCAAAAGGAATCCAGTATGGTTATAGTAAGACAAGAGTCACATAAAAAGAACTTGGAGTGGAAGCCAGGGAATAGATCATGTAGTGTTCTGCAGGTCATGTGAGGGTCAATGGGAAGCCATGGGAATGGATGAGCTTACCTAGGGAAGAATTTACAGAGGGAAGAGAAGGGGCCCAAGGCTGAGCCACTGAGGTCAAGGGGAGGAGGACCCAGTACAGGTGACTGAGGAGGCATGACAGAAAACCAAGAGAGTTAGGCAGAAAGTTAGGCAGAAAACCAAGAAAATGTGTCTGGAAGTCAAAAGAAGAATGTAGTTTGTCAAAGGAGAGGAGTTATCACTTAATATAAAGTGCTTGACTAAAGAAGTCAAGAACATGTGGACAGGAAAAGGGACCAGTGGACTGGTCTGTGTCAGACTCTGATAAGATCAGACTTGGTAAAGCTGTGAATACAGAAGCCGGAATGGATTGAAAATGGGAGGCGAGCTGAAAATGGAGTAAGAAGTGAGGAGGTAGAGATCGTTTTTTTCAAGAAGTTCTGCTGTGAGGGAGAATAGAAAAAATTGGAGCATTTACTAGATGTGAATGGTTATAGATAATTTTTAAGATTTTACTTGTCAGAGAGCGCGCTGGAGCGCAAACAGAGGGAGAGGCAGGCTTCCTGCCAAGTGAGGGTTTATGACCTGAGCTGAAGACAGACGCTTAACCAACTGAGCCACCCAGGCATCCCTATAGATGAATTTTTTAAAGGATGGGAAATACTTACTATTGTATTTATGTAATGTAACGAATAATCCTTTAGACAGGTTGTTCTGGGGGAAGAGCAAAATCCTTGAGAAGGCCAAAGGGATGTTGGGGTTTGGTCTTCAAAAGTGGAAAGGAAGAGAAGTTGGAGACAGGTAAAGGTAGGATTATAGATTTATTGGTGAGAACATGAAGACATTTACATCTGCTTGGCTCATGCTTCATATAGAAAATATAAACATTGAGAGAGGTAAAGTAGGTGATGAAGGTTTCAGGCGGGCGAAGGTTTACCTTTGAGTAAAGTAAAACCTAGTTAGATTGAAATTGTGGTAGCCCTGTGAGACTGGGTATCAAATTTTCAGTCATTTTATACTAGTGTAGTCCTGACTTCATGGGTTAAATTATTTGTCTTTGGAGACATTGTGAGCCTGTTATGTTATCTTTGCAATATAAGCAATTATTGGAGAAGCAAAAAAAAGTTTCATAGGGCCAATCTATGGTGCCGTCTCTCTATGCATTTTCACTTATTTCATTGATTCATTCCGCAAGCATTTACTTATTGCTTAGTGTTCTGTTTCAACCAAAGAATTGAAAGAAAAAAGGAGAATGACTACCCTATTAAAACATACTGCTCATGCTTCCGTAGATGACAAAACTTAAATATATGAAATAAGTAATAAAATAATTACAAAGCTGCATATGTTTTGTGGTGGGAAGCAGATAGATGAAGATGGCAGTGGTAGTAGTGGTGAGAATGAGATGCCTAATATTTACTGAGTGTTGACTGTGAGCCAGGCACTTTCTAAATGCTATTTATATTGTCTTATTTAATATATATAATACCCCGTGAAGTAGCTGGGGTTATAGTCCACATTTTACAAAGGATGAAATAGGCCTACAAAAAATTAAGTAACTTGTTCAGAATCACACAGCCAATAAATGGAGTTAGGATTCAAACTTAGGCTCTTTGACATGTAGAACCCACACTCCCAAACAATACGGCAGTGGTTTCAGGGAAAAACAAACAAACAGTAGGGGAGTGATAAAATTGAGGTCCTTAACTTAGTAAGAGCCACTGTAGCAACACTTGGATTTAGGACTGCAGAGCTCCTAAGCAGCCAGCTAAGAGGGAAACAAGGTAGCTAAAGCTTTGGTACATACTCTGTAAATTATTGTCTCCCTTGTAAGTCCATGTGAAAGGTTTATTATTCCTACTTTGCAGTTGAAGAAACTGAGATAGTGGAACTAGGAACCAGTCAGTGTTTTTTTGTATAACTCATGCTCTTTTCCTTTAAATATAGTTGACAGGATAAAAAGGAAACAACTCAGTATGTTTTATGGCGATTTTATATTGTTTTCTTAGCATTATTTGAGGAATGTCTATATTTATACCATGTTTCAAAGCAAATATATTTAAAAAACTCAAAAAATATCTGGTATTTATTTTATTAAATGGCAGTTTCTTATTTTAAAAAAGTTACATGTTAAATTACTCAGTTTACTTTTGAATAACTTGAGTTATAGTCAGTTTTGTTTAACACTTGAGAATTTGGATTGTGAATACAGAATAATCTTCATAAGACTGAGTAAAAGCACGTTAAGATAATGTGTTTGTTTATAACTTCAGAGATCAATTTTCTCAAGATTTGTTTTGTTCTCTGGTATGATAACATGACAACTGGTTGTGCTTCTTGGGATGCGGAGAAGTAGTAATTTTTCACACTGAAAGTTTGTTGAAAATATTAAGAGCATTATAAAGAAGAAAAGAGACCAATATTTCTCAAAACCTAGATTCAGAATAACTTTATAGTCATTTGCTAGCTTCTTTATGATCTCATGCAAGACACTTTGATCATTTGTGAAATAAAGATGATAATACTTAGCTTGCACAATTATATAATAAAGATCAGAATGAATTAATTATGAGAATTAGAAGTAATAAATATGTTACCTAGTACTATATGTAGTGAATTATCATTAAATGGTAACTTACTATTTTAATTATGTCTTTATGGAAAATTACCTGTAGTTTCTTTATAAAGTATTTTTTGTTGAGTTGTAGAGTTCTCTATATATTCTGGATATCAGTTCTCTGTCAGCTATCTGATTTGCAAATGTTTTCTATCATTCCATAAGTTACCTTTTTACTCTGTTGATAGTGCCTCTTGATGTAACCAAGTTTGTTTTTTTTTTTTAATGTAACCAAGTTTTAAATTTCGATGTTCAGCCTGATTTCTTCTTTTGTTGCCTGTGCTTTTTGTATCATATCCAAGGAATCATTGCCAAACCAAATGTCATGAAGTTATTCCCCTACTATTTTCTTCTAAGAGTTTTATAGTTTTAGCACTTACATTTAGTTTTTTAATCCACTGTGAGTTAATTTTTGTATGTTAAGAGTCTAATTTTATGCTTTTGAATGTGGATGATTAGTTTCCCCAGCACCATTTGTTCAAAACACTGTTCTTTGCCCATTGAACTGTCTTACACCCATGTCAAAATCATTTGACTATATATATGTGAGAGTGTATTTCTAGGCTCACTGTTTTATTCCATTGTTCTTGATGTTGTGTTTATACTAATAGTCTGTTTTGATTACTGTAGCTTTTTTTTATCTTAAGATTTTTTATTTTTTTGTTTGACAGAGAGAGAGAGAGAGATCACAAATAGGCAGGCAGAGAGAGAGGAGGAAGCAGGCTCCCTGCCAAGCAGGGAGCCCGATGCGGGGCTCGATCCCAGGACCCTGAGATCATGACCTGAGCTGAAGGCAGAGGTTTAGCTTAACCCACTGAGCCACCCAGGCACCCTGATTACTGTAGCTTTTACTGTAGTATATTTTGAATCCGTACAGTGAGAATTGTCCAACTTTGTTCTTTGTCAAGATTATTTTAGCTACTTGGGATCCCTTGAGATTCCCTATTAATATAAGGATGGATTTTTCTGTCTGTCACGATCATCATGGGGTTTTGATAGAGATAACATTGAATCTGTTTGGATAACTTTGGATAGTATGAATGTCTTTTTTAAAAAGATTTTATTTCTTTATATATTTTGAGAGAGAGTGAGTGTACAGGCAAGTGTGGGGAGGAGCAGAGGGGCAGGAGAAGGATAGCAAGAGAATTTCCAGAAGGCTTCACACTGAGTGCAAGCCCAACTCAAGGCTGGATCTCACCACCCACAGATCATGACCTGAGCTATAATCAAGAATTAGTTGCTCAACCGAATGAGCCACCAAGGCTTCCTGGATAGTATAGACATCTTAACAATTATGTCTTCTAATTCATGAATTGTCTTTTTACATATTTCTTTCCTTAATTTTTTTCAGCAATCTTTTGTTATTTTCAGTGTACAAGTCCCTTACCTCCTTGGTTAATTCCTAAGTATTCTTCTTGATGCTGTTGTAAATGGAATCATTTTCTTAATTTCATTTTTGACTTGCTCATTATTAGCATATAGAAATACAACTGATTTTTGGGGGTGCCTGGGTGGCCCAGTCAGTTGAGCATTTGACTTGGTTTTGGATGGGATCATTATCTCAGGGTTGTGTGATTAAGCCCCAAGTCTGGCTGCACTCAGTAGGGAGTCTGCTTGCGATTCTACACCTTCCTTCCTACAGCCTTGCCCCTACCATGTGCTCTCTCTTTCACAAATAAATAGATAAATCTTAAAAAACAATAACAACAACTCATTTTTGTGAGTTTACTTTATATCCTGCAAGCTTGTTGAATTTATTAGTTTTTGCAATTTTGTGTGTGCAATCTTTAGTATTTTTTACATACAGGATCATGCCATCTGTAAACAGAGGTAATTTTTCTTCTTCATTTCCAGTTTGAATGCCTATTTGTTTTCCTTGCCTAATTGCTGTGACTAAACTTCAAATACTAAGCTTGAATATAAGTGGTAAAAGTGTACATCCTTGTCTTGTTCCTATCTTAGAGTAAAAGCTTTCAGTCTTTCACTGTTACGTATGTTAGCTGTGAATTTTTTATGTGGCCTTTTATGTTGAGGTAATTTCCTTCTAAGTTTGTTGCATGTTTTTATCATGTAAAGGTGTTGAATTTTGTTAAATTTTTTCTGTATCAGTGATCATGTGGATTCCCCCCCCAATGTTGTGTCTTACATTGATTTTCTTTTTTTTTTTTTTAAGATTATTTATTTATTTATTTGACAGAGAGAGAGAGAGATCTCAAGTAGGCAGAGAGGCAGGTAGAGAGAGAGGAAGAAGCAGGCTCCCTGTTGAGCAGAGAGCCCGATGCGGGCCTTGATCCCAGGACCCTGAGATCATGACCTGAGCCGAAGGCAGAGCTTTAACCCACTGAGCCACCCAGGTGCCCTTATGTTGATTTTCTATATTGAACCATCCTTACATTCAAGGAATAAATCCCACTTGATCATGATCCTTTTAATGTGCTGCTAAATTTGGTTTGCTAGTATTTTATTGAGGATTTTTTTGCATCAGTGTTCATAAGGGATATCGGTGTATAGTTTTCTTGTAGTGCCTTTGTTTGGCTTTCATATCAGGGTAATACTGTCCTCAGAGAAAGTTAGGGAGGGTTCTTTCCTTTTCAGTTTTTGGGAGGAGTTTGAGAAGGATTGGTGTTCTTTAAATGTTTGGTAAAATTTACCAATGAAGCCATTTTATTTAGAGCTTTTTTTTTTTATTGAGAATTTTTGATTATTGATTGTCTCCTTACTAGTTATAGATGTATTTTGATTTTCTATTTCTCCCTGATTCAGACATGGCAGATTCTGTATTTTTAGGAGTTTGTCCATTTTATCTAGGTTGGTTACAAATTTTTTTCCCGAAGATTTATTTATTTATTTTAGAGAGAAAGAGCAGACAAGTTAACGTGATGGGGGGGGAGGGGAGTAAAGGGGGAGTGAGAGAGAGTCTCAAGGAGACTGCACTAAGCCCAACATAGTCTTTCTCACAATGCTGAGATCACAACCTGAGTGGAAACCAGGAGTCAGATGCTTAACCAACTGTGCCGCAACCCAGGTGTCCTGTCACATTTTTTAAACTAATCTCTACACTTAACATGGTGCTCACACTCACGACCCTAAGATCCAAGAGTTGCATCCTCTACCAGCCAAGCCAGCCAGACACTCCAGTCACAATTTTTTGTAAGCCAGAAGAAAATTATTTGAAAAACGCAGAGTAGGATATTGAATCTTAAATGGCTTCCTTTGATAGAACAAATCAGAAGTTGGTTACAGAATGTCAAATGACAAAAGTGTCTTTTGTTAAAACCATCACATTTTCAATGTACAAATGGGCAAAAGAGGTTTAAGTGGGTTAGTAGACAGTAGGGAAATATTTAAATTTATTAGTTATTAAGATGTAGAAATGAAAATTTCATACTTCCGCAGGGAAAAATAGAAAATGTTGGTAGTACTCAATGCAGGTGACATTAAGTTGAAATCAGCATGTTTATACATTTAAAATGCCATATGTATCAATTTTTGGAGCTAATAATTCCTTTTGGGGAAAATAATTCCTAAAGAACAAGAACTGTAAGACAAAAAGATGTTCATTTTAGTGTTACTTTATTTATTTAATTAATTAAACTCAAAGGGCTTTTTTTTCTTTTTCTTTTATAAGTAGGGGCTTGAAGTCACATCTCTGAGATCAAGACCGGAGTTGAGATCAAGAGTTGGACAGTTAACCAACTAAGCCACCCATGCGCCCCTAGTGTTACTTTAAATAGCAAGTACATTTAAAACAATTTCTGTCCAAAATTGGATAATGGTAAATTAAATATATATACATTTGATTTTTTTTATTAAATATTTTATTTATTTATTTGACAGAGAGAGAGAGATCACAAGTAGGCAGAGAGGCAGGCAGAGAGAGAGGAGGAAGCAGGCTCCCCGCCGAGCAGAGAGCCCGATGTGGGCCTCGATCCCAGGACCCTGAGATCATGACCTGAGCCGAAGGCAGAGGCTTTAAACTGCTGAGCCACCCAGGCGCCCTATACATTTGATTTGACCACTAAAAATAATTATGTTAAGGCAGTATGGAAAATGTCTATGATTGATATATGGATAAAATAAAATGCAAACTCCTAGTTATGCTTTGTTTATAATTATAAAAGTTATTCTTGGTCATAAAAACATGTATATATAAAGTGAACACGTACAATTTAAAACAAGTTGTTTTAATTGGTGGAATTCTGGGTAATGGTTCTCTTTTTCTTTTTGTTTTTAATTCTTAATAGTTGTTCTTAGTATTTAGTCGATTAAAAATAATTCAGGATGGGGCTGTCTGTGGCTTAGTGGTTAGGCGTCTGCCTTTGGTTCATGGCATGATCCCAGGGTCCTGGGATCAGCTTTGTGCGGAGCTCCCTGCTCAGTGGAAAGCCTGCTTCTCCTGCTCCCACTCCCCCTGCTTGTGTTCCCTCTCTCACTGTCTCTCCCTGTCAAATCTTTAAAAATCTTAAAAAAAAAAATTCAGTATCTATGAAATAGTCTTCCCAGAAAAAACATATTCGAATCTGATTAATTTCCAGAGTTAGCAATTTATAGGAAATAGGGAGTTAGAGAAACGCATTAAAAAACATCACCACAAGAAGGCAATTGATGAAATCCATATTGTGGGAAAGTACAGAACAAAATGACTCAATTCTTTCAATAAAATATTTTTGAAGGAGAACCTGTATAATAAAAGAGACTTGAGACATTCACTAATCATAGTATATAGACCTCTTTGATTTCTGCTTCAAACATAACATTAAAAAGCTCAAAAAAAATTTAAAAGTATACCATAATAATGTAGCATTAAATGCAGAAATTAGAAAAGAAAGATCTGAAGTCAGTTATCTAAGCTTCCACCTTAGGAAACCAGAATGAGTGATGTTGATAATGGCAGAGACTAGGCATGTGTTGGGAAGGGGTATGTGGAATACCCTATAATGTCTGCTTCATTTTGTTGTAAACCCAAAAGCTCTAAAAAGAATCTATTAAAAAAATATGTCTAGGGCGGCCTGGGTGGCTCAGTGGATTAAGCCTCTGCCTCTGGCTCAGGTCATGATCTCAGGGTCCTGGGATTGAGCCCTGCATCGGGCTCTCTGTTCAGCGGGGAGCCTGCTTCCCCGTCTCCCTCTGCCTGCCTCTCTGCCTACTTGTGATCTCTCTCTCTCTGTCAAATAAATAAATAAAATCTTTAAAATATATATATATATGTCTATTAAAAATGTTAACATTGTTCAGATATTTGATATTAAGAAATTGTTGATTTTAAGATCTTAATTTTAAGATATGGAACTGTTATATTAAAATAGTCCCTGTGTTTCAGAGATATACATGGAAATATTTAAAGATGAAATGATATATGAGATTTATTTCAAAATGACTAAATGAGGGAGAATAGGTGAGGATTTGCTTTAATAATTGTTTCAGCTGAGCACTGGGCACTTAGGGGTTTTTTTATGCTGTTATGTCTGTTTTTATATGATTGAAAATTTGTGTAATAAAAAGTTTTAAAAATGCAGAATGGCCAGAAATATGGCTTTTAAAAAAGGGACATGTTTTAATTGCTTGCCTTTTACAAATTAGCACTTTTTAACCTATACATAAAACTTAAAACACAATGTGGTTATTTAAAAAATAGTAACAGGGGGCGCCTGGGTGGCTCAGTGGGTTAAAGCCTCTGCCTTCGGCTCAGGTCATGATCTCAGGGTCCTGGGATCGAGCCCAGATCGGGCTCTCTGCTCAGCGGAGAGCCTGCTTNCCCCCCCCCCCCCCCCCCCCCCGCCTGCCTCTCTGCCTGTTTGTGATCTCTCTCTCTCTGTCAAATAAAATCTTAAAAAAAAAATGGTAACAGGATATAAAAATTAATTTATAGCATCTTAGAGGAAACAAGTCTGGTTACTTCAAACAAGTTCAAGGTTTTATGTCGAATTTGTGTTCTTATAATTCCAGTGTTGTATCTGTCTGCCTATGTACCGTGGATTGGAAATAAAATTGCAGGGTTGAATTAGAGACCTTTTATAGACCTTTTATACTCTTAAAATGACTAATAATTATTTTTGTTTTCAGTTAATAACAGTAAAGTTGGAACAGGTGTTTGGATAGAGGCAGAGTTGGAGTCAGAACTGCTTTAGCTCTTGCTACATTGGTTTTGGTATTTGCTAAGAAGCCAGGGTAAAGTACTCTTCTGCACTTAAGAATTTTTACAAGTTGTTATCGTCATTAGTCTTTGTGAATAGCTGGATATTGGTCATTTACAAGCACTTTCCTGTGTTTTGTTCTTGCAAGGCAGTTATTTTTTGTCATAATTACAGTACTTTCTTGAAGACTTGGAATATCACTTTTTCCACTTTGTAAGTTGGGAAGAAATAAGTGAACATTTGATGATTTGAATTTTCAAGAATTTTTAAGGACTAAGTGTTATGCACACAGTAAGGGGGCATAAATAGGCACACGTGGTACTTGAGTATAAAACTTGTTTATCAATTTGGCAGGATTTGTTATGTGGAAAGCCATGAGTGGGAAGTTTTGCAAGGAAAGAAAAGGGAAATAAGAAAGCTGCCATCATTCACTCAGTCCCTCCTATGTACTACATTTTCCATGTATTATCTGATTTAATCCTCATGAAAGCCTTAGAAGGAGAATATTAACATTTAATTTTTACATATGAGAAAAAACTGAGGCTTGCAGAGTTTAAATTGTTTCCATAAAGTCATTTGGCCAGTGAATGATAAAGTTGAGATTGAAATCCAGAAATGCCACATTAAAGAAAATTACATGTAAACACACAAATGGTCAGAGATAAACAAATACCTTATGATCTCTCTTATATGTGGAATCTAAAAATAAAACAAAAAAATCAAAACCTCCCAAACCCTAGGCTCATAGACAGAGGGAGGGAGGGAGTAAAGGTAGGGGTGGGGTAAAATGGCAAAATGGGTGAAGAGAGTAAAAATACTGACTTCAGATATAAAAGAAGTAAGTCATGGGGATGTGATACACAGCATAGCAACTGTAGTTAATAATACTGTATTGCATATTTGAAGTTTGCTAAGAGAGTGAATCTAAAAGTTGTCATAACAAGAAAAATTCTGTAACTATACATGATGGCATATATTAACTAGACTTTGGTGATCTTTTTGTAATATATACAAATATTGAGTCGTTATAGTACACCTGAAACTAATATAATGTGTGTCAGCTATACCTCAATCAAAAAAACCATTAAAGTCTACATTACAAAGAATAAACCTTAATATATGTAAACAACAAAATAAAGGAACCGACCTTGGTTAAAAAAACAAACAAACACACACAAATGGAAGATTTTAACCAGTACTTAGCTGGAACATTGAATATCATATGTATTATAAATCATTATAATTTGTCTCTTTACAAAGACAAATGTGTCTGTGATATAGGCCTTCCCAGATAAGTCCACATTAATGTTTGTTTCTCCACTCATATATTCATGTGTATAATAACTTCAGTAATCAAGGAAGCCATAAACATTTGTTAAGTACCTATTTTATTTCAGGCACTGTGATGTCAGTATTAAAATACTTTTGTTCTTTACTTCATGAAGTTTACACCCTAGCTTGGGAAAATGGAGAATAAGTTAAATAAATGTAATAGATTGTAGTAGATTGTGTTAGTTGTGATAATAAAAGTATATGGTATGATATTTTGGTAGTATGGTAAGTTTGTATGTGCAAATATGTAATTCTCTATTTCTAGAACTGACTTTTTGACTCTAGCTCAGAGAACCGGGGAAGATTTTTAGGTGATGTTTGCAGTGTGAGGTGGGATGTTTTTGTTTGTCACAGTGACTGGGGTTCCTTCTGGCGTTTAGTAATCTGGGACCTGAGCTGCTAAACATCCAGTGTTAAGCAGAACAGTGCTGTGCAGTGAAGAATTGGCTGCCCCAATGCCAAGAATACCCTTGTTGAGAAACATTGACTAACCTGATTCTTGGCAAACAACTTGAACTTGGTCGTGTCAGGCAACTTTAGTATTATCCAGTAATTTTAAATCTGAGATTATTGACCTGTTCTCAGTTGGTTCAAATCTCTTAGATTCTGCCTATCTATTCCATGTTACTAATTCTTATAACCTGAGGAGCTTATTACATGATAGATTTTGTCTTTTTGAGAATGAGAGCCAGCATTTCTGGGTCAGTCTTCTATTTTATGTTGCGATACACCATCTGTGTCAGTCAAAGGCACTGTCATGTGTTTTTTTGTTTGTTTGTTTTGTTTTTTTGCCCCAGGGATACAGGTCTGTGAATCATCAGGCTTACACCTTTCACAGCACTCACCATAGCTCAGACCCTCCCCAATGTCCATAACCCATCCACCCAATCCCTACCCTCCCACCCCCCAGTAACCCTCAGTTTGTTTTGTGAGATTAAGAGTCCCTTATGGTTTGTCTCCTTCCCAATCCCTTCTTGTTTCATTATTTTTCCCTCCCTACCCCCCATGACCCCCGCCCTG
>LNAC01000087.1:2560885-2601486 GCA_002007465.1 Ailurus styani | reverse complement strand
TGACCCCCGCCCTGCCCCTCAAGTTCTTCATATCAGAGAGATCATATGGTAATTGTCTTTCTCTGATTGACTTACTTCACTTAGCATAATACCCTCTAGTTCCATCCACGTCATTGCAAATGGCAAGATTTCTTTTGATAGCTGCATAGTATTCCATTGTGTGTGTGTGTGTGTGTATATGTATATATATATATGTGTGTGTGTATATATATATATACATATATATATATACCACATCTTCTCTATTCATCTGTTGATGGACATGTTCTGTGGTTTTGTGCTGTATGTTACATTTGATCCCATGTAGTTCTCTGGCATGGGTGATCCTACAGAAACGAATCCCTCTGCCAGGCTCCCATTTTCTTGCCATTGTAGGTAGTTTGTTGGTAAGTCATCCACTTTTCTAACTAACTTTGTGCTCTGATTTCCTTGGAGACATAAAAGATCCCCCTCCACACTATTGTTAAGCTCATCAAATATTGGGAAGGATGGGTAGTCTTAGGTCCTTCTGTTTAACTGCACAGTGCTGCCCCCTCGCTTGCTTTTACAAAAGGATATCTTTTGTTTTGTTTTGTTTTCATTCTTACATGAGGATTTTATTTTATTTTTTACCAAAAGCAGGTCCTTTACTTTGGAAAGTTCCCAACTGTATTAGTTTGCTAGGACTGTCATAATAAAGTACTACTAGGCACACCTGGTCGGCTTGGTCAGTTGGGCCTCCAATCCTTGATTTCAGCTCAGGTCATAATTTCAGGGTGGAGAGATGGAGCCCTGAGTTGGGCTCCAGGCCATCTGCTTGTCCCTATCCCTCTGCCCCTCCCCCAACTCGCTCTCTCGCTCTCTCAAATAAAGAAAATCTTTAAAGTACCACCAACGGGTGGCTTAAACAATAGAAATGTATTGTGTCACAATTGAGAGGTTGAAAGTCTGAGATTGAGGTGGTGACAGGGTTCGTTCCTTCTGAGGGAAGAAGGGAAGGATCTATTCCATGTCTTCTTGGCTTGTAGATGGCCGTCTTTATGTTCACATTGTAGTCTCTGCATATTGTGTCCATATTTCCCCTTTTATAAGGTCACCAGTTATATTGGATTATGAACCCACCTTAATTAACTCATTTTAATTTGATTACCTCTATAAAGACACGGTTTCCAAATGAGTCACATTCTGAAGTGTTGAGGGTTAAGACTTCAGTATATGTATTTGGGGGAGAGAAAATTTAACCTGTAACACCCAACTAATCCTTTTAATTCTGTTTCCTCTTAAAATACAGAAAAGGCTCTACTCAAAATAAAATTAAAATATCCTCGTCCAACACCAAAAAAAAATTATATGAAGTAAAAAGAAGGGGGAAAAAAGCCCTATTTCTGTCCAAATCTTATCCTCCAACTTGATTATTTTTACTTTTCCATATGTGTAACTATATATAGAACCATCCCATTCTTTCTACAGGCTAACAGCATTCCATTTAATGGTTATACTGAAGTTTAATTAACCACTCCTCTACTGATGAACATTTTTGTTGTTTACAACTTTGGACTATTATGAACTTTACAGAGCTAATTCTTGTATACATCTCATCGCACATTTGATTTTTTTTTTTTTTTTTTTTGGTATGATCAGTCTTTCAGATTGCATGTGCCAGGGGTGCCTGTGTGGCTCAGTCAGTTAAGGGTTTGACTCTTGATTTCAGATCATGATCTCAGGGACATGGGATTGAGCCCCACTTTGGGCTCTGCACTGGACATGGAACCTCCTAGAGATTCTCTCTCTCTCTTCCCTTGCCCCTCCCCCCTCTAAAATGAAAATAAAAAATAAATAAAAATTTTAAAAATTGCATGTGCTAAGTCAAAGGGAAAGAACATTTAAAATTTTAAAAGATATTGATAAATTAATCCACCAATTTATACTACCACCAGGAGGATATGAGAGAAAGTTGCTTTTTTCTCTATACCCTCACCACCATTGGATAATATCAGTTTCTTAAAAATCTTTGTACAATAGGAAAAGAGTATCTCATTCTGGGGCGCCTGGGTGGCTCAGTCATTAAGCGTCTGCCTTTGGCTCAGGTCATGATCCCAGGGCCCTGCGATTGAGCCCCACGTCGGGTTCTCTGCTCCATGGAAAGCCTGCTTTTCCCTCCCCCACTCCCCCTGCTTGTGTTTCCTCTCTTGCTGTGTCTCTCTCTGTCAAATAAATAAATAAAATCTTAAAAAAAAGTATCTCATTCTTTTAATTTTTATTTTGTTGTAAGTGATACTTAGTATATTTTTAGTTAGTCATTTTATTTATTTTTCTGTAAATTTACCTGTGTGAGTTCTTGCTTATCTTTTTTAGAAGTATTTGTATTTTTCTTATTAGTTCATTGAAGCTTTTTATATGTTATGGATCTTAGCCCTTTGTTCATTATATATAACACAAATATTTTATTTAGTCTATTTTATTCTTTTTTTATGTTACTATAAATGGCATTATTTGTAATTTCCTTTTCAGATTGTTTATTTTTAGTGTATAGAAATGCTACCAATATTTGTGTGTTGACTTTGTATCCTGCAGCTTCATTGAATTCATTTATAAGTTTTAATAGTTTTTTTATGTGGAATATTTAGGGTTTTCTATATATAAGTTCATATCATCTGCAAACAGATAATTTTACTTCTTTGCAATTTGGATGCCTTTTATTTATTTTTTCTTGCCTAATTATTTTGGCTAGAAATTCCTGTACCATTGTTGAGTAGAGGAGGTGAAAGCAGGCATGTTTGCCTTATTTCTGAACTTAGAGGAAAAGCTTTCAGTTTTTCACCACTGAGTTGGTGATTGCTATGGATTTTTGTATATGGCTTTTATTATGTTGGTAGTTTCCTTATATTTCTAGTTTTTTGACTGTTTTTATTATGAAAGCGTGTTGCATTTTGTCAAATGCTTTTTCTGCGTTGAGATGATTATGTGGGTTTTTTCTTTCATTCTGTTAATGTATATCACATTGATTGAGTTCTGTATGTTGAATAATCCCAAATCTATTCTTTTTTCTCTATGCTGTAGCCATGCAGGTCAGATCATATCTTTCTCTTTGATTAAAATATTTAAGTGATTTCCCATTGCTCTATTAAAAAAACAAAATTATTAATACAACCTATTGAAACTTTGCTTGGTTTGCCATCTTTTTTTAGATGGAAATATGGTTAATATACAGTATTATATTTTCATCTGTACAACATAATGATTGAACAGTTCTATACATTACTCTTAATGACTGTATCCTCCGTGGTTCCTTTTTATTTCTGTCACTTATTTTATTTTATTTATTTATTTATTACTTTTAAAGACTTTATTTATTTATTTGACACAGAGAGAGAGATTACAAGTAGGCAGAGAGGCAGGCAGAGAGACAGGGAGAGGAGGAAGCAGGCTCCCTGCTAAGCAGAGAGCCCGATGAGGGCCTCTATCCCAGGACGCTGAGATCATGACCTGAGCCGAAAGCAGAGGCTTTAACCCACTGAGCCACCCAGGCCCCCTCTGTCACTTATTTTATAACTAAAAGTTTGTACCTCTTAATCCCCTTTATCTCTTTCACCCATCCCCCCCTCACCTCCCCTCTGACAACCACCAGTTCTCTATATTTGAGTCTTTTGTTTGTTTGTCTCTTTGTTTCTTTGTTCATGGGTTTTGTTTCTTAGATTCCACACATGAGTGAAATCATGTGGTATTTGTCTTGTCTGGCCTCATCTTATTTAATGCCTCCCTTAACCTAAGGGCCTCTAGCCACATTAACTATTTTTAGTTCCTTAATGGAGCCATGCTCTCTCCCCATAATGGGACCTGTGCACTCACTGTTTCCTCTGCTTATTATTGTCTCTCTCCTTGTTACCATTTGATGCATAAAAAACTTGTATCTCAGATTTTATCACTCTCATTTCCTAAATAAAACCTTGACCCTGCCAGTCGACATAAGGCCTAGATTATATCTTACTTTATCATGTACTTCTTTTGAAGCCAGTAATTTTATATTCACTTGTGTGATTATTTAATTTCAGACGATAAGCTCTGTAGACTAACAAGACTATGAATTTCATGAAGGCAAAGGTCATACCTATTTTATAAAATCTGGTCGGGTAGCCTGCTGCCTAGCACATAGTTGGGGCTCAGACATTTGTAGCATGAATGAGTGAGTGATGGCTTTTTGGTTTTGTGTCTTGATTAGAAAGGTTATTGAAAGATTTCAAGATGAATATGATTGGATTCACTGTATAGAAAGTTCTGTCATTTATTGTGTGAAAGGTGAATTAGAAGGACATATCTGAAAATTACGAAGACAGGTAATTGATTATGATTATCTTCTTAGCCTCAAATAATAGAAGCCTAAATAAAGGCAGCGGCATTAATGATAGGAGGAGATGATATTTTGGGAGAACCGTTTAAGAGGGAGAACCAACAGGACTTAGCCACTGACTAGATGTAGTCATGATGAGGGAGAAGGAAAAGTCAAGTCTCAAACTAAAATGAAATGCCATGTATGAATTAGTATGAGGCAGTATTACATAGTGGTTAAGAGCAGGGTCTTTGAAGACTTTTGTAACCTACTAGCTGTATAACTGAAAGATTTTACTTTTGTTTATTTACTCTGGTAATTGTAAGTGAGTACCTTCATTGAAGTTAAATGAGATAGTATATGTAAAAAGCTTATATTCATACAGTTTGCTGTGAATTTGAACAAGTCATTTAACTATCCAAATTCAGTTTCTTACAGAAAAAGGAACCCTACATTGCAGAGTTACTTTGAGAATGTAAACCTCTGAACACTGTAAGTTGGTAATCATGGTAGCTAGATTAATTGTATCTAGTAGGAAAGGAGATGATCTCTCTTTGTCTTTAATATGACCTCTGTCAGATAGATACTTAGTGACCATAAAGACTGGATTAGTAGAATTTAACATACTGGCAACAGCTTTTCACCTGTATGGAGCTCTCTGTGATAAGTGACTAATGACTTCTCAAGAAAATAAACCTTAACAGGGAGCTAAGGAGATTCTTACTGCCTGATGTGGAAGGGAGAGAAGAAAGTAAGTTTATCAGGAACCAACCCTGGAAGTGGAAGTGAAGTAAGGTGCTAGAAATTGGCCTGGTGAGTTTTTGGTTGGCTGCTCTGATTTTCTATAGCTAGGCCTGTGCTTATTTTAGGATTGAGTTGTATACTTTGATCTTTCCTGGCTTTCATAGCAAACCAGTGAAAATGATGATTATGATTATTATTCCACACATAAGATGAGTAAAAACCAGAAGCTAAAACCTGGAATTCTCAATGCTTGCTTATTTCATCCTGCTATCTTGCCTTTCCAAACAGATGTAACTATGTTTAAATGCCCATGTTATGTGATACGTGTATAGGAATTTCACCTAAGGGTAGCTCATTTTTTTTCCCCTGCTGTGTATTTGTTATGGGATCTTGGCTAAGATTTTTTTTTTTTTTTTTTACAGAGAGAGAGAGATCACAAGTAGGCAGAGAGGCAGGCAGAGAGGAGGAAGCAGGCTCCCCGTTGAGCAGAGAGCCCGATGCGGGCCTCGATCCCAGGACCCTGAGATCATGACCTGAGCCGAAAGCAGAGGCTTTAACCCACTGAGCCACTCAGGCGCCCTTGGCTAAGATTTTTATTTTCAGCTGACACTTTGACTTTCCTTATTACTGATAGACTTGTCATCTTTTGAATTGGGTCTTTTGAATTGGGTCTTGTGCCCAGCTTCCTCAATTGCATTTTCCTTTGAAGTTTTCAGTGTTGTAGTAATATGGCTTCTTGTCAGTCAGTGTTGGTCAGTATTGGTCTGCTCCCTTTATACTGTGATTCTAAATAAATTTAGTATGTTCTTTTTTCTACAGGTTTTCTGTGCTTCCTGCTGTAGTCTGAAATGTAAGCTGTTATACATGGATAGAAAGGAAGCTAGAGTATGTGTAATCTGCCATTCAGTGCTAATGAATGGTAAGTATTAAAACAGTTTGAATTCACAGTTATGGAGACAAAACAAGAGAATTCCCATGAAAAGGCTACTGTTTTTTTCTGCCTTTCTCTATAAGTTGCTCACCTTCTCAAAATGCAGAACTTTAACTGAAAATATTAAGCTAAATCTCCATGTTTTGAAAATATTGTAGAATTTCAAAATTCCTATGCCTGACTTAATGAATGAATGTTAACATCAGGTAAGTTTTGCAGGAAGAATGGAAGTTCTTATGGAAATCTGGTGCTGTGTGGTTTTAATGTTCTGTGAAATGACTGAAGTGGGATGGGGGTGGGAGGCTATTGACTACTCAGATGATGAAATATTAAAATTGGGCCAAGGTTTTCCTTTCAAGGAAACCCATCTCCAGGGAATACCTTAATAACTTAAAATATATTCTTATTAACACCTTGTTTCATTTATCTTGTTAAAAATAAATATTTTACCATCTAAGATCAAATAGAGAAGTCCATTTTTCTATCAGTTATTGCCTTAATACTACTTAGATTTGTTATAAGGATATTCGTTTTGAATTTAATTATGTGGTAAAAGAGTATGGCCAGGAGGAGGTAAATATAGCTTGTCCAGTGTTCATCTTTTATGGGACTGGAAATGAATCCAAGGGAATTTTAGTTAAAAATCTTAAAACAATATTTTTGTAAAGAGATGCAACAAAATTGATCAGGCTGTAGTATTTTCTCTTTGAGTACATCTTTGCACAGTTGCCAGAAGAATTACTAATAAAATGTTCAACTTGGACACCACTGCTGCCTGTGCCAGGGTCATATGCATCCTGGAGGCCGGAACCTATCTGCTTAAGACCCCTCCTGCTCTGTCTGTCTGCGTTGCTGCTCCTAGTGATGTTTTCCTGTTGCTGGCTTATTAACCTACTGCATGTCAGTTAATCTGATCTGTTCTGATCTCCTGTGATCCATCCAATTTCCTCCCATTTCTGAATTCTTACAATTTTGATCAAATAGTAATTCATTCTCTCTACTCTTAAGGGTCAATATTTAGATGGTAGCTATTTCACTCATTTGCTCAATTGATGATTTTTATTCCTGCTTTCATTTTCGGACATATATCCACAGAAAAGAGCATGATACTTAATTATGGTACCCAGTACCTCTTTTATTTGATGAGGTCTTTCAAGTTGATAGCTGCTTCTTCTTTTTTTTTTAACTTGGCATAGCTAAAGATGAAGGAAATGGCAGAGGATTCATATAGAATACTTATTTTTATTAAGCCAAGGATCCCCTTACCAGGGGATCCTAAAGTAATCTACTTTTTCTGGTTTTTCCAGTGTCTTTCCTCTCGCATGGCTTAGCGAAGTCTTTTTCTGAATATTTAATTTGATGCTTTTCAGTGTTCCCTATCCCTATTTCCCTTTCACCTTTTTTCTTCCTCCCCTCTTTCTGCCAATGCTTTCAAAGGAACATAGCTATTTTTTTTAGCCTTGTCCTGAAGATTGGAGGCAATAAATGTTCGTAATCTTATTGATCATTCTTTGATGTTGAATGAGAGTTTTTAGAAGATGCTTAAAAAAATTGGGTGATTTCCATTCCTGGGCATGTGGTATTACCTGAACCTAGAAGATAAAATTTGATATCTTTCATTTCTGTAGCATCTTTCATCCTGTTTACTTTAAAAACAATAGTTGATATGTCAGTATTTAGTTAGTAAAATTATAGAGTATATAGAATCTTAGCACATTTGTGATCATTCATATTGGTTGATGGCACTTATATGACATTGGCACATTTTCATGTTCAAATGGGTCCTCTGCTTTTGAGACACCAAAGATGTGAAATGGTTGTTTTTGCTGGATACTTTTATGCGAGGTAATGATTATACTAAAGCAGAATTCGCAAACATGTTGAGATGTATTCTCTTGAGCTTTAGGCTTCCAAATTTTTTAACTGAGATTTTACCTAAACTAAGAAGAGCCTTGAAGTCTATAAACGAAACAAAAAAATATCATACAATGAAGTTATGCTATTTTAGTCCCCGATTTTGATTTTCAGTAGAACTTTATAAAATGTATCGAATATTAAACCTGCCCCCCCATGTCTAAATGCTAGCCCAATTACAAATCCTTACAGAGTTTGATGTTTCATTCCCTCTTAAGAGAGTATGTCTCTTAAAGGAGCCAGGAGCCTAGTCATTAACCTAAGACTGATCTGCCATCAGTCTGTATCAGAAGTATCATGTAATTCATATTTGTTGCTTCCAAATAGTTTACCTAACTAAATGGTCTCCTTTATTGAATAAAATCACCTATCTCCTTAATACTTTCACTAGCTGGAGGAGAGACATACTATGAGTGTTAATGAGGAGGAGCTACATTATTTATCCAATATTGTGGAGGTCTTGATGTCCATATTTTGCAATCCATTCACATTGATTGTCTGTATTTGCTTTAGCTCAAGCCTGGGAGAACATGATGAGTGCCTCAAGCCAGAGCCCTAACCCTAACAATCCTGCTGAATACTGTTCTACTATCCCTCCCTTGCAGCAAGCTCAGGCCTCAGGAGCCCTGAGCTCTCCACCTCCCACTGTGATGGTACCTGTGGGAGTTTTAAAGCACCCTGGAGCAGAAGGTAGGGGATCATGTGCTCTTCTCTCTCTTTTTCCTCACCAAGTTCCTCTGAAAAGGTGCTGATGTGATTTTACAGCACAAGTCTTTAAAACACTATAGATTAAGTCCCTCTGGGTGGTTATTAAAGTGGAAGGAACAAGGTGAGAAATGTGTCAAGAGTATTTCTGGGCAAGTAGAGAATAATACTGTGTTGCCTAATATTTTGGAGGCACCTCTAAAAATATGCTAATACCCTCTCCAGCTTAAGAATGTAGTGATTACACTGCTCATACTTGAAAAAAGATACAGAATTTGAGGTTGATCTGTAAAATCCCAGCCTCACACCTACCTTAATGTTCTTTGTAGGAGTTTATGAAAATGAAGAGTTCTTTCTTTGGAGCAACCTGTTCTAGTATTGCTTTTTGGAAACATATTGCCATTTTCTCTTTTCATTTTTAATCTATCCATATAAAAGTATGAAAATACTGTTAGGTACTTAAGCCTTTATAAAATCCAGAGCTTTAATTCTGATTATATCACATAATAGGTAGGAAATTATAGGGTCAACTTAGTTTATTATATCTGTAGAATTATGATATTGTCAGATGAAAGGTATTTTGTAAGATCAGGAGATTATCAGTAGTAAAAACAACAGTTATGTAGTTCCTTAAAATAATCTCGTCAAGAAGTTTCCCTTGATAATTAAAATCAGTCTTCTTTCATTAATTTTATGTCTTTTTGTCTAGTAATATTCCCTTTCCCTTGCTAAATAGCCCTCCTCCCCTTTTGAAGATCAAAGACTTCTACTGATATTGTCATATTCTTCCCCATTTTCCCATCTTTTCAGATCATCCCTTAGTCATACTCCTTATATTTTTATGAGTTCAGGCTTGCTTTCTTAAAATCTTTATTCTCTTTACTTCGTTTGTCATTTTTGTTGTTCTTCCCTAGTCTGTCTTTGTTTTGGCCGTTTGGGATTGATTTTCAGAACTGGATTTAAAGAGATCATTTCATCAGACTTAGTTTTCCAGCTTTTCCCCTATTGCAAACTACTTTTGCCCTGCCAGATCAGTCTTTTTTCATCTTTAGTTACATGTCAGCCAAAGATCTGGTCCATTTGCTTCCCAGTTCTCTTATGTATGTGTGCCAACTCTTCCTTTATTAGTAAATAATTCTTCAACATTCTTCAGGGCATCTTTTGCCCTTTAAAAATACCATATCACTTTTCCAGATATTTAATTCCTGTGGAAACCTCATACTTTTAGGAGATGCGGATATCTATTGCTAGATATTTTTTCCCTGCTATTAATTTATTTTCTGGGCACTTAAACCACCTTCCTTAGTTTCTCTGTCAATGATATGGAATAGGATATGTGATGTAGTCATAAGTGTACTTAAGATTTTAAAGCAAAGTGTTTTAAATAAATATTTAACTTGAAGTTACAGAAATAAAAAATACATTTAAACTCATATTAATTTATAACCACTTTTATATACAGTTACAGTTCTTGTATTTATAATGATAAGATGCTAAGTAGTGATTTCTTTATACTTCTGGAATTGGTGACCTTCTCTTTTTTGATGTTAGAAACCCTACCAATATCACATTGATGCCTGTTTTATTTTTCTGGCTCCTCAAGTGGCTCAGCCCAGAGAGCAGAGGCGCGTTTGGTTTGCTGATGGGATCTTGCCTAATGGAGAAGTTGCTGATGCAGCCAAATTAACAGTGAATGGAACTTCCTCTGCAGGAACCCTGGCTGTGTCACATGACCCAGTTAAGCCAGTAGCTACCAGTCCTCTACCAGCAGAGGTAAGAAAACAAAAATAGCAACTGAAAGCGAGTACTTAGTTTATTCAGCCTCGTGTTGCTTCTGCCTAAGTTGAGTGACCTTTCTGTAGAACCCTATAAGTTTCAGATACATTTTAGTGCATATGTCTGTGTGTGTCTAAGGGTAAAGTAACTGTGGCAAAATCAGTTCTTGTTTGCTCTATATTTGGAGGTTTTTTTTTTTCAGGAAAAAGATTCTTATGAAGGTTGTTCTCAGTGAGCTCAGGCTACTGCTGTAGTTAGAGGTCATGCGGAGGGAATCCTGCCGCCTTTGTATATTGGTTTTCAAACTGTTCCCCAGTTTGGTGGTGGCCTCTTAGGAGTGCCATGGTGAGGAAGGGCCAGGCCATATAAAGGTGGCCGAGGAGTCCCTCTATTCCTTTTTCTTCAACCGAGCATCCCTCTACTGTCTTCTATTCTACCTTTTGGTTTCTTTGTTCTTTCTTAGAGAGAGAGAGCACAGGCAGGGGGAGAGAGAGAAGCAGGCCCTCTGCTGAGCTGGGAACCTGACTTGGGGCTTGATTCTAGGACCTTGGGATCATGACCTGAGCAGAAAGCAGACGCTTAACTGACTGAGCCACCAAGCCACCCCTGCTTTTTGGTTTCTATGTAAGATTTTTAAAGATTTTAATTTTAGGGGCACCTGGGTGGCTCAGTCAGTTGGGCATTGGCCTTCAGCTCAGGTCATGATCCCGGGGTCCTGGGATCAAGCCCCACATATGGCTCCCTGTGCTCTGTGGGAGCCTGCTTCTCCCTCTTCCTCTGCCAGCCACTCCCCCTGCTTGTGCTCTCTCTCTCTGTCAAATAAAAAAAAAAAAATCTTAAAAAAAAAAAAAGATTTTATTTTTAAGTAATCTGTACACCCATCCTGGGGTTCAGACTTACAACCCTGAGATCAAGAGCTGCACACTCTACCTGCTGAACCAGCCAGGTGCCCCTGATAGGTTTTTAGAATACAAAATTTGTTTGAATGCAAGAGGAAGTTTTAGTGAATGAATGTTACAAGGAAAGAAGGTTCGGGGCTCCTGGTGGCTCAGTTGTTAAGCGTTTGCCTTCACCTCGGGTTATGATTCCAGGGTCCTGGGATCCAGTCCCGTATCAGGCTTCCTGCTCAGTGGGAAGCTTGCTTCTCTCTCTCCGACTCCCCCTGCTTGTGTTTCCCCTCTCACTATCTCTCTCTGTCAAATAAATAAATAAAATTTTAAAAAAGAAAAGAAAAGAAAAAGTTTGGCTCAGTTTGCAAAACTAAACCAAGTTCGTTATTTTACTTCTGTCTCTTACATTGTTTAATATACTGTTTTAATACTTACCTGGTAAAATGTGGGAAAATAAATTCCTTAGGGCCAGGCTAGAATATATTTTTCTCATCTTTAGGGCCCAATAGAGTGCATGGCACTTAATAGGTGCTCATTGAATGAAATAAATTCCTTTTCACAGATGATATATAAGTAGAGGCCAGATGACCACTTTCTGTGATACTAAAAGATGGATTTATGCATCATTAAATAGTAAGAATAGATTACTCTATTTCCAATACTAGGCTTTCAAATCAGGTAATAATGGTTTGTCAATAAAATTTTCAAAATCTCTTCTTACATGATGATGTATTGAGAATACTGCAAAATTTTTAGTAAGAACATTACAGAATATTTAGCAAAAACCCACTAAAAACTGATAGAGTCCTAAATTATAGTATAGACAAAAATACAGTCAGACATGGATATATTTTTTTAAAAAATAGTTTTAATCTTTATTCAAATATAAAATCGATAGCAAAGTGCTTAAGGAACATTAATCTTTAGGAAGCAACTTGATGAACTTATAGACACACCCATGCAACCACCACTAGGTTCAACCAATATGAAAATATAGACCATTTCCGTCACTCTAGAAGATTCCTTCATGCCCTTTTTCTGTCAATTCCTGCGTGTTTTCCCCAAGGCAACCATCATTTTGATTTGTATCACCATGGATTAGTTTCGACTATTTTTAAATGGTTTTTTTTTTTTGAGGATTTTATTCATTTGACAGAGAAAGCACAAACAGGGCGAGTGGCAGGCAGAGGGAGAGGAAAAAGCAGGCTCCCCACTGAGCAGAGAGACTGATGCAGGACTCCATCCCAGGACCATGACCTGAGCTGAAGGCACTTAACTGATTGAGCCACCCAGGCACCTCTGTTTTTAAATTTCATATAAATCAAAACATATAGTACATAATGTTTTATGTCTGGGTTCTTAAACTAATGATTATGGGATTTATCAATGTGTGCATCAAAAGTCAATATTTTTTATTGCTGAGTAGTGTTCCATTGTATGAATATATGACAGTTAATCTGTATTCCTGTTAATGGACATTTGGGTGGTTTCCAGTCTTTGGCTCTTAATGAATAAAGCTGCTATAAATATTTTTAAACATGTTAAAAACAGTTTTTAAACACTTTTAAAAGTCCCCCCCTTTTTTTTTGCTTAGTTGTATAGAATATAGTGAGGAGAGCATTATTTTAATAGATCTTTGAGCGTATTCTATTAAATTGTTAATTAAAGTGGATTTATCTCTACCCCAAATGTGTGTTTCAACATTATACTTTATTAAATAGTGTAGTTAATGTTACCTTCATATTAATGCAAAGAAAAATGAACTTGAAGTTTTATTTCATTGCATAGTAAATAAAAACAATGACATTTTAATTTATATTTTTTTAAAGATTCATTTATTTATTTGAGAGAGAGACGGAGAGAGCAAGCAGGGGGAGGGGCAGAGGGAAAATTCTCCAGTAGACTCCCTGCTGAGTGTGGACCCCCAACATGGGGCCTGGACCAGGACCCTGAGATCACAACCTGAGCTGAAATCAAGAGTCGGACACTTAACCCACTGAGCTACCAAGGCACTCCTTTAATCTCTGTATTTTATCAGTTAATTTTTTCTCCTTTTTTACTGTGGTGAAATGTACATGACATAGAATTTTCCATTTTAATCATTTTTAAGTGTACAAACTAGGGTTAAGTCTGTTCACTTTGCTGTACAACCATCACCACTATTCTCAAAGTTTTATCTATCTATCTATCTATCTATCTATCTTTAGAGAGAAAGTGGAAGGAAGGAGGGAGAGGGAGAGAGAGAATCTTAAGCAGGCTCCCCAACAAGGAGCTTGATCTCATCACCATGAGATCATGACCTGAGCCGAAACCATGAGTTAGGTGCACTTAACTGAGTTAGGTCACTTAACCGACTGAATCACTCAGGCATCTGTCAAGTTATTTTTTAAAAAGCAGTGTAAGGGACACCTAGGTGGCTCAGTTGGTTAAGCGTTACCTGCTTTCCGCTCAGGTCATGATCCCAGAATCCTGGGATCGAGTCCCATGGAGGCTCCCCTCGGCCTGCCACTCCTCCTGCTTGTACTCTCTCATGCTCTCTCTCTGACAAATAAATAAATCTTAAAAATAAATAAATTTAAAAAATAAAAAATAATGTAAATGAGAGTTTAAGTGGACCCAAATGTGTTAAAGTTTAAAAAATTGAGATAACATTGAAACTTTGTTTCTGTTGCCACTGCAGTTTTTAAAAATATTTTCTTTTATGGCAGAGGAAACCCAGGTAGAGAAAGCTTTAACCCAGGCTACAAGGCCTCTTCCGTCATTATTATGATTTGGTGATATCAAAAAGAGAAAATACAATTGGAAATACTTTCATAGTATAAAGCAGGCTTTTGGGAAACCACAGGTTAATGAGAAGCTTTTGCTATTTTTCAAAAAGTATGAATTCAGATTTTCACTTAAATTCGCATTTATTTTCTCAAAAATATTCTGCTAAAGTCTTGACCTCTTGTAAAGTTCACTTCGCTGGTTTGCTTTTCCTAGACGGATATTTCTCTCTTCTCTGGGAGTATAACTCAGGTTGGAAGTCCTGTTGGCAGTGCAATGAACCTAATTCCTGAAGATGGCCTTCCTCCCATTCTCATCTCCACTGGTGTGAAAGGAGGTATGTGGACTTACATATTTAAACAGGGATAGTAATTATGGGAAGCCAGATGTTGTCTTCTAATTAAGGGAAAGAGAGAATTTGAGTGATAACCACCTTTTTCTTCAACAGAGAAAACAGAGAAAACTCAGTGCCATGAAAATAACTGTTGCTGTTACTGATAGTTTTAGAATAGATACTTATGTTTTTATATTATAAGTTCATTTCATTTGTTGGAAATATATATTATTTTTAATTGTAGTATAAATGTAGTTCATTGGCACTTTTTCTTTATATTTTGATGCACATAATACTCTGAAGAGTTGCTTATGTTCTAGGATTTGGCCCACCTGATTGAACAGTGAGGACATTATCTAACTTTTTGTTTTGCAGTATATTATACATTCAGAAATGTACATATAATAAATGGGGAGCACTGAAGGTAAATAGCAATTTTATTGTTAAAAAATATTTTTAGTGAGTTCTGATAAGAAGTAAAATGACTATCCATTTAAAAGAATGCTTATCTTTATGTGAAAGTTTGTTGTTGATAGAGATCAGCATCTAGTAGTTTATCAATAATATTTCCACAGTTTTATCCTAGTGTTTTACCTGGTCTCCTTGCCTTCAGTCTTTCCTTTATTTTATATTCCATGTTGTTGCCAATTATCTTTTTATATTATATAGATATTATTATATATTGCTCTGGCTTAGAAACACTCAGTGGTTTCCTAATGCCTCTGGTATAAATTAATTATTTTAGCATACAGTGTTCCTTATAACTTTATCTCAACTTATCTAACTTTATTTCCAGCCAATACCCCAGTACTTTCTGCACACTACAGATCATTTACTGATATCTGAATATTCACTTTCCACATTTCCATGTTTTTTCTTATGCTGTGGAATAGTCGGGAGAGAATGGGCTCTCAAAACTGGACAAAACTGGACAAACCTAGGCTTTAATCCTAGTATCCTTATTTTCAGGCTGTGACCCAGTGGGCAGGTCATTCATTGTCCCTGAATCTTTTTCCTAATCTTAGGTAACTACACCTACTTAAAAGTCACTGTGAATATTAAATCAGATTTCATACCTGAAAATATGTAGCAGGAACATTGGTGCAAAGTAGACATGTAATCAATACTTTCCTTATCTTCCTTTCCTCTGCCTAGAATATCTTTGTATACTGTAGACTCCTTGAAAAACTCCTCAACCTTTCAAAATCCAGATTAATGAAAAGTTCCTCTCTGAATCCTTACCAGTGCAGCTCTGTAGTAGTGTTTTACATCATCTCTGTTTGAATAGAAATTAGTATTTTAAAATTTTTATTTATTTATTTATTTGTTTATTAAAGATTTTATTTATTTATTTGACAGAGATTACAAGTAGGCAGAGAGAGAGGAGGAAACAGGCTCCCCGCTGAGCAGAGAGCCCGATGCGCGTCTCGATCCCAGGACCCTGAGATCATGACCTGAGCCGAAGGCAGAGGCTTTAACCCACTGAGCCACCCAGGCACCCTAGAAATTAGTATTTTTTTTAAAGATTTTTAAAATTTATTTTAGAGAAAGAGAGCACATGTGCATGCATTAGCTAGGGGAGGACTAGAGGGTGAGGAAGTGGGAGGAGAAAGAGTCTCAAGCAGACTCCATGCTGAACATGGAGCCGGACACGGAGCTCAGTCTCACATCATGATCTGAGCCAAAATCGAGAGTTAGAGGCTTAACTCAGCCACCCAGGTGCCTCTGAATAGAAATTCTTATAAACCTTTACTATATTAACACCTTTCTTACTATAATTTAGGTATTTTATAGGTCTGATTCTTTTCACTTAGACCATGCATTTCTTCAGTCTTAATTCATGCTCGTGTCTTCTCCTATCCTGGTGCTGGGTCTTTTGTGGGCTTTTAGCAATGTTGGCTGAAACTATCAGACTTTAAAATCCAGCCATGTCCCAGATAGTTCAACTGTGAACTTTCTTGTAAGTTAAGCGTTCTTTTGATTGTATAATCTTTACTACTTTACTTGGACCCCCTAAAAATATTCTTTTGTTAGTAAAGTTACTACTTAGGTTCAAATTTTGGTTATTTAATGAGTCTTAGATTTAACTTACAAGAAGTTAAATTGGCCTATTCTATTGTTTAAATAAGATTCCATTTTCATTAAATCTAATTATTAAAACCTTTCCTACAAGAAATAGCTGTTTATACTAACTTAAACCATATTATTATTGTCTCTTCACCAGAATTTTACAGTTTTGTATTCCAGTGGAATAAGTCATACAAACATTTTCTTCTTTTTAAAAGTCACTTAGTGAAGGTGGAGAGTAAATAGAAATAAAAATGTCAAAAAAATAAAGTCACTTAGTATTTTTCTTTTCAATAAATATTTTCATTTATTGATAGAATAGACATTTCCCTTTACATCCAAAAAATAATTTTTTGGTTTCTTTTGGTTATTATCCATGATTTTGACTTCAAACTGGGAAGATTCAAAATGTCATGACTGAATATCACATACTGTGCTTTCAGGGATTAAATGGGAAAGGTTCTCTGCAGAGTCTCAAGTATTAACCTTGTCCATGTTTGGAATCTATTGCATGATTTACAGGTGATTTTGGTGATTGATATATGTGCTAAACTCTTGACTTAGAGAGTGTTTCATGAAACCAATCACTTACGATAGTTTTAGTTTTTTTTCTGGGTACATCTTTTTAAAGTTTCGTTTTTTAATGGTAAAAAAAATCTCAACAGTACAAAAGAATATAGAGTAAAAAGTAGGATTCTCTTCTACCTCAACCCCTCAACACCCTTTCATCCAGAGGTTAGTGTATTATCACTTTCTTGTATATCATAGATTATTTTAAATGTTGGTCTTAGAACATATAATATGTGAAATTCTTGTTATGATAGTTGGAGAATTTTTGTTAAGGGGCTGTCTTTATTTTTCTTTTTCAAGTTTTTAAATTCTAGTTAACATATGGTAAGATTGGTTTCAAGTGTTGAATTTAGTGATTCAGCTCTTACGTACAACACCTAGTTCTTATCACAAGTGCCCTCCTTAATACCTATCACCCATTCAGCCCACCCCCCTCCCCATCAACCCTCAGTTTGTCCTCTATATAAAGTTAAGAGTCTCTTATGGTTTGCTTCCCTCTCTCTCTTTTTTCCTTCCCCTATGTTCATCTGTTTTGTTTCTTAAATGTCAACGTGAGTGAAATAGTATGGTATTTGTCTATCTCTGACTGACTTATTTTCACCTAGCATAATACACTCTAGCTCCATCCACATCATTGCAAATGGCAAGATTTCTTTCCTTTTGATGGCTGATATTCCATTATATATATATACGTGCCACCTCTTCTTTATCCATTCATCAGTCGATAGACATTTGAGCTCTTTCCATAGTTTAGCTATTGTTGATAATGCTGCTATAAATAGTGGGGTGCATGTGCTAAAGGGGGTGTCTTTATATTATGGCATAAGTCACTTTGGGGAGAAGTCTATATGTAGGATAATCATGTTCTCATCCAAACTGGACGGGGTCACTTTTGAGAATGAAAGGGAAGCTATTATCTTTCAGTGGGACAGCAGATATAAACCTGTGTTCACCCTGTCTGTAAATCAAGTGCTTAACTCTTTCTTGTGAATAATCGGCCTATTCCTTCATCAGATTTCTTTCTTGATTTGTCCCTTTAACTAATCTTTTACATTGTTTTCTTCCCCTACAGATTATGCTGTGGAAGAGAAACCATCACAGATTTCAGTAATGCAGCAATTAGAGGACGGTGGTCCTGACCCACTTGTATTTGTTTTAAATGCAAATTTGTTGTCAATGGTTAAAATTGTAAATTGTAAGTTAGAAATTTGTTTTTTAAAATTAAAATGAGATACTTTACTGACTCATAGATAATAAGTAAAACTTTCAAATTCCTTACATACAAATTATTTTTATATGAATGGAGCCACATCTTACTGAAAACTGAGTACTAAAGAAATCCTTTGTATAAAATAACATATCCCAGAGGACAATTGTGGGAGTAACTGAAACTCTTGAGATGAAATAGGTGAATTCTCCATGGAGGAAAACCAAACAAAACTTCCTGAGATGGATGTGCTAAATCACAACTCACCACCAGAATATTTGAAGGTGGATAAATTATCCAGGAAGGTCAAATAGTTCACATGCTAGATTTAAATTTCAGAAACCATAATTGTGTGCAAATCTTTATTTGAGAGAAGTGTTTGTTAGCTAACACATAGTAGAACTTCAGTACATCATAAGATTCAGAAGAAACTTCTTAATTCTTGGGGCTAGCTTCTGGGCATTAGAATGAGTAAGAGGACAGTAAATTAGAATATTAATTCCAGGATGGTGTTGGAAAATAGAGAATGGATTTATCCTGGATGAATGTCAATAGGCAGAGTTTTGGAGAGAAACACTGGGAACTGTCTTCTAAATCCCACTGGGTACTTATTTTAAGTTGACCTCGGAGACCAGAAACACCTATCTGCTACTTCCTTTGAGGTTCTGTATTAAAGAGTGCAGGCTCTGGTCTACTTGTTAATTGTACCCTTGTATATTTGGCCAGTTATTAATGCTTGCCCCCTTTCATTCTAGGATTAGGTTTTAAAATAATTTATGAAATTTCAACTTACTTTATCTAGTTTATAAATTTCACTTAGAAAATAGCTAATCCAGAATTCCTCAAGTGTATACCATCTTAATATAGTTGTATTGGATGCTTCCTGTTAGGTATATAAGGTAACATTCCCAACGTGAAAGAAAGGGAACTTTTATTAGTTTTGATTTACATTGTGATATCTATAATTATATTTGAATCTTATTTCAGTTCCTTTGGGGATCTTATTACGTATGGAGTACAAATGATAAAAGTATCAAAGATTGAACATTATTTTTAACTGTTTATGGCTTGTGCTGTTGGGACTCTACAGTGTCTTAAGGTGAAGAAGTAGAAGTAAATAGTCCAGAAAAGCCATTCTTTCACCACTTTTTATAGGATGAAACCAAGTAAAATCATGTTGCTATTTATCTAGAATTTTCTCCCAAAAAGGACTATAATTTAAAAAGCTAGAATCTTGGGGCTCCTGGCTGGCTTAGACAGTAGAGCATGCAACTCTCCATCGATCTCAGGATTGTAAAGTTCAAACCACACGTTGGGCATAGAGATTACTTAAAAATAAAATCTTTAAAAAAATAAAAGAAAAAGCTAGAATCTTTCAGTCACAGATGAAATTTAAAAAGTGTACATAAAAGTATATTTTCTTTAGCCCACAACCTGAATCCCAAGCTATAATATTGGCTTTTGTTATTGTTTCTGGTTCCATATAAGTAATTTTTTCCCTTGGTAAAGTAAATTAATTAATGTATTTAGTGAATTTTTAAAAATACAGGTGGGGGAATGTATTTTTTACTCATTATAGCCTAGAATACCTAGTTTTATTTAATTTATTTTTAATGAAATGTTTTCTTTTAATAATAAGAGTTTAAAGATTTAAGCCCATTTTTGTTCACTATTACTTCTTTTACTTCCCTTCCCATTGGTTTTCTAAGTATTTGTTTAAGCCAGAGGCATTCCTATGTTTTATTTTCTACAATGGTTCTTTGGCTCAGTACATTTACAGTTCACAGTTGAATTGTACAGATTCAGTATAACCTATTTAGTTCTTTGCTATATTTTAATAGATTTCTATGCATTTTCAAAGGTAAGGATTGAAAAGAATGTCTTACTTTTTTATTCCATTCATAGATGTGAACAGGAAGTGCTGGTGTTTCACAACCAAAGGAATGCATGCAGTGGGTCAGTCTGAGATAGTCATTCTTCTACAGTGTCTACCAGATGAAAAGTGTTTGCCGAAGGATATATTTAATCATTTTGTGCAGCTTTATCGGGATGCTCTGGCAGGTGGGAATGCTTTATGACTTAGTAGTCTGCACCCTTTATAAGACAATGAAAATTTTGTGGGGCGCCTGAGTGACTCAGTTGGTTAAGCCTCCAACTCTTGACTTCAGTTCAGGTCTTGATCTTGGGGTCATGACTTCAAGCCCCACACTGGCCTCCAAACTAGAGTGTGGAGCCTACTTTAAAAAAAAAAAATGAGGGGTCCCTGGGTGGATCAGTTGGTAAAACATCTGCCTTCTGCTGGTGTTGTGACCCTGGGGCCCTGGGATCCAGCCCTCCATTGGGCTCCCTGCTTGGCAGGAAGCCTACTTCTCCCTCTCCCTCTACCCCTCCCTCTGCTTGTGCTCTCTCTCTCTGTCAAATAAATAAATAAAATCTTAAAAAAAAAAGAGATGATAAAAATTTTTGGACTCAGATGCAAAATAATAGTCATTAATTTGGAAGCCTGGCATTGGACTTCGGTATCAGTGGCAAGTTAGAACTTATTAAGGTTTAAGGAAATATAAATTTTAGTACTTACCTTGTGTGGTTGTTATTATTTTATAAAGGCTGGAATCAAAGTTGCAAGATAATCCATTTACCATGATATAAGAATATTTTTCTTTGAGTGGCTTAGGGGTCATGGTACTGGTACCTGGTAGAAAGAAGCATAATAACTTACTACTTGTTTCTTCAGTTAACAATATCTATATAATCATAATGTAAATATTCTTTATTTAATTTTTAAATTTTAAAAACCACCGGCATGGGCAACTTTATTATGTTTTCAAAATAAGTTATAAATTATGTTTGCCCTACCTATGTAAAAGTAAATGCATAGCTACTGGAAAAGACTAAGGGAACTAATAAAAAGATATATTATTATAAGAGAGAAGAAACATATTTATGTGTATTATTTGGCATTACAAAGTTAATCTTCTCCGATTTAACAGAGGAGGTAAGAAGTGGTATCGTTGAGTTAAATTCTCATATCGTAACAGGAAGTAAAAAAACAATATCTGTGGTTGGTAAATAGGGAAAGAGTAGTATAATAACTACAACAAATGGATAATAGAAAAGATTGTCTCTGAGGAACAAGGCTTGGAAAGGGGAGTGAGGTTGACTGGGGTATTATATTTTTGTGTATTACATGGTGATAGTTTATAAATATATTAAAACCATAAATTATTTATACTTTCTGAATGCAGTAATTCCCCTTGTGGAATTCTGTGCCAAAAAAATTATCTAAATTGTAAAATATACTTTGTGCATGAAAGTGTTTATTGCAGCATTACTTAAATTTAACACAAAAATTTAGAGGTAATCTAAATGCCCAACTATAGGAGTTGTACTAATTAGATGTATACATCTTTTTTATAATGTTTTTTAGCCATCAAAAGTAATATTTATGAATAGAATATAACAACATGGAAAATGCTCTTGAAGTAAGTACAAAAGCAGGATATAAAATTGTATCTTTAGTATGATTATAGCTCATCCACAAAAGATTATACTTTTATGTCTTAGTCTTGGAGATAATTTAAGTGTCGTATTACATGAGGACAAGACAATACATCAATAACTGATCAATACCTATGAAGTATACTTTAGTATTTACTGTGTCAATTCCAAAATGTGTGGGTTGATAACATTTCATATCAACTATATCATCAATATGAACTCATTTAGAGCCTTCAGGCCATATAATACTCAGGACCTAAATTAATTTCCAGAAGTGACTGGAAACAGTCACTTTTCTCCCTAATTTGGATGGATTCACATATAAAAACTATAATCAGAGAAATGGCATGGGGATCCAAGCAGGTGTATATTCATGTGGGGTTTTTTTTTTTTTTTTCATGTGGGTTTTGAGGGGGAATTAGGGCTAAAGCATGGGAGGTTCATGAAAGTCTTGTTCAGGGGTCCATCCTTCATTGTGTAGGCAATGAGGAACAATTGAAAAAAAATGAGTGACAGAGTCAGATTTGCATTTTAGAAAGATGACTTCAGAAGCAGTATGGAAATGGATCAAAGTCTGTGTATCTGGTGGCAGGTAAAAACGAGTTAAGCAGTTACAGTAGATAAATAAAAAATTATAGTGGATAAGCACTAGATTACTGCTCAACAATAAAAAACAAACTGCTGATATATACAACAACATGGATGAATATCACAGACATTGTGCTGAACAAAAGAAGCCAGGCACAGAAAAGTACATATTACGTGATTCCATTTACATGATTCTCCAGAACAGGCAAAATGAGTCTGTGGTGATAGAAATTAGATCAGTGTTTGCCTGGGATGAGTTAGGAGTGCAGGTATTGCAACTGACTACAGAGGGGCCCTGGGGACTTTCTGGGATTATATAAATATTTTATATAGTGATAGGGATGGTGGTTACATGAATGTTTACTTTGTCAAAACTATATTGAACTATGGGCACCTGGGTGGCTCAGTGGGTTAAAGCCACTGCCTTCGGCTCAGGTCATGATCCCAGGGTCCTGGGATCGAGGCCCATATCGGGCTCTCTGCTCAGCAGGGGGCCTGCTTCCTCCTCTCTCCTCTCTCTCTGCCTGCCTCTCTGCCTACTTGTGATCTCTCTCTGTGTCAAATGAATAAATTAAAAAAAATGTTTAAAAAAAAAACTATATTGAACTATATACTTAAAATCTCTGGGTTTTATTGCATGAAATTGTACCACAGTAAGATTGACTTAACCATTTTTTTGTTGAGATATAATTGACATGTAATATTAGTTTCAGATGTAAAATATAATGATTTGATATATATATTTACTGTGAAATCACAGTAAGTCTAGTTAACATCCATTTTCAGTTTTTTTTCTTGCTGATGAAAACTTTTAAGATCTACTCTATTAGCAGCTTTCAAATACACAACACAATGTTATTAACTATAGTTCCCATACTACACATACATCCCCAGTATTAATTTATCTTATAACTGGAATTTTGTACCTTTTGACTTCTTTCATTGATTTTACCCACCCTCTCAACCCCCATCTTTCCCCACCAATCTGTTCTCTGTATCTAGGAGTCCTGTGGTTTTTTGTTTGTTTTTTAGATTCTACATATAAATGTGAGATCATACGTTATTTGTCTTTCTTTGTCTGGCTTATTTTACTTAAAGTAATGCCATCAAGATCCATCCATGTTGTTGCAAATGACAGAATTTTCTTTTTTTTATGGCAGAATAATATTCCATGGTGTATATATACACTACATTTTCTTTATCCATTCACCTGTTGATAGATAGACACTTAGGTTGTTTCCGTGTCTTGGCTATTGCAAATGATGTTGTAATGAACATGGGGTGCAGATCTCTTCGAGTTAGTGTTTTCATTCTCTTTAGATAAATACCCATAAGTGGAATTGCTAGATCATATGGTAGTTCTGTTTTATTTATTTATTTATTTTAGAGAGGTAGTGTGGGGTGGGGAGGGGCAGAGAGAGTGGGAGAGAGAATCCCAAGCAGACTCCGCACTGAGTGTGGGGCTAAATACCAGGAACCTCAGATCATGACCTGAACCAAAATCAGGAGTCAGATGCTCAAGACACCACCCAGGCGCCCCTGTTCTATTTTTTATTTTTGAGGAACCCCCATGATGTTTTCCTGAGTGACCCCACCAATTTACATTCCCAGTAGTGATACATGAGGGTCTCTTTTCTCTACATCCTCACCAACACTTTGTTATTTTAAAATTGATTTAAAAAAAATCTATTGTCAGGATCTGGCAAGAAATTAAATTATCAGGATTTAATAAAGTAAGTAATAGCAGTGGGAACATAGACTATTGAGAAGAAATAAGAGACAGTGATGTTTCAGTTCAATAGGGTTTGGTAACTAACTGGATGTGAGAGGTGAGAGGGGACAAGTCCAAGTGGCTTCAAATTTCTGACTTGGACATCTGAGTAGACTTTGTTCTTATTCATCGAAATAATAAATAGAAGAACAGATTTGGCAGAGGAGTGGGAGGTTGGTTCTTTGTCCAGTGTGTTGACTTTGAAATATTGACAACAGATGGTGATATGTAAACAGTTGATGAATATATGGGTATGGACTTCAGGAAGTAGATCTGAGATTTGGGAGACTTAGCATTTATGTGATTGTTGAGACTATGGTTGTGAATGGGATAGGTCCCTGAGAGGAGACTAAAGCTGTGACTGGAACTCTTGAGAAATACCAACAAGGAAAGGCTGTGAATCATTGCATGAGTCATTAAAATATATGTTTACTGTAAGTAGTTACTCACTTTTCAGAATTATCCTTATATATTGGTGGAATTTATTTTGAACTATCATATTAAAATGCAAAATTTCTACAACAAAATTACTTTGAAGTGATAGTAAAATAATGGTGATAGTCTAAAGTCAGACTATAACCCATGTAAGCTGTTTTAAATATTATCTATAATATAGATGAGGGCATGTGCATATATATCTGAGTAAATAGCATTTCAGAGGCATAAACAAGTGAGCCAGAAGTCTCTCTTCAACTAGGAATCATTTCACAGCTCATAAAATACTGGGACTAGGAGGTATCTTAGATCATCTAATACAAACTCTTCATTTTTTAGATGAGGAAAATGAGAGGTGTTAAAGGCTTATCTAAATCACAGACCTGGATGGTGGCAGAATTAGGACTAAGGCTTCCCAGACCAGTATTTTTTACATTAGGTCAGTTGCTTCTATGTGTATATATTAATAGTACAGCAGTTTTAAAAAACAGGTATGCATAATATCTGTGTTATGCCTGTTTTATTAAGAATCCTGTTTTTAGGTCATCAAGGTAGTAACTTGCTATATAATTTATGTTTTTTTAAATAAGTGGAAACATCTTTTAAGTGTTCTGAAATGATCCTCATATTTTTTCTGTGTAGCACATTGTGTAGAATCGGCAAATTCTGTCTTAAATTTCCTGAATGTGAAAGCCTCTGTCAGTTGTGTGGTGGTTACTTTGCCATAAACTACTCAAAATCCCTTAGAAGCCCTTGAATGATTTTCCATTACAATTTCGTATGGGTTTGTATTTTTTAAATTTTTATTTATTTTTAAAGATTTTACTTATTTATTTGACAGAGACACAGCGAGAGAGGGAACACAAGCAGGGGGAGTAGGAGAGGGAGAGGCAGTGTTCTGGCTGAGTGGGGAGCCTGATGTGGGGCTCAGTCCCAGGAACCTTGGGATCATGACCTGAGCCTAAGGCAGACGCTTCACAACTGAGCCACCCAGGTGCCCCTCCGATGAGTTTTTAATTAAACTACATGTATTTAATAATAATGTGTGTGTGTGTACATATATAGATATATATGTATCCATATATGTGTATTTAGCATCTGTAAATTTTTTTTTGCCATACATAGTTGTTTATGCTTTCTACAATGAGAAGAAATTTACATTTTGTGAATAATAACATTCTGAAAGTTTTGGGATGCCTTCTCATTATTAAGTGCCACGGGAGATTCTAGCTTGTATATTGTTTCTTGCCATTTCTCCTCCCTTCCTCCATGTTTTGTACTTGGATTTTTTTTTTTCCAGACAAACATTCAGAACATGGATTTGAATGAAATGAGAATTGTATCTACCAGATTATTTTTTTTTCTGGAGTTAATCTCTTGGTTGTTTTCCTCCCTTATTCAGAAATCTTCAGGGCTTTGTATTGCCTTTAGAATAAAATGTGTATTCCAACATTCAGTACTCTGTGTAACCTGATCCTATTTTCTAGTCTCATTTCCACTAGTAGTCTCCCAAACTAAACATTTCTCGGTTCTTTATATACTCTGATGATTTCCTACTTCATACCCGTGATCATGGTGCCTTACCACCACCATGCTGTTTTGTACTATCCCAGCTATCTGAATCCTATCAGTTTTCCTAAGTCTTATTCAAAGATGACTTTCTCCATGAACTCTTCCCAAGTACTCCTCCCAGATAGAAATAATCTCTTCTTCTAAACTTTTTAATTTACATTTAAAAATTGTTTGGTAAAAATAAAAGCATGTAAATATATGTATTTTAATAGTTATGCAAGTTATAAAGCATAACAACAAAATAACCACCCATAAGCAAAATACCCAAATTGGGAAATAAAAATAACCAACCCACTGAAGCTTTGATCAGTGACCAGTCCTGATTATATCTTCCTTCCAAACTTCCCCAAACCTTAGGTAGCCACTGACTTCAGTCTTGTGTTACAGTTTTCTTGCTTTTCTCTATAATTTTGTTACAAATGTTTTGCATCACTAAGGATTATAATACATTGTTTTACATGTTTTTAAACTTTATACAAATGGTATCATACTGTATATATTTTATGTGGTTTGCTTTTTTCATTCCACTTTTTATTAATTCTCCTGATGAATAATTGGCTGTTCTTACCAGTTTATTGTTATTCAGACATGTTCTTTAAATTTTTTTACATGAACTCTTAGGAGTAGAATTGCTGGTTTGTAGGGTATGGATATCTTCAACTTTATTAGATGATGTCAAACTGTTGCCCAGAGTAATTTAACAGCTTATATATCTACCTGTCCCCATCCCCAATATCTAAGAGTTACTAACATTTGATATTATCAGAGTTTTAATTTTTGCAAATCTGGTTGATGTAAAATAGTATCTCAGTATGATTTGCATTTCACTAATTATTAATGAGGCTGAGCATATATTTATTGGCCATACATGTTTTGTCTTCTGTGACAAATATGTCCCTGCTTATCTCTTTCACCCATGTTTCTATAGTATTAGTATTCTTTTGGGGATTCCTTTAAATTTTTTTTAACATACATTCTCAATTATGACCTTTTTCTAACAGAGTTAAGTTATTTAGTATGTATTAGTTTTCTGTTGATATATTTCTAAGGGACAAACTTAGCTTAAAGTAACACACATTTATTATCTCATGGTTTCCATGGTTAGGAGTCCAGACACAGCTTAGATGAACCTTCTGCTAACCGTGCCTCAAGATGTCAGCTGTGGTGAGGTTTCTCCTTTGGAGCTCAGGGTCCTCAGGTTGTTGACAGAATTTATTTCCTTGCAAATCCCCATTTTCTTGATAGCTGTTGTGTGGGTAATCCTCTTGGCTCCCAGGGGCTGCCTGCAGTTCCATGGCTTCCTGGCTGCATGGATAGTTTACAATGATGTTTCCTTTCTTCCAGGTCAGCAGGAGTGTGTCTCTGCTTTGAATCTCTGACCCCTAGATCTTGATTTATCAGCCCGTGCTGATAAACTCCCTACTGATTAATTCCAAGCCCATTGATTAATAGCCTAACTTTGGGGGTACATTCCATTATATTCATAGGTGCTGCCGTCGCTCAAGGAGAGGGAATTAAACAAGGCATATGTACCAGGAGGCAGACAGAATTCTGCCTCCCACACAGGATTTTTGTCCTCCCAAGCATGACACAGAGCTAAAACATACTTTACTCATTTGGTACCTTCACCAGTCTTACTGTTGTTGCCTATAGTTGGTTTTGCCTTTTGTTGTAAAAGAAAAATATATCTTTATTTATATTTATCAATTCAGTATTCAATGTCAGTATCAAAGATCATGATCATTATTCAGTTCAATCAAAATTACTAAATTTGCCATTATATTTTCTCCCTGTTTTAGTATCTTCTTTTTCCATTTGAACTTGCTTTTCTTGCTGAGATACATCTTTTAGTTCTCTTAGTGAAGCTCTGTGGTTTATAAACTCAATTAGCCTTTGTATGTCTGAAATTTTTTTATTTTGCCATCCCTCTTGAATAATTCATTGGTTACAAAATTCTAGGTTAAGAGATTTTTTCCCTCCCTTTCCTCTTTGTTCCTTCATTCCTTTCTTCCTTTTATCTCCCCTTAGCAAGTACTTTGAAGATATGACTCCATTGTCTTTTGGCATCTCCTTCAGTCTAGTTTTGTTTTTTTTCTTCTCTTTTCTTTTTTCACTCTTGGGCATTTAGGATTTACTTTTTATCCTTAATTTTGTGCAAGTCTATTACAAAGTTCTCTGTGAGTTTTTATAGTCAGGTTTATTGAGGTATAATTTATATACACTAATATTCATCTTTTCAGACATATAGTTTAGTGACTGTAGATGAACAGATGTAGTCAGGTAACCACCACCAAAATCAGCATACACAATATTTCCATCATCTCTAAACCTTGCTTCATGTCCCTTTATATTTAACCCCTCCCCTTTGCTTCTGCTCCTGGCAGCTATCAATTTGATTTCTTTCCCTATAGTTTTGTATTTTCCAGAAGGTTTTGTAAATGGAATCACACATTTGTATTTGACTTATTTTATTTAGCATAATGCTTTTGAGATTCATCCATATGATTGTACGTATGTATGTATTGTAGTTTATACATTTACCTGCAGTGTATGAAAAGTTCCAATTATTTTGGATCCTTGCCAGCACTTGATATTACCTTTTTTTTTTTTAAGATTTTATTTATTTATTTGACAGAGATAGAGAGAGAGCACAAGTAGGCAGAGTGTCAGGCAGAGGGAGAGGGAGAAGCAGGCTCTCTGCTGAGCAGGGAGCCCAATGTGGGGCTTGATCCTAGGACCCTGGCATTGTGACCTGAGCCAAAGGCAGACGCTTAATGACTGAGCCAACCAGGCGCCCCTGATAGTGCCTTTTTAAAAAATTATTTTTGCTTTTCTAATGAGTGTGTTGTAACAACTCATTGTAATTTGCATTTCCTTAATGACTATTGATATTGAGCATCGTTTCTTATGCTTATTTACTGTTTGTAGCTCTTCTTTTGCCCATTTAAAAATTAAGTTTTCTTAATGAGTTTTTAGTACTTTATAAATTTTGGATATAAGTTCTTTATCAGATAGTGCATTTTTCAAATATTATATTCCAGTGCATGTCTTGTCTTCATATTTTCTTAACTGTCTTTTGAAGAGTATAAGTTTTAAATTTTGATGAAGTCCAGTTTATCCCTTTTTCTTTTATAGTTTATACTTTAGTTTCCTAAGAAATCTTTACCTTAACCCAAAGTCACAAAATTATTCTCCTGTATTTTTTTTTCTGGAAGTTTTATTGTTGTAACTCTTACATATAGATCTGTAATTCATTTCAAGTTAATATTTGCACAGGGAGTGAGGTTTTGGGAAGTAAGAATATCCTGTTCTCTTCAGAGTTCTTCTAGCTGATCTAAAAATCATCTTGACATGAGACAGATTAACAGAAGAAAATTAAATTTAATTCATACGTATGGATATTCCATACAGACAGACATGAAAATTCCAAAGACGGGCAAGGTGAGGTATATATGTCATTCTGAATTAAGGAGAAGGGGGTCGCAGAGGTCTGGAACTTCAGAGGGAAGGAATACAATTCACAGGAAGATGAAAAAGAGTAAATGTTTCAAATGTTTTCTGAGCCACCCAGAAACAATGTGACATGAGAACTTTTTTTTTTTTTTTAAGATTTTATTTATTTGACAGAGAGACACAGTGAGAGAGGGAACACAAGCAGGGGGAGTGGGAGAGGGAGAAACAGGCTTCCCGCTGAGCAGGAAGCCCAGTGCGGGGCTGGATCCCAGGACTGTGGGATCCTGACCTGAGCCGAAGGCAGATGCCCAACAACTGAGCCACCCAGGTGCCCCGACATAGAGAACTTTGATCAGAAAGGCCTGGGTAGTTTCCTCCATGTCTGCCTAGTTCATAGTATAATGTAATTATATTATAGATATATTATAGATAGCTTTTCTTCCCAGACCAGGTCCTTCATTTAAGTTTTTTGTAGGCAGTTGTGTGGGAGGTAAAGAGCTATTCCTGAATCTGCTGGGTTTTAATAGCTTTTTAACTCAAAATAATCTTTATGGTGAAGTGGCCCATCTGAGGGACAGCCTGCTCTTGGCCCCTACAGAGGTAAGGCTCAAAGGTTCTTTTTTTTTTTTTTTTTTTTGCTTATGGATATACAGTTGTTCAGCACAATTTGTTAAAAAGACTATCCTTTGCTGTTGAATTACCTTGATATTTTTCTTGAATATTAGTTTGTATTCTGTGTATAGGTCTCTTTCTCTATTATTCCATTGATCTGTATGTGTACATATATGGGGATTTAGTTCTATTTTTTTTAAAGATTTTATTTATTTGATAGAGATAGATCACAAGTAGGCAGAGAGGCAGACAGAGGGAGAGGGAGAAGCAGCCTCCCTGCTGAGCAGAGAGCCCGATGTGGGGCTTGATCCCACGACCCTGAGATCATGACCTGAGCCGAAGGCAGAGGCTTTAACCTACTGAGCCATCCAGGCGGCCCAATTTAGTTCTATTTTTGCTCAAATTTTATTTTGATCAAAAGTGTACTTTTGATCTGAAAATAAACTTCTTTCTTTAACTTGGAAAATTCTTGGTTATTATCTCTTTGAATATTATTTCTCTTTGGTTTCCAACATTTTCTTCTTTTGGAACTCCTTTTTCATGTTGGAACCTCTGAAATCAGTCTTGATCTCTGAACTGTTGTTTTGGATAATTTTTCTTTACCTTTTGTGCTGGATCCTAGGGTACATTGTCTCTTCAAAAAAACTCATTAACTTAAGAGGAATATTAATGTGAATTGATGAATATTTACATAGGGATAACAAGGTTACACTTATTAATTTTCAGCTTTTAGATTTAACTTTGGAACAAGGCAAGAAGACAATTAAAAATGTAAACACAGAATGTAGATATTAACTTGCAAATGAAATCATTTTTATCTTTGAAAGATGCTTTTTGTTCCCTTTCAGTCATTTGCAGCTTTATATTTGCAGACATGATTATTTTCTCTCAGCTGTTCTTTGGGTATCCTAAACCTAATCCTTTTGAATTGAGAGCATCTTTGTGTAACATAGTGATGGGTATAAAGGCCCAATTGAAGCTGCTTTAAATCTTCTGGAGGCTTCCCACTACAATTAGAATAAACTCCCAATGCCTTTGGCCAGTAAGATCCTATATAATTTAGTCCCTAAAGATTTCTTTGACCTTATCTCTTACTGCTCCTTAGTTGCTTTAGCTACATTGATTACCTTTGTGACCTTTAAACCCATCAAACCCATTTCTAACTCTCAGCTTTTGTACTTAGAGTTCCTAGACCTGGAATGCTCTTCTTTGCAGATCTTAACTAGTTGGTATCTTCTCTTCCTTCATTCAGGTCTGTTCTCTAATGTTTCTGTCTCAAAGGATTTTTCCCTGACCCTCTTAGCTAAAGAAGCATTTTGTCCCCTTTTCCTATCAATCTTTTACATTACCTTCCTTGTTTTATTTTCTTCAAAACATTTATCACCAACTTTACTAACCGATGTTGTTAATTTGTCTTCCTCCTTTAGAATATAAGCTCTGTGAGGGTGAGACTTATCTGTCTGGCTCAACTCTGTACCAGCCTTTAGAACAAATAGTCTGGCATTGGAGAAGCTTAATAAAAAGAACCTGTGGATTGAAGGAATCAATAAATTGATATGATGTCACTAGGAGGTATTTTGTTTGTCATTTTGTGGAAAAGTACCTGGAGGAAAGGAGTCCTGAGAGAATGCTTCTATTAATAAAAATGCTGTGCTTATCATTCCTGACTTCTTGTTCCCATTGGGACTTGGAAACAAAAGTAAATTCTATTGAGGTCAGACTGAGAGTGTTTCTGAGGCCCCAGTGTCTCTGGTCCTTGAGAAAGAAATACCATGGGTCATTCATATTACTTGGGAAGTTTCTATGATTTAATATCTTTGAAGAAAAATTTTTTAACTATTTCTCTTTGTCACCTACTCTACTAAAATCTTCCTTATTTTGTATCTTTTTTTAAAAAAAGATTTTATTTATTTATTTGACAGAGAGATCACAAGTAGACAGAGAGGCAGGCAGAGGGAGAGGGGGAAGCAGGCTCCCCGCTGAGCAGAGAGCCTGATGTGGGACTTGATCCCAGGACCCTGAGATCATGACCTGAGCCGAAGGCAGAGGCTTAACCCACTGAGCCACCCAGGCGCGCCCCCCCCCCCTTATTTTGTATCTTTAAATTGTGGTCACTGGGTTAACCCAGATGAACTTTTGGTTAATTTAAATTTCTTATATAGATTTATCAAAAGGCAAAGTAAATTTTAAGATACTATATTACTAATGTGTATGTTATTAATAAACTGCAATCATTTTTGACTTATTTTAATTTTATAATGTCACTAATAAAATTATAGGCCTCCAATGAAGTTTTATTTTTTATTTTTTTTAATATGGAGATTTATATCCGACTAAGGATGTAAGTGCGTACTCACTATTGACTTAGAAAAAAATATATTTAGACATTTTTAAGCCATCTCTTGCCAGTTTTCTATCCCCACAAGTATTTAGAAGAAAAATTTTAGGTGGATTAGAGGAGAGGGGAAAAAGAGATTTTAAAATAGTAGTCTCTCAAAGAATATAAATAATTGATAAGACATGTATTAAAAAATGGTAGGTGTCCTGTAAATATTTGGAGTGACTGGGAGCCTGCCAGGTTTTGTGCATCTTAGCAAATATTTTACTAATATGTGTATCTTTATTTCTTTTTTGGACCAGTATCTAACAGTATGTATCATATGGTAAATGCATAATTGATCAATCAATATGCAGTAATTGTTTTGGATTTTAGTGGCTTGCTGTTATTTCTCATGGCCATAAAATTACACTGCTTATAATCTTTAGTATTTCTGAAGCAAGTCAATTTTTTATTTGTAAAATAGGAAAAAAAAAATGTTTCCTAATCAGTGTGTTTCCAGAGAAGGAGGAACTTCATTGGTGTTTTCATCATCATCAGTAATTTTCTTGTACTGTTTTTCCTGTTAAAGATGTTATATCATGATTTGGACTTTTAGTTTCTTTTTACAATTAATTGTGAATATTTTTGATAAATTTATTTTGTGTCTTTCTACGAGAAAAGGAGCCGTGGTATTGCTGCTTTGCAAAGTAATTTTTCAACCAATGAGAAAGTAATATGAAACTATTTATGAAAAATTGATTTAAGACTAATATCTAGTATTTATTTATTATTTTAAAAGATGTATTTAAGAGAGACATGATGTGTGTGCTCAGGGTGGGGCAGAGGAAGAGAGAGTCTTATGCAGAATCCCCGCCAAGCATGGAGCTTGATTTGGGGCTCAGTCTCACAACCCTGAGATCACGACCTGAGCCAAAATCCAGAGTTGGATGCTTAATGGACTACACCACCCAGTTGCCTCTCTAGTATTTATTGAGCACTCACTACCTACTAGGCCATATTTATTGTTTTATGTACACTATTTCATTTCTTCTCAACTACAGCTCTGTGATTCATAGTGTTCTTGTCCCCATTTTACATTTGAGGAAACTGAGAGGCACCCAGGGCCTAAGTAACTTGCCAAAGATCAAACACATAGTTCATTAGTGGCTGAACCCGGGTTTGAATTCAGCTGATCTTCTCTAAATCCCATGTTTTATAAAAGCTGTAAACTGCCTTTTGAACTTTTTGAAGTTACATGGTACATCTCACAGATGCTCTAAACTGAGGAAGTGACCTTTTTTGAAGTATTCATGCTTAACTGCAGTTTACTGTATTACAAAGAACACCAAGGCACTATCTAAATTCTTTCGATAGTTTGAAGTTTAGTTATATGTTAATATTCACGAATATTACTATTTCTTGAACCATTTGTTTGGAAGTTGTTCCATTTGAGTTAGTTGTGAGGATAAACATTCTTTGAAACAAAAGGAAGCTGTTGTTGCTAGATACTAAGCTGTATTTGGATTGAATTTGAAGGTGGCTATAAGCACTTTGAAGAACAAAGTTAAAATTGCAAATTTAAGATGGAAAATTGCAAATTACTATATATATATGTATATATTTTGAAGACAGCATGATATATGGAAAGACTAGGAGATTGAAAGATCTACTTTCTGGATCTTATTTTGCTGCTTGTTTTACCTTGTGTCTTTCGAGAGTCACTTCACCTCTACTCCTCACCTTCAGTTTCTTCACCTGTAAAATAAAAATCCCAAAGTTCAGGGAAATGACATCTGCTGTATTAACCTGGTGGCCCTGATCTGATGATTATCTGATCAAAGTCATGTAAAATTGCTTTGTAAGCTATTGATATAAAACCTTTGACATACTTGCCAGGTCATTTAAGCTCAGAAACAAGAATCCGTATTTATATGGATTCTGTAGTGGTCTAATTCAGTGGATTCATTGTATTGAATGTTTCCATAGAGAAATACATGTATAAACAAATACATAACAGACTTCATGATTTTAAGAGCCCCAGATTCAATTTTCAATGAAAGCTTGTCTTTGTCAAATTCTAATACCCTTTGTTTTATTTTTGCTAGTATCTACACCTGTGGAATGCTACTTGTTTGTATATGAGGTGTACATAACAGTCTAAACTAAATCACTCATTAGGATTGATAGAGATTTACCTTAAAATTTTTTTTTAGAGAAAATAGATGCTTACAGGATAACATATATTTTATAATATAAAGGGGCATAGTGAGGAATCTGAAAGTGATTGAGACAGGGAGGAGGAGGTTGTTAGGTGGTAGAAGCAAAAAGGTAATATCTGTGGAAAAGTAACCAGTAATAGATTATCCATACATAATCCAGTCTCTAATAAGGAAATCCCCAAAGGGATAATGAATGAATGCCTTGAGTACCAAGCCAACATAGCTTTCAGCTTTGAGTTGTATGCACTAGGGCAATCTTATGAAACATAAACATTATGCTCTCATTAGAACTTTAGAGGAATGATATTGTGTAGTGTACATTATGGATGGAAAAAATTATCTTCCATCTCTTTTACCTCCCATTCTTCTCCTCCCCCAGGTTAAAAGATGAAAGTTTATACAAACCTTACTCTAAAATCTTTGCTAAAACAAAGAAAATCCTATAATACTTGGCTGATCATTATATGTATATGTAAATTAAAACAATAATAGTTGCAAGTTTTTGAGAACATGTTGTGTGCCATGTGCTATTAGGCATTTTGCATAAATCCTATCACTTATTCTTCAAAACAGGTCTGAAATTTGTAATTTTCCCCATTTTACACAGATACTACTTGCCCCCAAATCACATAATAGTGATTGAACTACTATTCAAACCCATACTTCTGTGACTCCACAATCTGTGATTTTTTTTTTTTCCAAAATACCATACTGCTTCCTGGATATGGGGATTTTTTTTGTTTTTATAGATCTGGCCCAGCAGCTTAAATGTGCAGCCATATTTGGTTAATCCTGGAGCAAGCTTACTGCCCCTAAATATATTTGGCAGATGATAATGTTCAGGTGAACATGGCTCTTAGCCGCAAAGCTTCTCTGAGTTTTTTTTTTTTTTTTTAAAGATTTTATTTATTCATTTGACACAGAGAGAGAGATTACAAGTAGGCAAAGAGGCAGGCAGAGAGAGAGGAGAGAGGAGGAAGCAGGCTCCCTGCTGAGCAGAGAGCCTGATGTGGGCCTCGATCCCAGGACCCTGGGATCATGACCTGAGCCGAAGGCAGCGGCTTTAACCCACTGAGCCACCCAGGCGCCCTCTTCTCTGAGTTTTGTGGGGAGTTGTTCCCTTCACTTGTGGACCCTACTATCAACATAGAACTGTTCTGTGAACAGACTGGTTTTCCAGCAAAGTAAGCATTAAGTTTGCTGATGAGGATTTCTGCATTTGCTGTTATTTCTTTCAGAAACATCAGAAGAAGCTTACACATGTCTAGGGAACCTATCTACCATTACGGGACAGCTCCTGTTGGGAAGTTCTTTTGCAATTCTAAACTGAGGAAAATGTCTTCTTAATGAAAGGCTGATCTGTCACTGTTTCATGTAAAAAAATTTGAATTAGGAAGTGCTTAGTCAAGAGCTTTTGCAGCTAAAAGAGATAAAACTAGTATGAATTTAAATAGGCCCTACATTATGTTTCCTATTTGTCTCACCCAATTTGTCTCACTCACAAATCCTATGATACTACCTTCTCCATAAATTTTCTTCCTTCAACGTCTCATTCATAACTGCACTTACTGTCTTAATTCATTATGTTCATGAGTTGACTTTGTTCACCCAGTGAGAATGTAAGCTCTGCAAGAGCAGGTACCTAGTAGTAACATTTTTAAAAATTACTTTTGAGGCAGTAATTCTTATCCTGAGACCTCTAAATTACTTTAATTACTAAATTACTTTTGAGGTCTCAGGATAAGTAAAGCTGTCCAATCTAAGGAAGGCATCAATATATTTGGCTTTTGGCGAGGTAGACTTCTGCAGTGTGATAATACAAGCTATTTCATGGTCACTAGAGGCCCTGACAAAATTGGAAAACAAATTTTCATTTAATAAATACCTTTATTAAAAAAACAACTTTATAAACATGTCTTTCGTAGTGAAAGTTTGGGAATTAGTGTTTGGCCATGTCTGGCCCAATGTTAAGTAATAATGATTACTAAGAATATGATTAATTTATTGATAGACTAATTAATGAACTTTTTGTTTTAGGAAATGTTGTGGGCAACTTGGGACATTCCTTCTTCAGTCAGAGTTTCCTTGGCAGTAAAGAACATGGTGGATTCTTATATGTGACATCTACCTACCAGTCACTGCAAGACCTAGTACTCCCAACCCCACCTTACTTGTTTGGGATTCTCATCCAGAAATGGGAAACTCCTTGGGCTAAAGTGTTTCCCATCCGACTAATGTTGAGACTTGGAGCTGAATATCGACGTAAGTAGTAAAATAGCTGCTTCTGTGCTATGAAGAATAGCTAAATGAAGGCCTAAGATAATCAGATCCCCACCCCCTAGTGATACAATCCATCAGAAGTCTTTTGAAATAGCTAAGCTAAATTTGGCCATTGTCTTTACTTATTTTAGCTTTAACAGTAAGGACTAAAAATCTCAAATTAGGAAGTTAGTGATCATTTAATATCTTGTAAAATTACTGGTTTTATATAGTTCATTGATAAAGTTCATCTTCGGAAAAAGTGTATTGGAATTTAACAAGTAACTTTTTACATTATCTGTAGTGAACCTTTTTTTTTTTGCTGTTACGTTGGAAAATAGTGATGACAAATTATATCTTACATAACAGATACTGGAAACTAGTGGTGTAGAGATCACTTTCACTTGGTAAAGTGAGCAATAGAAGAGCTTCCTTGCCCATGGTGGAAGCAGTACAACTAAGGTGTGAGGTTTTTTCTAAGACATTAAGGCTTAAATGCAAGCTTTATTTTATTTTTATTATTTTTTAAATTAACATTTAATGTATTATTTGCTTCAGGGGTACAGGTCTGTGAATCATCAGTCTTACAGAATTCACAGCACTCACCATAGCACATACCCTCCCCAATGTCCATAACCCAGCCACCCTATCCCTCCCCCCTCCTCCACCCCCACACCCCCAGCAACCCTCAGTTTGTTTCCTGAGATTAAGAGCCTTTTATGGTTTGTTGCAAGCTTTATTTTAAACTGTATTTTCACCTGATCAGAATTGCCATGGTCTAGGAATTAGACTGTTTGAACAAGGTTTTTAACTCTGTGACTTACTAGCTCTGTACCTTTGGGCAAGTCACTCAATCTGTCAGTTTCTTCTGAACTGGAAAAAATAATACTTGCCTTTTATATTATGTTAAGAGGATCAAATGAAATAATGAAAAACTATTTTATGAACCATAAAATAGTATATGCTTTTAGCATGGCAGCTTCATTCTTTCACTTATTCATTGAGTAAGAATTTAATAAAGGCCTACCATTTGTAATAAATCCTGGGAATTCAGAAATAGCTAAGACATGGTTATAGGCTCTTAGAAACCTTTGTAAGGAAGACATACAGAAATCATAATTGCAGTAGTATATTGTGTTAAAACACATGTTCAAAGTTAACAAAGTTCTCTTGGAGTTCCGAGATGGACTCTTAACTTCACCAAGAATGGAGGAGTTGGATAAGAAACATTTCTTGGACCAATTTGCTTCTGGACTGAATTGTGAAAGAGGCATATGAACCAGCTAAATGAAGTAGGGAAAGAAAGGATTGTATGCAGAGGAAACATGTATATCTTACTGTCTTGTACAGGCAGTTCACCCCATAAAGTTCAAGGAGTAAGCCAAGTAATAGGTCACCTTGTGTTTGGCTGTTCTGAGGAGGATCCTGGTTGGGAGGTGTATAAGAGTGAACACAGAAGAATTAGGAGAGATGTGTTTCTCTGGATCATATTAATCCACTTTGAAGAAGAGTGCCTCCTAAGACTTTGTAGTTCATTTTTAAGACAGCTGCATCAAAAGGCTTATTCTGATCATCAGAAGACTTACTTTGGTATGGTTGTAGAAGGCTCAGAATTTGTCTTTGATGCTACCTTGCTAAATACTTTTGACCCTTAAATTTCATATGATCCAAAACAGCTATTACATTTATATTTTGAAAACTTTATGAACCATGATGTCTCTCTTTTACCAAAATATTAAGCTGTCAGACTTAGTTTCATTATTTCTCATTTCCATAGTTTATCCATGCCCACTCTTCAGTGTCAGATTTCGGAAGCCATTGTTTGGAGAGACGGGGCATACCATCATGAATCTTCTTGCAGTAAGTTGAAGATTTTTATTTTCTTCTTTCTTACTGGGGTTTGTACAGGAGAAGGAAGAGAAGGATATTTTTTGTTAATAGCCATACCTCTGCTGCTTTAGGCAGGTGGAAATTTATGCTGTAGGAAAAGAACAACATACATATTCTTTGGAAAGTTTATGGAGTTTTGGAGTGGAAATAGTACAGATTTCAGCCCTTCATTATACACTTACTATCTAAGTGACCTTGCAGGGTTATTTTGAGGTCTAGAGGTAATGTATAATTAAAGCACCTAGCATTCTGTCTTGTTTTTATTTAAAGCATGCCATCATATCAGTGTCCCTTTTGTCCTTTTAGCTTATTATTTAGCCCAGGATTGCTCAGAGATTTATCCAAATACCTCAAGAGAGTAAGGTATTCATTCTTTCCTAATGGATTTGTGTATAGGTTGGAATTCAAACTTTATTCTTTTCCTTTCCCCTGGGCTCTACCATGTATCTTTGCACGTGCACAGGCTCTGACTCTTTTGACCAAGGATGGTGGTTAGCTTGGGCCCACTAAGGTCTTTGCTGTACGTGTGCACCAACTAAGGTCAATCCTGGATATTTGGAGAGTTTATGAAACTATGGTTTTCCCACCTCTCAGAACCTTTGTTAAATCTCTGGCTAGTCTGCCTGTTTACTTTACCCACACAGACTAACAACCTCAAGCTAACTGAGCTGCTCGCCCTCTGTTTTCACTAGCCACTGAGATTACCACTGCAACTGCTACCACTCCAAGTAAGATCCTTCAAGTAGCAGAGCTGATTGTTTTCACAAACTACCTTGAACCACCTGAGAGGGCTAGGGCTCAGCCCCAAGAAAGATCACAGACTCAGCTCTACTGTGCTTGCTTGAAGTTCAGTAGTTTTCTTTTTTTTTCTTTTTTTAATTAACATATAATGTATTATTTGCCCCAGGGGTATAGGTCTGTGAATCATCAGGCTTACACATTTCACAGCACTCACCATAGCACATACCCTCCCCAATGTCCATAACCTAACCACCCTATTCGGGGCCCCCCCGAACCCCCTGTAACCCTCAGTTTGTTTTATGAGATTAAGAGTCTCTTATGGTTTGTCTCCTTGCTGATCCCATCTTGTTTCATTTTTTCCCTCCCTACTCCCCACCCCCTGCCCTGCCCCTCAAATTCCTCATATCAGAGAGATCATATAATTGTTGTCTTTCTCTGATTGACTTATTTTGCTTAGCATAATACCCTCTAGTTCCATCCACATTGTTGCAAATGGCAATTATGGTTTGTCTCCTTGCTGATCCCATCTTGTTTCATTTTTTCCCTCCCTACTCCCCACCCCCTGCCCTGCCCCTCAAATTCCTCATATCAGAGAGATCATATAATTGTTGTCTTTCTCTGATTGACTTATTTTGCTTAGCATAATACCCTCTAGTTCCATCCACATTGTTGCAAGGTAAATACCCAGTAGTGCGATTGCTGGGTCGTAGGGTAGCTCTATTTTCAACTTTTTGAGGAACCTCCATCCTGTTTTTCATAGTGGCTGCACCAGCCTGCATTCCCACCAACAGTGTAAGAGGATTCCCTTTACTCCATATCCTTGCCAACATCTGTCAAGTTTCCTGACTTGTTAATTTTAGCCATCCTAACTGGTGTGAGTTGGTATCTCACTGTGGTTTTAATTTGTATTTCCCTGATGCCGAGTGATGTTGAGCACTTTTTCATATGCATGAATAAACACATGTTATATGCTTTTGGTCTAATTCCAGAGCATCATAATGATTGTTTTTTTTTTTTTTTTTTTTTTTTTTTT